>CP092091.1:22357990-22530490 GCA_029203775.1 Neoneuromus ignobilis | reverse complement strand
ACATTTACTGAAAAATATAATTTTTCCTTCATTACTAATGACCTCTTCTCAGCGTGATGGTAATTTGTGAATCCATTTCTGTAGTATGACTATATCTTTGAAACTTGAGATGATATTTATCGGTCAGAACATTTCGGTAGATCAATTATATATATATATATATATATATATATATATATATATATATATATATATATATATATATATATATATATATATATATATATATATATATATATATATATATATATATATATATATATATATATATATATATATATATATATATATATATATATATATATATATATATATATATATATATATATATATATATATATATATATATATATATATATATATATATATATATATATATATAATATATATATTATACATATATATGAACTGATAACAGTTATTAGTACTTTTATTGTCTCAGATAAATTAAAATATTTATTTTGTTTCCATTATTATTGCATAAATTTAATTTATAATAGATTTTTATATAAATAATATAAATACTAAAATTAATAATTGTTAAATTTGACATAATACTAAATTACATTATCATAAATGAATTATCACCCCTATCATATATTACTTTCTTGTAATATAAATAAATGCTAATGATTTTATAGTAGTAGATATTATAACATCTATAACTTTGTCATTCAAAATGGCGCATATAAAAATCAATAATGTCGCTTCAATAATATTTGAAGGTTTTGGTGTGTTCGATTAAATATTAATTTAAATATATAAGACTGAAGTATTGTACTCAGATAAATGTTGTTAATTTTATATAAATAAATATAACTTTTTAAAAGAGAGTTTTTTAAAATTAATGTATTATTCAATATTGATAATGTTTTGTGTGTAAAAAAGGCTGACATTTAATTAATTTATTTTATAAATATCAGGTATATATTCATTTTTTTAAAGTTAAATGAATATTTTTCAAATAGCTGATATTACCAATAATAGCCAATTATATTACAAAATTACCATTAGTATTCATAATAACTTTTATCAAGTCTACTTTCTGTTTTATCCTTTCTTTAATATTTTGTTGAAAATTAATATTGTAAATGTATTAAAATTAATTATGGTCATGTTGAAAAAAAGGTTATTAAATATTTTTATTTTTTTTTTTATTTCATTAATATGTTGTAATTGTATAGAATATTCATTTATTTGTATTCTTAAATTAAGACATTTTTTATTATGATTTTGTTATTATTATATAATTAAAGAAAATCTAAAATATAATTTATTGTCATTGAGAAACGAATGAATATATAAAAACATTTGCTTTTATATATATATATATATATATATATATATATATATATATATATATATATATATATATATATATATTTAAAACAAACATTTTTATTTGTTGTTATTGCAAAATGGAACATTCATTTAATGATATTGTAAAAATCTAAAATTTATAAATACAAAAATTTAATATAAATATCAAATACATTTCATAATAAAAAGAACATATTTTTTAAGTAGATTTGTTTAATAATATGTCAATATATAATTCATTTAAATATTTTTTTTAATATTTTTTGATATTATTTTTTTATTAATATTGGTAATATTAAGCTAAAAACTTGTTTTTATTATAATAAATGTTGTATTTTAGATTTATATGATTTATATAGAAATCACTAGCTGTCACTAAATAAAGTATGCATATGAATACAATCATACATACATACATACATATATATATATATATATATATATATATATATATATATATATATATATGTATGTATATATATATATATATATATATATACATACGTACACACACACACACACACACACACACACACACACACATACGTACACACAGACACACACACACACACATATACATATATATATACACACTAACGTGCAAAAGTATTCACCATATGGGTAATATAAGCAATTTATTAATATAATTCAATGAACTCGTTAAATTAAAAAAATATATATATATATATTTAATTGATAATAAATATAATATTCATTATATTTATCTTTAATTAATTTTTTTTTTATTTAACGATTTATATCAATATGTTGCTTATGTTACCCATATGGCGAATACTTTTGCGTGTCAGTGTATATATATATTGATTGATTGTTTTGAAGTTTTAATTTTTAACATTTATCATTAAAATGCATTATTTTTGTTTAAATATTTGATAAACACATTATAGAGAATATATTTATATTGGTTATATACTGTTGTTGGTGTGCATTGTATGTTAATAAAATTAACATTTTTTATCGTATAAAGTAGTATGGTTGTTTTTCTGTAATTCTTAATAATGTTAATTTTTTGTGAATATTCATTGATGGATTTTAATAGTATAAGCTAAAACTAGGAACATTTTATATAATGTCTCATATTTTGATGGTTTTATTAAAAAAATTCTCATATATTATTGCTTTTCTTGTTTTACAGCATATGTATAGAAATGGCTACATCAACTCAAAATGAAGCACGAGTTGGTGTAAATCACCAGGTAATGTTTTTATATAAAATTTTAATGACCTAGTTTTTCTCAAATATAAATTATATAATTTTATTTAATAAAAATATGCAGATATTCTAATAATATTAATACTTACTATTGAACATACGTTGCTTTTACTCGTATTTGAAATTTACCGATCATTATAATTGGTGTAAATCATTAATCTGTTAACAATTTTTTTTTATATATGAATAAAATATTTGATCATATCTTACATATTGCATGTGTATATATATATATATATATATATATATATATATATATATATATATAAATATTAAAATATCCTTATACGTATTTATACAATATATAGGCAGTTAATTTTTCATTATTTTTATCATGTAATAAGTATTTTTTGAATGAATGTAATTTAGAATTTCTTATTGGTTATTTAGATTATTTAATTTTTATTTACTTTTTCATATATATCAAAGTTTTTTTAAGTAAAGTGACATTTTTTAAAAAATATTCAAGTATTAATTGTAAAATTCAAAAGTTGTATATCTGTGTTTTAAAAGAATTTCAAAACAAATTTTATTAGATATTAAAATTTCAACATTTCTATAAAATTAATTATTTTAAATACGACTAATTTTATAATATGATTGGTTTTGTAAATATATTTTGAAAAATAGTGTTCAAATTTAGGATTTTTTAGTTACATATTTATATCTTATATTGTTCTTTGGTTTGTTTTCATTAGTTTATTTTTATTGCGAACACTACAACAATTATCCTTTTATAGAAAATATTTTTTTTATTAATTATAAAAGTAAAGTAGTTAACAGGAAATGATTATTATCTAAATTCTATTTTTAAGAAATCTGTATTCATCCTTACGATTAATAATTGTAAAGTCAATTTAAGAATTATTTTATGTATATATAATATAAACATTAATAAAGTTAAAAAAGAATTTAAATTGATTTTATGTGAAAACTTGAAAGTTTTTCTATGATTCACAATGAATAATCTATATAAATAAATGAACACAATAAAATTGTGGTACAAAGTCACTCGTTTTTTGTATTTTTCCTCAGTGCCAAAATAAAGGTTAAAAACAAATGATAAAATTGAACAAATTTAGAAGATTTAATATTGACTAAGGCTTTGCAGATTTGATAAAACTAAATGAAGACGAACTTAATCTTAAATGCATATCAATTAAAACATCAAAACTGGCTAAAAAATCTGATTTTATGAGTGTGGTAATGATTAATTTTAAGAAAATATACTCTTGAACAATATTAAAAAAATATATGTCATTAAATATCCTTTAATCTGATAAAAATAAATATTTTTGATATAAATTTCAAAAGTCAAATGCTGGCTTCTCATATAAAGAGAATTAAATTGTATAATAAATATTTTTATTCTTATTAAGAAAAACCTTTCAAGGTTAATGTGTTTTTAGCTAAACTATAATTTTTCAAAACAGAAAAAGGATTTTAAGATTGAATATAATTTGTTGAATAGAAAAAATAAATGTTATTTTTATAAAATGACTAAATATGTTGTAATCCATTGATTCAATGATTATAATTAATTATACTAGTTTTTAATATGTAATATTACTTTGCTTTAGCAAATAATTAAATTCAAATATTTTTGTTATAGCTGAACCATATTTTATAATTATTAATTTTGCATTAAAGTTACAATAATGTAAGGAGGTAAAGACTGGATTTTAATACCATTTTATTTTGCCTCAGTGATTTTGTGTTCATAATTTTTTTTAATAGGCATGTCTTCCGGAATGCCGTGTTGGTCCTCGACCACCTTCAGTAACACCACCTCCTCATGATCCAAATATGCCATATAATATAATTGAGTCATCTTGTGAAGAACTCAGATGGGTGCCCTCTATAGCAGTTGATTCAGATTTACTTATGTATCTAAGAGCTGCTAGAAGTATGGCTGCGTTTGCAGGTTTGTGTATATAAATGTATAATTATGTCATATTTGATATATTAGGTATATTTGTGCATATGTATGCTTTTATATACACATACAAAACGCATAATATATATTTTTAATTTTTTTTATTTGCATAAAATGTTAATATTTTTTTGAAATATGGCTTTTTAGGAATGTGTGATGGAGGAAGTCCAGAAGATGGTTGTGCTGCAGCAAGTAGAGATCATACAACACTGAATGCTTTGCAAGTAGTAAGTTATTTGAAAGTTTAGGTTCAAATGACATTAATTATAATATCTATGATAAAACAATTATGGAAAATAATATATTTTAGTTACATGACTCTAACTATGACCCAGGCAAAGCATTACAGGCTTTAGTAAAATGTCCGGTGCCAAAATCCATAGATAAGAAATGGTCTGAAGAAGAAATAAAACGTTTTGTTAAAGGATTACGACAATATGGGAAAAACTTTTTTCGTATTCGAAAAGATCTTTTACCTCACAAAGATACAGTAAAATATTTTTGTTTTTATATTATAGTTAAGATTTTATTGAAAAAGTTTTTTTTATTAAATTTACTTGGAAATTATTAAGTAATTAAAAAATTTAGTGCTTGTTTGTACATATGAAAATATTTTTTATTATATTTTAGCCCGAATTAGTAGAGTTTTATTATTTATGGAAAAAGACTCCTGGAGCAAATAATTCACGTCCTGCAGGTTTATACCGACGATCGAGTAATGCAAATCGTAGGCAAAATCAGCAAGCTGCGAGTCTTCGAAGGATACGAAATACTCGTAATACTCGAAATGCAACAGGTATAAATTCAGAAATCGATAATTTATATAATTTTTTTTATATATAAATTGTTTTAATCTAAAAAGTAACATTTCATTATTTAATGGATGATTAATATTCTGTAGCAACTACACCTAACCGAAGTAATACAACTACACCACAAACGACACCTGATGTTGAGTTATCTATTCAGAATGCATCTTCAGTTGTTAGAGAGAAAAATGGAAAAGATGAAAAAGATTCTACAGTGGTGTCAGACATTGAAGACACTAATAATAATTCAGAAGATGAAAGTGATAGTCGTGATGGATCTAAAGATCAAAAGTCATCTGATTCAACAGATGCAGTTTGTAATGATGATGAAAATACTTCTGCTGTAGATGAAACAAGTGAATCAAATTCTGGTTCTAGTCGAGTTATGCGGACACGAAATAAAACAAAAGAACAACAGGTATTTTTTTTGTTTGTGTGTGTGTGTGTGTGTGTGTGTATGTTTGTGTTAGTATTTATATATATAAATAGATAAAGATATACATTTCTTTTATAATCGAGTTCATAATTGTTTTCTTTATTGTTTATAAAAAAAATTCTGATAAATATGTTGCTTGAAGTCATATAGTTACATATGGTTTCATCAAATTTTTTTACAAAATTTATGATGCTATAACAATTGTTTGAATTTTCACCATTTAAAAATTATTTTTCAACAAAAATTATATATATATATATATATATATATATATATATATATATATATATATATAAACACATAAACATAAAAAAAATTAATTGTAGAATGTATCTAATTCACGAGCAAGACCAAAACGAGGTGGAACTGAGACTCCTGAACAGGAAGATATTAATAAAAATCAAAAAACTCCTTTAAAATCTAGTAATGGATCTAATTCTAATTCTCCTGCTGATAAATCAACTCATAATACTACAAAGCGTAAAGGTAATTCAAAGGCAGATACACCGAATAAAGGTAGAAAAAGAAATCAACATGATTTGAATTCTAATACAGAAGAATCATCTGTTGATTCCTCGAACATGTCAAGTATGAAAAAAAAACGAAGCAATTTAGAAAGGCCTGAGGTAATGAAGTAAATTTAATAATCTTAAAAAACTGATTAATCTTATTAAAGTTTACCATATTTTTAATAATTGTTTATTCTTTTATGATATTAAGGTTGCAGTAATATTTTTCCTAAAATAATATAAAAAAAAGCATTGAAGAAATCAATATAGTAAAAAATTTGAATGATTCATCTAGGAATCATACATACTTTGAAATTGTAAACTGCTAAAATAACATTTTTTTTTATTATTATTAAATTTCAATTTAATGTGTTATTTTATATGCAATGATAATATGTCTTAATAAAATATTTATTGTTGATTTCCAAATTTTGCAAATGAACAACAAATATTTGAAATAATATTTGGTTTATATATTGACAGTGTTTCATATTTTAGAGTCCTACTGAAAGTTTAACAAATGAATCATTTCCTAATCTTGAAGAAACTGAACAGATCATTGATCAAGATTTAAATGATCCTTCAAATGATGCTTCGTTAGTTGATCCACTGAGTGGACCCATAAATGTAAAAGTAGAATCAGATAGTAAGTAAACTTCATAGTTTATATGATTATTTTCAAATAAAATATAATTGTATCAATATATTTTTATTATTTTGTAGATGAAAATGATCGTCAGAATCCTCCTTCTATCAATGTTTCTATTAAATTAACTGAAGATTTATCAAAAGTGCGTAAAAATCTGACTGAGATTGATTCAAAGGATTTTATCAAAAAAGAAGTAGTTGAACGAGAACCACTTTGTGTTAAAACTGAAATTAAAATAGAAAATACTGTAGAGCCAGAAAATTTAATATCAACACAGAATAATACATTTATTGAACGTGAACAATCTGTTGAGTCAGAGTTTTGTGTAAGTGGACCAATTAAAAATGCAACAAAAAGTAGCAGTAATGTATCAGAACTTGTTATTCCAAAAATTTTAACCAGTAACATTGCTGATACAGAAATTAAAACAATGAAAGATCCTATTGATATTGTTAATAAAGACATAAAATTAGTATCTATGGATAATAAGGACATGTCTAGCCGACTTGTTCCTATAAAGGATTCAAAACAAGATCGTTCGATCTTTTCAGGAGTTCCATCCACAAATGCTTCAATTCGTGTGTCTCACAATGGTTCTTTTATGGATGCAACAGCAACATATGTTTCTGCACATGCCACTCAACCAAATTCTACACCACCTTCATGTTTAAAAGAAGTAAGCTCATCAGTTGTAGCATCTTCATCACAAAATGTTATGATGACAAGATCACCATATGTAACTGCTTTTGGAGGTCATCCATTTGGTTTAAATCCTAGTATTGTAGGTGTTCCACCTGTTTCTAATATAGGAGGAATAAAAATTGAACCTCGCGAAATTGACGGTAATTTACGAGAATCGCGAGACATAGATATTGGTTTTAGAGATATTAGGGAAAGTAATCGAGATTGTAGAGAATTAAGGCGGGATCCTAGAGAAGTTGAATTAGATCCGAGTTCAAATAGTCTTGGTGAAATTCCAAGGGATGTTGGAGTACGAGATGTTGCAGAGTTATGTGTATGTGAGCCTAGAGAATGCAGTACAGTTAGAGATTCTAATAAAGAATTTGTACGAGATAGGCATGAACCTACAAAGATTTTAACTGGTTCAATTGATCGAGATATGGTATCTTCAAAAGATTTAAAAGAGTCTCGAGATGATATGAGAGATTCTAGAAACATACGGGATCGGCGTGATGTGGAAGAATTAACCGTAGGTCGAAAAGATGTGTCATCTTCTGAAAATGATATACGTCATAGTTCAATGTATCGACATGGATCACAGTTGTTAAATATTCCAAGTTTGAATGGACGGAATGTTGAACATTCATCTTATGATTCTTCGATGACAAATAGAGATTGTCCAGTTTTACCTCCACCTATAAGTGAAGCAGGGACAATATCAAATGTTGTAAATCGAGAATCAAACTTACCATCAGGAATTCCTAATTTAGTGTCTAGTGGTCCTTTAATAGGTCAACCTCCTATTCAAAATCTTATGTCAACGGGAAATTTAGTTACAATTGGTGGAGGTTCTACACCATATGGATTTTCTCCTTATCTCCAATCACCTAAAAGTAAATATTTATTTTATTTATGGTGCACATACGAATTTTATATTAAAAAGTTATCAAAATTTATTGTTTAAGTAAATGTGTAATTATATATATATATATATATATATATATATATATATATATATATATATATATATATATATATAACTTGTTAGTTATAAATCAATATTTGAATTTCATATTTTTCATTATCAGGTCTTGCTCATATTTCTCAACAACAGAATGAACCTCAAAATTTGAAAATTAAACAAGAAAATGGTGAACAAGTATCATCAATTGATCCGTTACAAAGTTTGAAAGATGTAAAAATACCTGGATTTTCTAATAACACTGAAAGACCCCCTTCAAATAGTAAGGCCATGTGTATTTAATCATTTTGTTTATTTTAATTTCATTAATTTTAATTAAGAATTGAATTGTGCTATACTGTTAATTTTTTAGTTAAAAAATATAGTGTTTAGTATTAAATAATAACTTAATATTAAATGCTGAATATTTTTTAAATAATAAATGAATAAAAAGAACATATATGTTAAAAATAATCTATTCAAAGAAGTTTTTATATTTAAATAATATAATCTTTATAAAATATAATTTTAATTTCCATTACTTTTGTATCTACTCATTTTTAGATCCATACACATATTTACAAGGACCACAATTAGACAACATTAAAAAAGAACCCATAGATCATGTTACTCAAAAGAGTCCAAATCCATCACTTGTAACATCTCAGCAAGTTTTACGAGATTCTAATCGTCCTTTAAGTTCAAATGATTGTCGTTCTACTAATATTCAGGACCAACAGTCTATTTCAGATCAACGTACACATATGGATTCAAATCGAGTTCACCAAGAATATTCAACAGGACATTCAGAATCAAGAAATGTTCACATAGAATCAAAATCACAGGATCAAAATTCCAGATCATTACAACCTGAACATAGTTTAAGGCAATCAACAGATAATAGTGGACGTTTAGACTTAAGGTCGGAGTATTCTATAAGTTCACAAGAACATCGTACCGGTCAAGATCCATATTTAATTAATGCTTCTCAGGAGCGTCAACAAATAGAACAGAGAATGATGCAAGAACAAAGACAGCAAGAACAGTCAAGATCTCATGAAAGAGATTTATCGAGTAAATATTTTTTTTATTTAACGTTACTTATTCTAGAAAATAAATATTCAAACAGGATTATAATTTTTCATTATTAAAAATATTTTATCAATAAAAAAATGTATCGTCCTTAGTCTAATAGTAAAAATAATAAATTTATGAATAATTTTTTTTACACATTCTAATTGATTATATAGAATTATGCTTCATACTTTTCATTTTTAAAATGATGTATAGTTGTTTCTTAATAGATACATATTGATGTTTGTTAGCAACATATTAATATTAATTTTTTATATTGCAGTTATTTAAAATTTTTAATAAATTTTCATTAACACTTAAACGACCGGTCCCGTATTACTATGGGTTTATAGATTCATGCTAAAGTGCCGGACCCGTATAAATATGGATTCGGTGTATGTTCATTAAATGCCGGTTCCGTGCCTATTAAGTTTTTTATATATCACAATACTATTGTTGAATGGTAAACATAAATTATAAATATAAACATCGATAAAAAAAAATGCTTTAATTACATTATATTCATATGTAAATATTGTAATGTTCCACTTCACAAAGGATTTTGTTTTGAACAGTATCATACGAAAAAAAATATTAAAGTAAACTTTCATTAATATATAATTCTTGTATATCAATCATTTTAAACATCAAAGTAATGAATTTGTTCTATACTTTACGTTTTGACTGTATAATAATTATATAATGGATTTAAATAATATAAATAACTACCTATATAAGATGGCATATGTTCCTTTATTGATCATTATATGATATATAATATATTTATTAAATATTTACATGTATATTGACTTAAAAAAAAATTAATGTAAAACTTTTACTTAACAAGTTTCATTTAAAACTTACTTAATAATTCAATAATATTACCCTGACGCTATCTGAAATATTGCCGGCTGCACAGCTAAGTTTTGTTCAAAGTCCCCGGTCGTTTAAGTGTTAAGATATTTATTTTGCAACAAATTTTTTTAGAAATTTAATTGTGTTATAAGTTTAATATTTTGATTTTAGTTATTTTTGTTTTCTCTAAAATTAAAATTTTAACAGAATTTTTTGTAGTTCAATTGTCAATTTAAACTAATAATTTTGAAATTTATAGCTAAACAGTATGATAGAAGTCCACAACTATCCGTACCACAAGAACGTCAGTATCAGTCTCATTCTGCTATTAATTTAATTTCACCAAGCAATCAAAAGGATACCAAAGATTCTAAAGATATATCTGTTAAAATAGAAAATATTGTACCAAAGCCAGATATACAAACAGGTAATTAATAATAAGTAATAAATTCTGTAATTATTTTTGTATGAAAATTCTTGTTTTGATTTATTATTTAAATAGGTGCATCCAGTTCATCTGGGCCGGCTATATCTACACCTACTTCAATACCTGGACCTTTAATGCATGTTTCTACACAACAAAGTCCTATGGGAGCACCACCAAGTTCTATGTTTGGACCTCCTTCACATTTAGGTTTGTATTTTTTCCAAATTTTTTTGTACATATACACACATTTTTTCCATTTATTTTCTATTGTCAAAGACTATTTTTTATATATATAATTTGTCATTAAAGTTAAAAATCACTTTAATAATTTTTTATGTGCATTTATAGTGTAAATGAATTCTTAGAAATTACCTTTTCTTTTTTGTTAATTATACAAAGACTTTCTCATCATGTGTTTACAAATAACTTAAATTGACAAGAATTGAAATCCAATTATCTTGATAGACACTAATGATATTGTTGAAAATTTGTTCTTTTTTTTTATTGTACTTATAAAGGGAATTTTTTTGAGAGCTTTAATTTTAGTTTCAAATATTTCCATAGGTATATATTATCTAAGTAAGTAACGAATATTTTATTACTCTAATTTATATGTACATGTAATACAAGTACTTATACTAATAATTGTAACTGTTTCTTATCCTATGATATTTTAATTATATGATTAAAATTTCTAATTGAGTCTGGTGAATAGCATTTTTTTTTTATTGTTTATAGTGCCCATCTGTAGGAGAAAAATGCAAAAACCTGCATGAATTATCTAAGTACCTTTTCTAAAATTTATGTATAATTAATGAATATATATGTTTTTAAAAATTAGTCATTTGTATGCTGACATAATTTCATAATCTATTTTTTAGCTCATCATATGGCAGCTGCAGCTGCTGTAAGTGGTCATCCAGGGTTAATACATCAAAGCTTGTTTGCTGCTGTTGCACAACATCATCATAATCCTTTTAGTGGTTATCCAGGTAAATATAATATTAAATGTATTTATAAATTTCATATAGTTTTCTATATTGTGGTTTTTCATGTTCAATAAATTAATTTCTAAACTGAGATACCATTCTTTACAACTGTATTTTTTATTAAGAATTATAAAGTATATAGTTTAGCATTTATAATAAATGTTACATTTGCTCATTTACTATTTAAAATAACATGTTTGTAAAATTAATAATGTTATAAATAAACTTTGCTTGTAGTTACTTGGGTTTAGAATATTTTATTTCAGAAAAATAGATTCAAGTGACTGAAAAGGTAGCAATATATTAGTAAAAAGTCTTATGGATAATTAAATATGTTAGTGTTGAATAACTCATTTCTATTATATTTACTACAGTGAGACTGAACATTATTATATAGTAGAATCAGTCTACATTTGTTTACCAATATTATTTATTTAGTAATAAATTTTTAGTATATGAATTGTATCTATTGATAATATGATTCTTAGAAAATTACTTTTTTTCTCACAAAAAAGAAAAATTAATAGTTTCTTTTGTAAACCACCCAAATCATCATTACTCGTGGATGTGATAATAGTTTCATCATTTGTTTTAAGATTTCACCAACATATGACCTATATTAAATTATTTCTAATAACAATGACTTCCATCACAGCTTTTAATCAATATGTTTAGATCATTTGTGTATGAGATTAGAATTTTTTGAACTGGCATTACAAGTTTTACTAACAATCCTAAGTTTAAACATATCTTAAATTTATTAAAAAAAAACATATTGATGTATTTAATTGGTTTTCATTATACACTTTAGGATACCCACCTAATATACCATACCACCCACCATTTGGTTATTCTCCTTATGGGCCTCCACCAGGAGTACCTGGACCACCACCACATGGATTGGGAAGCCATCCTACATTGATTTCTCATTCACAGCCTGGAAATAGACCTCA
Organism: Neoneuromus ignobilis; assembly: GCA_029203775.1. Lineage (NCBI taxonomy): Eukaryota > Metazoa > Arthropoda > Insecta > Megaloptera > Corydalidae > Neoneuromus > Neoneuromus ignobilis. Next base: position 22,517,657 of record CP092091.1, on the reverse strand, counting down.
TGAAAGTCTTGGTTTAGTAACAAAACCTCCAGGTAATTTTGTTAATTGTTTGTAATTAATTTTTAACTTAAAATTTTACTTTTTGACAATGGTAATGCTGATATAATATGTGATTTGCTTTTGTGTATATAATGATTATTTGTAAAAATACTTATTCATACAATAAAAATAATAATTTGAATTTTCTTTCAAATAGCACTAAATTAATTGTTCTTTTCCATTAAAGTATTTTTTTTTCATATTGTATATAAGGAACATGGCTATATTATTTATTAATTTATATTTTCATGTGTGTATGTGTATAAAATAATATTCATATATATATATATATATATATATATATATATATATATATATATATATATATATATATATATATGAATATATATGCTAATATCAGTGTTAAATTTCTTATGTATTAAATTATTCTCTATTATATCATTGATTAACATATCTATATTTTAGGCCCAGAAACTAGTTCTACTTTAACAACAACTATGTTAAGTTCTCATCATTCTTCAAGTACTTCTATAACAACACGACGTGATTTGATAGAAGATTCTGAAAATAATCAACAACATACGAGTGAAACTATTTTAACAAACCATCATTCAACTAGTCATCACAGTAGTGTTCATTCAACAGGTGGTGATAAACAAGGTAAATTTGTGTTTATATATATATATATATATATATATATATATATATATATATATATATATATATATATATATATATATATATATATATATATATATATATATATATATATATATATATATATATATATATATATATATATATATATATATATATATATATATATATATATATATATATATATATCCATATTATATAATTATATACATATATATATAGTATATGTATACATAAACATACATTCACAAGTTTATATATATATCATCTATATATATAGTTTATATATATATAAAGTCAATATATACTCAAAAATCTGTAAGTATCATTTTTATAGGATTATCACATATTATATATATATAGTACTAGTATATATCTTCATAAGTTTATATATATATATATAAATATCTATAATATATATATATATATATATATATATATATATATATATATATATATATATATATATATATATATATATATATATATATATATATATATATATATATATATATATATATATATGTGGTCAAAATGGTGTTATTTATTTGTACTTAGTGAAAAATGGCCTTTATAATTGAAAAGTAGACATTTATTACAGATAAATATGTAAAGATATATGAAATATATTTTAAAAACATATTTTTTTTCAACTTGAATAAAAAAGTAATATTACAAAAATAATGATACTAGTAGTTGAATTTAGTGAATTATAATTTTTGTTAATACACTTTTGTTAATAATGATAAAAGTAATCCATTTTAAATTACAGTTACGATCAACTTCACCACATTCAACAAACCAGAATTTATTAAGTCAGGCAAACTCAAATAATGCTTCCAGCAGTACACATCAACATATTCATCTTCATTCTCAAGTAAATAATGAATTCTGTAAAATAAAAATACTACAAAATAATTTATTAGTCACTAAAAAAGTAATATATTATATAAAATAATTGAATAAACCATCTTTTATAAAACATAAATTGGTGATTAATTCTTAGTGAATACAATAATATTTATAATATTAAATTATTTAGGTACACCATCATGAGAGATTAAGTCCATCTGCAGCCAACTTAATAGCATTACAACAACAACAACAGCATCGGCAACAATCTCAACAGCATGTTACTACTAAAAGTCCAGCTGGAGCTCCTCCACAACATCCTTTAATGATTCAACCTCCAAGTCTCGGTAGTCATTCTTTAGGTATATATTTTTCACTTGAATAGTACTGGGGAAAAAATATTTTTCTATATGCATTGCTTGTAATATAAATAGTCCAGTTTTATGGTTATTTTTTTTAATAAAATAATAATACATTTTTACACAATTAAATTTTCATCCTAACACTAGTATATTAGTAAGTGTTCAGTTATTACTTATTGTTCATTTTATTCATTTAGAATATTGATAGACTGTTGCACATTTTAATAATAATGCCATCATCATCAGAACACAGCGAATAAAGTGAATGATAAGTAATTATCGATATTGCTGTGTTGGGATGATGATTCAATTGTGTGAAAGTGAATTTGTTACAGTTTCAAAACAAAACAAAAAATACATTATAAAGTGGTCATGCGTGTGTGTGTGTTTATATATATATATATATGTCGCTCAGTTTTTTGTTAGTTTGTATATGTATATACATGTACATGCATACATTAAAAAATATTTAAATTTTAGGCCACCATAGTAGAAGTCATGAAGATATTAAACAAGAACAAAGTAGAACTCCTATTTCACTTTTAAATAATTCAGCAGAGTCTGATCCAGGACAATCAAGCATATCAACAGGTAAGATGTAATGTGCATATTGTACCTAATAAAATTAATGAATTTTTTTATAATTTTCATCATTCATACTTATATATTATAATTATGAAATATTTATATTTTAACAGATGTATCACAGCAAATTGAAGAAGAAATACAATCTCCAAATATTATTCCAAGAGGACCTTCACCTGAACCAAAAATTGAAGACACAGAATGTCATCGTAGTCAAAGTGCAATGTAAGTTTTATTCTATATATAGTTTATACCAATATATAACTTTGTCTATTTAACTGGGTTAATTTGAAAACTAAATTGGTTTTCATAAAACTTTTATCAGTATCTTCTTTAAATTCCCAGAATTAATCTTGACATATATTTCTTGAAAAACATTTAAATTGTTCAGGACAATTGATAAACTATAAATAATATATATGTGTGTATATATATATGTATATATATATATATATATATGTATATATATATATATATATATATATATATATATATGTTTATAATATTTTATTTCCCTTTGTTATAAAATAATTCCATTGCAAAATTAATGTCATTAATTTACTCCAATCGTGAACAATTACATTCAGACTTTAATGATTACAAATAAACATCATTCACAATTGCAAGTATCACAGAGGGAGCGAGCGGAGGCGTAATCTCCTCAGAGTTCGGCAAGCATAGTGAGCAAGGGGCAGAGCAGTCCCCTGATAATCTATAAAAATAATGTTTTGTATTTTATTACAGATTAATATAATATTTTAGTAATAATTGATGTAATTACTATTTATTAAAGTTTTTAATTGCTTACAGTAAATTTTTTTTTATAATTATTTGTATTAAAAAATTAAATTCCATATATAATATAAATTCAAATATTTTAGATTTCTAAGACATTGGAATCGTGGTGATTATAATTCATGTACCCGAACTGATTTGACTTTTAAACCTGTACCTGATTCTAAATTGGCTCGAAAAAGGGAGGAACGATTACGAAAGCAAGCAGAAAAAGAAAGAGAGGAAAGAGAAAAGCAACAAATAGCAATACATCATTCTCAACAGGTATTATAAACAGCTTAGAATTATTTATTTCAAAAAGTGCCTTACTTGTTATGTAAGATTATAAAAAATCATAATTTTATTTAGCGTAAAATTACAACACCAGACACTAAACCTGATGTAAAACCACCCAGTCGTGGACCAATTGAAACTATTACATCACCATATGACAGATTTTCAAGGCAGCCAACTGCTTACGTAGATACTCCAGCTTTAAGGTGTTTTGATTTTTAATTTTTATATAATTAAAATTATATTTGCATATATTCAATTGATCAATGATAAAATAATAAATTTGATTCATTTGTAAAAAGCTCAACTTCTTATTAATTGTTAATAACAATGAATAAATGATTTAAAAAAATTATTTAATTTAAAAAAAAAATGGTTATAATTGATAAATGTACTAAAAACTGTTGTTTATGGTTTAATATTTGTAAAATAACCTGTTTAATGGATGTTAATAATAGTCGACTTTGATATATTGAATTAAATACACATTTCAATGAATTTTGTTTAGTAATCTTTCATTTAATTAGAAAAATAATGTACAGCAATAAAATAGTCCTCCAAAGTTAAGAAAATATACATTTATTTATATTTACTATTTTATAATTAGTTTTTTCAAAAAGTATTTATGTATAAATTTATTATTTATATTTTTGATTAGTTAACATATTTGCATTAAATATATGTGGTTATAATTAATCATAGACATACCAAGAACACATATAAAAGTTATTTGTACTTTTTAGACAACTTTCAGAATATGCAAGACCACATCATGCAACTGCATATGGAAGAGGTCCTGGTCCTGCAGGACTTGGACCCCATTGCATGGATCCAATGATTCATCATTATCAGTTGGGAAATATGTATGCTGGTATCGCAAGAGATAGGTTAGTGAATAATATAGTGATATATTTTTTTTGATGTAAGAAAATTTGTGTACTTATGTTAATTGTAATGTATGTATTTTTTATTTTTTAGGCTTGATTTAGAACAATTAGAAAGAGAAAAACGTGAACGTGAAATTAGAGAATTGCGTGAACGTGAATTAAATGATCGTTTGAAAGAAGAAATAATGAAATCTGCATCCATAGCTGCTTCTGGACGAGCAATGCCTGGTGCGGGAGGTCATCACCCAGGTGGTGGTCCACCTGGAGGTCCTCCACCAGGCTTGGGACCTGGTCCTCCTGGAGGTCTTGATCCGCATACTTCACATTGGATAGAAATGCAGAGACGGTATTCAAAATTAATATTATGTCTATTTAAATTTTTGTAATATATTTATATTTTATAGATATGCAGCTGCTGGTTTAACAGCAGGTCCTCCAACAGGAATACCATTAGGTCCACCTGCTCCTCCTCCTCATTATAATCCAGCTGTTGCATTATATTCTCCTGTTGTAGCAGCACATCATGCTGCAGCAATAGCAGATAGACTAGAAAGACTTGGTATTCCTCCTCATGGTTAGTACAGTTTTCATAAATGTATTAACCATATTTTAATTTCTTTTTTTGTAAATTATAATAGGAGTTCCACCGCCAGTATCTGCTGCAGGACCAAGTGGCCCAGGTTCAAATCAAGCTGCTGCCTTAGAAGCAGAACGATTAGCATTAGCCACAGATCCCATGGTATAAAAATAGTTGTACATTTTTATTTCATACAGTTATTCATATATAGTGTATAAAATTAATGAAAAAAATGCAATGTATTTTATTGACACATTATATAAAAATTTCATAAAAAAAAATGATGATTAGTATTAGGTCATGTAATATGAAATGTCGGATTTCTCATCAGTTTCTCTTTGATTAATCCGACATTTCATATTACACGACCTAATGTATAGATGATATAGTAACAGATGATTAGTTTAGATGATGTGTAAGTGAATTTATATATATTAATTTATTTATATTTTAAAAATTCACTGAAATGTTTAGGTCCGATTACAAATGGCAGGTATAAGTCCTGAATATCATGCCCACACACATGCACATAGTCACACTCACCTGCATCTTCATAATCAGTCGGGAGGAGGAAGTAATCAGCCTCCTGGATCTGGACCTGCAGGTGGTCCAGGATCAGTATCAGGTCCTCCAGGTTCTGGTGGCCCAAATCCTGGTGAACCAGGGGGTGCAGCTGGATTTCCATTACCACGTATGTGTAAACAAGCAATTTGAATTTAAATGTTTATGGGAAAATAATTTTTAAACAGTTATTAATTAATCCTTTGAATCCTTGTAAGGTGCTTATAAAAATACCATATGCTATTAATATTTCTAGTTGCTTTACAGAAGTATTCTCCATTTTGTTTTGTAAAATTGACTTTAGTAACTCATGTTGTTGGAATTTTTATTTCATATGTTTGCCAAGGATTTTGCTCTTTATTCATGATAACTAAAAGTTTATTTTTTTTGTAATTCATACATATGATAACGGTTTTATATAATACTGAAACAATTCATGTATAACAGTGACTACTATTCTGTTTTGACCATTCACTTTATTTCCAAGTGTCCAACCATTAAAGGATTAACATCTAGTTAAATATTGTTTTTTTTAAAGTCAAAAATATTTCACGTAAAAAATAAATGTCACTGTTGCATATATATATATATATATATATATATATATATATATATATATATATATATATATATATATATATATATATTTATATATTCAAAATTGTATTGAAAAGTAATATATTTTATATAAACAATTTTTTTTAATAAAAATGCTAATTTATTTATATTTTATATATTAAAATTGAATTAAAAATGTTTATATCTTTTTATATTTTTGAAGCATCTGGAGCTGGAAGTTATCCACGACCATCATTAATTCCAGGGAGAGATGCTCTTGCATTGCATCATCCAGATTTATTAGGAAGACCTTATGCTGACCAATTAGCACATCAGGTTAGTGTGTATATGTATCCGAGTGTAAAAAAGATATAATTTTCTTTGCTAAATATTTTTTTTATTTCTTACCTTTCCTTATTTTAATCTCGTCTTTTTTTTAAAAAAATGCAATGTGTGTATTAACTAAAATATTTAGTTTCGAAAATTTTATCGTATAATTTATCTATTTAAATTATCACTGAGAACTATACTGTAAAGTTAAAAAATAGTTTTATATTATTAAAATGGTTTTTTTTTTTTAGTTTATAAAAATGAATTATAGTTTAAAAGTTTTTAACAGAATTTCATCTTAGTGGATTATAGAAAAAAGTGTAAAATATGTTTTATATAATATGCAGTAATATAAAAATAATTCAATTTATCACTAATATAATCATTGATTATTTCGTTTATTGCCACTTTTTTTATTTATGTACAAATAAAACATGATTATGTGAATTATATATTAAAAAAATATGATTAAATTATTTTTAGGCTGCAGCACATGAACAGTTGCAGAGACATATGCTATTAGAACGAGAAAGATTTCCACATCCATCAATTGTTGCTCAACATGAAGAATATCTAAGGTATTTTCATACTTACTATATTTTGAATATATGTACATTTATATATATACGAGGGTCGTTTGATAAGTATGGTAAATTTATTTATTGTTTGATTTAATTAATTACTTAATTTAATTTAATTAAAGTTTTTCTTTTTCAACTTATACCCTCGTACTTTTTCATGTATATATATATATATATATATATATATTTTTAGTTGGCAAGTATCTTCCTTTTTTTTTTTTTTTTATCGAAATTCAAAAGACCAGAAGGCGGAAGGGAGATATTTGCCAACCTAATATATGCATACATTATATATATATATAATTTCGGTATATAAGTTTTAAAATATAAATTTCAGTATATTAATTTTCAATTATTATATTATAAATTATTGCAGACAACAACGTGAAAGAGAATTAAAAGTGCGTGCTTTAGAAGAGGCTGCGAGAGGATCTAGGCCTTAATTTTTAAATCAATAAAATTTGTAAAAATCTCAAGTCTCAGCGATATTTTAAGAAATTGTGTACTGTATTTATTACAAGAATAAATATCATTAGAATTTTCATGACAATTATTAATAGTCATAGTTAATTATAAATTAGTGATAATGATAATAATAAAATTGAATAGGGGCAAATATACCTGATATACATTATTTTGTGTATTGAAAATTAAAGATGTTTTATTTAGATAGTACTGATATTTTTCAAGGTTACTTCAGTATATTTAGTAATATAGCTAAAATTATCATAAAATTGCAAGTAGATATTTTTAGAAGCTTTCTACTGTACTTACATTATTTTTATTATGCATTTAATATAATTTGGCTGCTAAATATTGTCTTCAAATAATCAAAAAAGATAAAAATTGCAGTCCAAAATATTTTAAATAAATCATTGTATTAAAAACTGTATTGTAATGAAAACGAGTGTATTTAAAAAAAAATTAAATAAATTATTTAAAATTTGTTCTTATTATTTAATTTTTATTCATTAAAACAATTATGTATTAATTATTTTTTCGTGTTTGTATAAAAGAAATTCTAATAAAATTATATTTTATTATAATATATACTTCATAAACTGATTTATTATATTTAGAGGTTTTATTCAGTATTTCTATGTAAATGTAGATCTAATTGTTTATATTATAAATATATCATGACTAATGAAGAAATTAATATTAAAATTGATATATTTTTATAACATACTAAGCCGAATAATTTAATAAAAGTTAAGATAAAATACTTGGTATTTATTTCTCTAATGCTTATTTAATAAATGGCACTTTGCAATAATATTGTTTAATTTTATAAAATGCAATTTAAATTAACTAATTCAGATTTTTACATAAAGTTGTATTTAAATATTTTTATTCATATAAAAATCATATTAAGTAATCATTTAAGCTAAGCATAAATAGATAGAATTTAGTATTTCTAATATTGAGTCAATAATATAGGATTTTCCAATAATGAAGTTTTTTCCATACATAAATCGTAATCGATTATTTAGTTTGTTGATAACATTTCTAAGTGTGCATATTCTTTTAAATTATCTTATCAGCGCATATTTATTAATAAAACCTATGATTACCACAAAACATGATAAATAATTTTTTAAAGATAATATATGAATCAATGTTTATATATGTGAATACACATTATACGAATAATATTTAACTTTTAATTATATACATAGATAAGAACCCATCCCATATTCTACTAATTTGAGTCAAGTAAAATTTTCTTATATATTTTTCCAATAATATATATATATATATAATGTAATGATATTGTTTATTTGTGAACTAAACGTTACCATTAACATTTAGTTTATTTTACAAAATCTTGAATTTTAAAATAATAGTTATGTTGATGTTAATGGCGGCGGTATGACGTGTGTCACATACACGTAGTTGTTAATTTGTGATAGAAAAGAATTAAGAAATAACTTGAAAGTACATTTTATTTTATACAGTTTTAACAGTTTCCATTATTTAATTATTGTGCTAATTGCATTATCTAGAAAATGTAAGTATAATTAGTATGTAAATAAGATTCGTGTATATATGAGTTATTTTTAAGAAGTTTAAACTCAAAAATAAATTGAGATCATTAAAAATTGCCGTTATTTGTTTAATATTCGGGTAATTATTAGATTTTCACAAATAAAATTGTACAATATTTATGAATATTTAATGAAAATTTGATGTATAAAGAAATCTCTTGTATTTTGTTACTTGATAACAATACTAAATTGCGAAATTTTTAAAGATTTTCGAGTTGATTTGTAATAGTTAATATTTGTTATGTTAAAATTAAAATATTAACTTTGAAATTTAAGATTAATGTTTACGTGATTGAATGTATATTTAATATATTTATTGGAAATATGTGCTACTTTACACTATAATTTTTGGCAATTAAAAAAATCTTATTGAAATTTGCTAGTATTAATTTTCATTAATAATTAGTGTGTTTTATATAGGATTGTTCGTAGCTTATTGTATTTGTAATTAATTTCTTAGCTTGAATTAATCTCAGAAATGTATATTCGTATTATTTAATATTTTTTAAAAATATGTTATTGTATACTTTGAAAAATCTATAGTAAATTAAAAAGTAATCATGTACACATTGATTCTTAAAGAAAATAAAACTCTTATGTCTATATATAAACATATACTAATTATTGTTGTACAGATGTGATCGGTTTTTGCCAAGTTATGTAAATATATTAAAATTGAAATATAAATTTATTTAAGAATTGTTAAAGATTGTCCCGATATTTTTAAAAACTAATTCACCAAGCATCACATTTTTTTATTAGAATATTTAATAATTATCAATCTATTTTGATTTATTTTGAAATAAATTTTTAATATTTTTCATGTAAAGAAGTATCATTTGGAGTAATCATTTATTTGTAAAAATAAATTTCATTTTAGTATGAAGTTATAAATATCTTAATACAGTATTGTTTATTAATAAAGACATTTAGAAAAAGTTAACTTGAACGTTTCACTTTAAATAAAATATTCTTAATTGAAATTATTTAAAATAATTTATTTTAATTTTTTTAATCAATAATGCTTATATTATTCGGTAAATGTAATATATTTGAAAATTAATTTAATAGATAATTTAATATTTCAAATGGTGACTTGTAAATTAATTTTCTTAATACTTTTATAGTGAATAGATTTTATTTATTAACTATTTGCATATGTCCAAGATTATTGTTGATTATACTGATTAAAGACTTCCTTTCAATTTTATTGGATTAGTTTCTTCTTTTCCATTATAATTTTAAATTTTAATTGATCTATTGTCTAGTGGTTCTTTATGTTGGTGTTTTTCTTAAATTTCTTTAAAAGTACTATTAAATTAATCTATTCAAGTAATTGATGTGTGTATGCGAGTGTATATATATATATATATATATATATATATATATATATATATATATATATATATATATATATATATATATATATATATACAATAATTTTTATTTTTAACAGATATTCGTTTGATATGTAAGTAACAATTATTAATATTATATGTTTTAACATTGTTATGTATTTAAATATGTTATCTTAACATTTATGATTAAATTTGATTATAAATTAAAAAAATCGTAATATTTTAATTTGAATGATTAATTAATTGTAATGATAATGACCTACATATAAAGAATAAAATTATAGAAAGTTAATTAAAAAAAAATATTTTTTCAGATAGTTATTGTTTACTGAAATCTAGTAATTCACAGGATCTTCAATGGATAACTTAGATAAACAACTTGCTGAATTAGAATTAATTACAAAAGGGCAGTTGGCTCAAAATCCAAATGCGGTAAATTAAATACTTTTTATGTAAGACGAGTATCTATTTTATTTTTATTTTTTTTTTTAAAAGGAGGTAAAACAAAAAAAAATTGCTCCGGCAGTTCCTCCAAAACCTAAGAAACAAGGTGCTCAGGTATAATTACTTTTTATTTAATTTTTGATTTTAATTTTTATAACAGATTAGAATTCCTAAAAATTCAATTTGTATATATTTTATTTATTTTTTATTAAAACGAAAAATAACATAATTGTACTATTTATATTCAATTCTTTTGCATTTTTTTTTTTGAAAATTTGGATGAAATTATCTATAATATTTTTAAGCTTTTTACTTTATTGCCATTTTTAAAGTTTTAATATATAGTTAATATTTTATTTATTTAATATGGTTTTAACAGTTATGTTATCAGTGATAATAATTTTTTTTCTATTTATTAAAAAAAATATTTTTTTTTCTATTTTTAAAAACGTTTAATATAGTTTTGACTTTGATTTAAATTAATTTTTTAAATTATATTCTTAATATTGATTAGTTAGATTTATATAGTAATTTTTCTGATTAATTTAATCAAAATATTAAAGCTTTTATAGATTTTTTTTACATTTTCTCTTTAGATCTATTATAATTTACCATCATCTGGGTTACCAAAGCCATTTGATATTCATGATTCGTATTGTAATACTCCATCCACATATTCAAATCAAGATGGCTTAATTTATAGTAATATTTTACATGACCCTTTGAAGGTTTCTAAAACAAGCAATACAGTAGTTTCAGATGAATCACAGTTATATAGTAACATTAAAATTAAAAGTATACCAGGTAAATAACTTTTTTAATAATGTTTTTAATGTTATTAAAAATTTACATTTCTATTATGATATTAAAATGTTTTATATATATATATATATTTGGTTTTAAAAAAAAATATCTAGTATCTTAAAGTGATGAAAATAGAAAATGTGTTTAGACATTTGTATGTAACTTATTTATTTTTAAATTTAGTAACTGAAGATTTGCCACCTCCTCCTGCTGATATAGAACCAAGTCCTGAATATGTACAGTGTGATGTTCCCCCACCATTTCCACCACCACCAATACCGACAGATGACGTTGATGATGATTTACCTCCTCCACCACCACCTATAATTGATAATGGACGAACTATATCATATGATCAATCTTTTGTTGAAACTAATTTTGTGCATGAAAATGATAATCGTAGAAAAAGAACTGAGGATTCAATGTATGCACCTATGGGAGGCTCTTGTAGTGCTACAATTTTAAATCGTTCTCGAAAGTCTCCGTCGCCTAATTTTTATCCAGAAATCGACACACCTATTAAAACTAAAATACAATTTACTGTTGAAATGGATCGTCCGTCATTTGCAATTGCTGGACCACAAGTTATTAAAAATAAACCTTTATTAAATCCATCGATTTCAGATGAAAATCGCACTTATTCAAATATAAGACCTGTAGATAATCATACTTTAGATCGCTCACGATGTACGAACGATCATAATATTCCAACGTATGAAAATACATCGGTTTCACAAAATCTTGACCGAGAATCAGCGAATGGTTCGGTTCTTGATTATCCAGGTTCGTCGGTATCCGATTATGAAAATCAACCACAAATGTTCCGGTATACTTCTGACACAGCGTTTAGGTCGAATACACAGAACGAATCGAATTTTAGACCTGGAAGTTCTGCATCCAATTATCCACGATCAAATTATGAAAATCGGGTAGAATCTGTGTATGCTCCCTTACGTAGACCTAATGCTAATGATTCACAAAGAACTATTGTCGATGAAAAAGGTTTTACTTTTCATTTATTTCTTTTGTTTTAATCATGTATTTTTGATATTCATATTTAATTTTTTAGCTGGTTTACCGAATTTACCATCAATTATAACTTGTAGCACAAATGAGTCAACAAATGTTGATGATTTACCAGCACCTGCTAGTCCAGTAAGTTCTAGTTATAGTGAACTTCGTCGAGCTACAGATCATGATGGTCATGATATGTTCAATCCTTATGCTCCTGGTTCTAATGTAAGTAGTGTTAATGACCAAAGTATTAAAAATAATTACTTAACATTTTACCATTTTGTTTGTGATAATATTTATTTTATGAAATATTAATTTATAATTATTTTTTGAAAATGTATTCTTAAGTGTGTGTGTGTGCATATGTGTGTGTATATATATGCATATACATCTACACATACACACATATACAGACATAATTATAAAAATTTAATTTAATGGGCGTCTATTTTATTTTTTGGAAATTATTACAAATTTTAGGTTTCTTCAACATATGAATCTATATACGAGCCTATAAATCCTCGACCACCAAGTCAAGCATCTGCTAGAAGCAGTTATTCTCTTTACAATAGACATCAGAATGTTCCTAATCCTTCAATGATTAATTCTACTTTACCTTTAAGATCTAAACAGTCCAATGAAATTGAAGTAGATCAACTTACTGATCTTTTGGTTCAAGGATTAGATCCTAATAATTCAGAAGATTTATATGGTAAATTATCAAGTTCATGTCTTTGATATATAAAATGATTTTTTATTGTAATTAGGAGTCTGTGTCAAGTGCAATGAAAAAATTATTGGAGAAGAAAATGGTTGTACTGCAATGGACAAATTTTATCATGTTGATTGTTTTACTTGTTACCAGTGTAATATTAATTTACAAGGAAAGCCATTTTATTCACTGGATGGAAATCCTTACTGTGAACAAGATTATTTGGTAAATATTACTTAATATGTTTATGCATATTTTTGCGGTTTTAATTTTAAAAACAATTTAGTTAAAAAAATATAATTTACCTCAAAATATAAACATGTATATTTCTATTTTTTTGTAAACATGTCATTGTTTCTTTATTATAAAATGTTTAACTGTTGATTAGTAATTAAAATTTTATTAGATAATAAAAAACAAAAAAATAATCTATCAGTTGATTTTAAAGAAAGTGTTTTTTTTTTTTTTGTTATTTTTAACTTTATGTGTATATATATATATATATATATATATATATATATATATATATATATATATATATCTATATATATATATATACACGTGTATTAATATTTTTTATATAATTTTTAGAATACTTTGGAAAAATGTTGTGTGTGTATGAAACCTATCCTTGATAGAATTTTACGTGCAACTGGCAAGCCATATCACCCCCAATGTTTTACTTGTGTTGTATGTGGCAAAAGCCTTGATGGAATACAGTTCACTGTTGATGCTACAAATCAAATACATTGCATTGAAGATTTTCATAAGTAAATATAATGGATATTATATATATATATTTCTTAAAAAAATACTAATTACATTAATATTATTAAATTTATTCCATTACATTATAATACAGTAAATATATAGTAATAAAGTTATTTTGAAAACAAATAATAATAATTTACAATAATTTTTAGGAAATTTGCACCTCGATGTTGTGTTTGTAAATTACCTATTATGCCAGAAAGTGGGCAAGAAGAAACTGTACGAGTTGTTGCATTAGATCGCAGCTTTCATGTAGGGTGTTATAAATGTGAAGTATGTACTTAATAAGATTATTATAATAAAATTTAATTATCAAAATTAAAAGGTATTTAAATAAATATAATACATATATACACATAAACATGCACATGTATGTGTGTATGTATGTATTTATATATGTGTGTGTGTGTGTGTGTGTGTGTATATATATATATATATATATATATATATATATATATATACATACATACATACATACATATACACACACACACATTTATACATACACGCATATAATTTTTTTTCAATTTACATATAGGATTGTGGTTTGGTATTGTCTTCAGAAGCAGAAGGTCGTGGATGTTATCCATTGGATGATCATGTTTTATGTAAAAATTGTAATGCTAAACGAGTTCAAGCTCTTACTAGTCATATGACAACTGAATTATAAATTGATACAAATTATTGGTATCAAATTTTAAATTGCCATTTTGATGCTTTTTTTCTTAGTTTAGTTGATATGGGAAATTAAATAAATGCATTTTATTTAATAAATTTATAATGTAAGGAATATTATCATATATTAGTTATGGTAAAAAATATGTATTTTAGTAATTTTTATTGGACAAATCTAGTGAAATATATAATAAAGTATTTACATTGAAATGTTTGAAATCCATTATACTGAAGTTAATTATGATAGAAATATTTAATGAAAGCCTTAAATATAATAATTGTTTAACATTCCATATATATATAAAATATGAATTGTGTTTACTTCCAAGAATGAAAACAGAATTTAAACTATCACATATTTAAAAAAGCCATTACATTTTCTGTGATTATTAATAATTAATGTTATACTATTTATTTTATATTTTATCATATTCAATAATTTTTTATAAAAATTGTATTTTGTAACATTTTATTTTATGATTAAATATTTTATAATATTCATATATAGTTGCTTTTTTTTGACTGAAATTAAAATGTTAAAATATACATTATTGGAGTAGTATTTGTTTTATTTATTTTAAATTAAGTATATTTATAAAGAAGCAAAGTATTGAATATATGAGTATTAATGTATTACATAATGCGCTTTAATAATAATAAAGCAATTTTAATGCACATTAGTAAAAAAGTTACTTGATTGTTGGAGTATTCATTAATGTTGTAATGGCGAGTAATACATTTGTGTAATGGTTAAGGAATAATTAATTGTTATAAATGATATATTAATGGCTGAATTCTTTTGTGATTTTTTTACATAAATCTTGATTTTGTATATTATTTTAAAAGTGTAATTATTGTTTTTACTTTAGAATACATTATTTAAAGAATAATAAATGATAATGGAATACTTTTTCTTATTATGAAATTGGTGTATTATATAATATTTAATGAATAAAGAGCACAACAACATTTTCTTGTCTAATTATGTTTATTTACCACAAAAAATAAATTTTCATTCTAAAAAAATGCTATTTAAAAATGATTATTTTTTATTTAGAAAATACAAATTTATTTCAGAAAATTCTATTGCACATAATTTAAGTAAACATGTAACGTTTTTAATTTCTTTAAAAATCTAGTATCGAGTATTTATTTTTTTGAAAAAAGGTAAAATCGAAAAAGTTGCTTTACCAATTTCTTCAAAACTTATGAAACAGATGCACAAGTACAATCGCCTTTTAATTTTTTAAATTATGATTGTAATTTTTAGGAATTCTAATATATATATATATATATATATATATATATATATATATATATATATATATATATATATATATATATATATATATAGAGAGAGAGAGAGAGAGAGATGGCCCAATTGAGACTAAATAGAAGTAAAAGATAAAAAGCAAGTAAATGTTTCCTAAATATTTCAGTTTTATTTGGATCACTATACAAAAAAATAGTTTTGTTGTGAAAATGTTGGCATTGAAAGTCTTTCCCAATGGAATTTTAAATAAGATATTTGTATTTTATATATTGGTTATACTGATTTGAAATAACGGCCAACAAATATGATTTGTGATTTATTAGGATGTTAGTAGTGAATAAATTAAGGTATGTTTTTTTAAAAAAAATCAAATGTCTTGTTTGTTGACGAATAATTATATAATAATTTCTTTGTAATTACAACTAATGAAATAATATATATATATATATATATATATATATATAAATAAAACATTGGATAGTGAGTGGCTTATTTATTTTCAAGTGAATTTTCCACGGAACAAAAACAAACCCAAATTTATATAATAAAAATATTTAATTACGGTTAATAAACATGATATAAATTATCCACTGACAAACATCATAGGATTGTCCAAATATGTGTAATAAGTACTTTTCAGTTTGTTTTCTTAAAAACCAGTTGGTTTTTAAAAAAATTAAAATGTTTTTCAGCAAATAAAGGAAACATTAAGTAATTATTAGGCATTTTTATGAAATTTTGTGGTTTTAGGTATAAGTAATTCATTTGTGTTATATAATTTAATATTTATATAATTCAATATTTATATAATTCAATATTTATATAATTCAATATTTATATAATTCAATATTTGTGACTTATCAACATATCCTTTGATAAAGCCTGTGTGTAGCCTCACATGCATTAATAATTTTTTTATTTACTGAGTATTGACGTTTTTTAATTTTCACAAATTTTATCATAGAGATTTTATAGTTCATTATATTTATAAACAGATATTTATATCCACAAATTTTGTGTACATTGTGTGTTTTATGTGTTATATTTATATGAATAATTGTGTATGTATAAAAATAAATTAAATTTACAGATTCAGATATGTCTGTAAAAACTAATGTGATAGTAAAACAATCTGAAGAAAATTATTTACAAAAAAGTATTGAAAATATTTTACAAGATGTACAACTAAATATTAATTGCCATGAAAAAAATTTGGTTCATTTAACAGAATTATTGAAAACGGTATATGAACATGTTTTGTGATTACTTAATTTATTGTTATTATGTATTAAATAATTTTTAGAATGATCAACAAGTGTTTTTAAATCATTTCATTTGCTTTCTAAAAATTCCATTGAATATCGGAGAAAGAAATTTTTATGTTGATCATACGTTAGATTTTTGTGCTAAATTTTGTATTTCATTAAATGTTGAAGATGAAAATGAAGAATGTAATTTAAGTAATTTTTTTATTTCTGTACTGAATTTTTTATTAAAGGTAATATAAATAGATTTATTAAATTTCCAAATATATTAAAATGATTTATTTTAGCACCTTAATGCTGATTCAAATGCATTTAGATTCCGTGCTTGTCAGTTTATTTCTTTGTTATTAAATGGTATGGGAGAAAATGCTGAATTGGATGATGATTTGTATTATGTATTAGTGCAAGAATTATTAAAACGAATGCAGGTAATTAATCACATTTAATTTTTCTCATTATTAGAATGAAAGGTATAGTGTTTTTAACATTTTAACATGTATGTGTGTATATATTTTATATATATATATATATATATATATATATATACACAAACATACACACACACACACACATATATAACTGGAAGAAGGCATTGAATTAGTCGGAGTGGAAAATTTTTGAGAGGCCTTCATCCAGCATTTAATTGAAAAGCTAATGATATACACATATTTATAATTAGTAAATGAGGGCTATAGTAAAAATATACTGATTGCATATTTTTAAAATAAGATTTGTATAAAAAGTTATTTATAAATTATAACCAAATTATCTTTTTATTTGTTAGCTTGATTTTTGAAATGTATTTTATATTTTTAGTAAAACTTTTTAAAAATTGTTTATGAAGAATAAATCTAACTTTTTTATAATGACTTCAAATGTTTTAAATAGTTATTGTATTCATAGAAATTTGATTGAGTATTGAGTACATATATGGTATTTTTTTTTAGATAAGCAATACTTATAATTTATATCTTTAAATTTTATTTTTACAGTATTAATTATAAATTGCCATAAAATATAAACTACATTAATATTTGTATATTTATTCAAGTAATTTTAAAAACTATTGACAGGATATTAAACATCAAGTACGAACTCAAGCAGCAATAGCATTACATCGTTTACAAAATCGTGATGATGCTAATGATCCGGTAATGAAGGCTTATCTTTTTCATTTGGATTCTGATCCAAATCCACAAGTACGACGTGCAATTGTCAACAATATAGGTCGAATACCTATCTATGTTAGTCCTATATTAAAAAGAAAACATGATGTAGATGAAAGAGTACGTAGAGATTGCTATAATTATCTTGGACGGTTTAATTTCAAATATTTCAAAATAATACAACGGCAAGATATTTTAAAATCTGGATTAACAGATCGTTCTCATATAGTAAAAAAAGTAGTCTCTGAAATATTATTACCAAAATGGTGGACACCTTTTGAAAATATTTTGGATTTCATCAGATGCTTGATATTAGATGGAAATGAAAAAGAAATGAATGAGTCAATAAATGTTGTGAAATTGGTTCTTAATGTTTATTTCAGGTTTGTAAAAAATATAGTAGTTCTTAATATATAAATATTTTTGTATCAATAACAATATTTAATAATATAAAAATAGAGTAAACAATATTTGTTTAATAGCATTTATATATATATATATATATATATATATATATATATATATATATATATATATATACATTTTAAATATATAGATATATGATTTATTTATAAAGCCAACATAACAAAAAGTACTGTTTTAGGTAAATGAAAATATATTATCTGATATACTTTTACTCTTTTCCTTGAAATGAATATAGAAAAAATATTTAGTCCATTTGTGAAATAATACATTAAAAATATAATTTGACTTTTTTGTTCTACAAATTTTGTTTATTCTAAAAAAATAGAGATAATATTTAATTTCTACTTAAAGTACCAACTACTTTTAGTATTATTGTAATACTATGTACTGTTATTACATTTGTAAATTTTATTTTTTTTTTCTAAAGAAATATTAAAATTAATAATTTATTATGTAATAATTTAAATATTTTATGTAATTTAACAGATACTTGTATATTAAAACTGTTATTTATTTTAGAACTAAAAATGTTGATGATTTAATAGAGAAGTTATCATTAAACTCGGATAAAGTTATTACTAATGTAAATAATGAAACTGTGTTATTTTGGAAATGTTTGGCAAATTTCTTCTATGACAATAATTTTGAAGAACAATTAGAGAATATTTTACCAGATTTAAGTACATTTTGTAATTTAATAAAAAGGTATAGTTTTAATATGTTTTAGATATTTTATTAATTTAAGTATAATGTATAATATAAGTTTTTTTTATAAAAGCTTTAGTTTCTTGAAATTGAAATTCTGTAGTTTAACTAAAAATTAAAATATGTTAATAAAAATAAAATAAAGTTTTTGCAAATACTTTTTTAATTTTGTAAATGTTTAATTAATGTGTGGTTTTAGTAAATATTTATTTCAACTTTGCGGAATGTTTTTGCTTAGTGGAATAATATATAATATCTATTTTTATAGTCAAACTGTTTGTAAAGAAGAACAAAAAGTATGGATTCAAATTCATTTGCAATTTTCATTATTGCATCTCTTTGACATGACCTTATACTTTGATATGTCAGATGAAGTTGGCAAAAATAATTTAAAAAAACTGTGTGTACATTTATTAATGCAAATGACATTATTTGATCATGTAATTGAAAAACTGGTTTATATAATTGCAATATGTAGTGTAAAAAATTTTTTACAAGAAATTACTGAAGTTATTTCAGATATTCTTGAACCTATTCAATATGTAAATATTAATAATAATGATATTGAAGAAGCATCGAGAAAAAAAAAGGTATTAATGAAAAAAATATTGATTAGTTTGTATGAATCATTACAATTGTGTATTTTTATGTATGAGGGTCGTTTGATAAGTATGGTAAATTTATTTATTGTTTAATTTTATTAATTAAATTCTTCAATTTAGTTTTTCTTACTTTTTTACCATACTTATCAAACGACCTCGTATGTTCATATTTGGAAAAAGTTTGCATTTTCTTAAAATACACATTTCTTTAATTAAGAAAGAAAAAAAAGACTATTCACATGTAAAAGATAAATAAAAGCGAATAATATATGAATTGATAAATGAAAGTAAATTTAATTAATTCATTTGGAATTTTAATTCATTGGATATGTGGGATAGTTTAAAAATAGATTTTTTTTTAGATTTCTGAATTACGAGTTCGATTGCACGAGTTAAAAATAAATTTGGAAGATGCAGTAACATCTGAAGACTTTGCTACTGCTTTACAATTAAAATCTGAAATCAAAAAAGCTCAAAATGATTTGGAAGAATGTAGTGAAAATAAAGTAACTGTTGAAGAGGTGAGTAAATACATTATAAAATTCACAATTTTAAATTATTAGTTGTATGTGTATATGTGTATATATATATATATATATATATATATATATATATATATATATATATATATGTATATATATGTATATTAAATAAGATATTGTCGATTTTAATTTAACATATTTTAATGTGTATGTGTAATATTTTTGCAAGTACTGTATTTTTAAACTTTTTTATTTCTATTTTTAAATATTTTATAAACTAGACTAAAAATAATAAAATAAAGTATTTATATTTTAAATGTAATTGTTTTAAATAGGTGCGAACTAAATGTACTGATCCAGAAGTTATTTACAAAGCATTAAAAATATTTATTGGAGTGCTTCTTTTACCAAGAATTACAAAATTATGTCCAATAATACGATCATTACAACAAGAATTTGTTATGGAATATTGTAATCTTACAACACATCCTAAAATTCAAGTACAAGCGTTACGTGCTCTTGCTATGTGTTGTTATCTTGATTTAAATCTTGCAAAACAAAATATTAATTTATTTTTCTTACAAGTAAGTTTATTTATTGCTCTTTTTTAAACATAAATTTTATCCATTTATGATATTTACTTTTTTTGAGACACTATAAATAGGTCACATTTGTAACTGGATATATACACGATTAAATTGTTATTTATTTAAAAATTGTGACAAAAAATATATTTATTAATATTTAATGTTATATGGGTATTAAAATATTAATATAGAGAAATAAATTTTGAAGTAATAAAAAAATTAAACTGGTATATAGTAAATAATAAAGATTTAATAAAATTTTTTTTATGATACTGTATTTGAGAATAATTGTAAAAACGTCTATATAAATTTAACTTAATTATTGAAATGTAAAATATTCAGCTAAAATTTTGTTTTATTTTATTTATTTATTTTTTAAAAAATACTTCGTTATAAATTTATTAGAATAAGGGTACTCACATATTTAAAAGATGGGAAAATACATATCGTAAAAAAATATCATTTAAATCATATAAATGTTGCTTTTTTTTTATTGCTTGATATTTGTTAAAAATATTTATGAATATAGTAACAAATAATTGTTACTTTTTATTCTGGGACTGGAAAATTCACTTTCACACAAATGAATTATCACCCTTAATACCATAAGATGTTTTAGTGTTCAATAAGTACTTATTGTTCACTTTGTTGTCTATAACATTTTGTGGTGTTGGGAATGATAATTCATTTGCATGAAAGCAAATGATATATTTTATTCACACAAATTTTATATAAAAAATTAATTTTAGATATTAAAAAATATTTTTATGTACTGTAAATATTACATGGACATAATGTAGTCAGTTAAAATTTGAAATCTTAAATTAAAAATTCATGTGTCATATTTCTGACTTTCGCACATATTATTTGCTCTAGAAGTGTTTTTAATAAAAATACATTGTATATAGACTGGTTTTTTTATAATCAAAATTATTATTAATCAATAAATAATTTTAATATGTTTTATGTTATTGAATACACCCGAGTCTGTTTTTATGCGATAGATACGTTCCGTAGAAAACCGTGTTAAAAAAATGTACAAAAAAAGACTTAACTTACATTGAAAAATTAGGGATACGTTCCGTAATTTTCAAAAACCGCATAAAACCAAAGCTACAAAGTGAAATTACTCTGAAATTCGCATAAAAAAATCAGGAAATAAAGAATGCTTAAAAAATTTCAAATATCTGCAAAAAATTGATACAAAACAAAGCTTTTTACTTTATTTTTTAATTAACTATTTAATTTTATTCAAAGCAGTATGTACATATGTGTAATTTATTTTAGAATTTTTCATACATATTTTAATTATCATCGTAATAATATCTGCACTGTTTAGAATAAAAATAAGAAAATAAAAATGCCAAGCCTTTTTCCAACAGGCATTTAAAGTGTGTTTTTTTTGTTTGAGTAATAGCAAATGCAACCTGATTTATACAGTCAAAAATAGAAATTTTTTCCGAGCATCAGTTACTGTTATTAACTCATTTTCTAGTTTATCCAATATAAATTGAAAAGTGCGTTTAACGTAATATTGTTTAAAAAAAATTGGCAGCTTCTTCATCTGCCGATGCAATCGCGCCTGTAATTTTCACGTTATGCAGTGCATTCCTTTTTAAAAACCTGGTTAACCGTCCTTTGCTAGCCGAAAATTTCTTATCAGTTTGAAAAGCGGAAGTAAATGGCTCTGATTCCTTCATTTGTTCTTAAAACTGAAAAGATTTTCGTTGAATTAAATAACCGCTTAAAGGAATTCTTAAAAAAATCATGTAAAAAGATACTAAGAAGAAATATGAATCGCATAACTACAAAATCGCATTAAAAAAATTTGCATAAAAAGATATTAAAAAGAAATATGAATCGCATAATTTCAAAATCGCATTAAAATAATCTGCACAAAAACAGACCCAGCTGTATGTTGAAACTTTTAAGAAATAATTATTTTGTTTGTTATAAAATTGTATTTGAAAATAAATAGTAATCATTTATTTATTTAGTAATAATACATACATACGTACATACATACATATATATATATATAAATATTTTTTAGATCTTATCATTCCAATATAATGAAGTAAAGGATTTTAATGTTGCCTTAATTAGTATAAGTGCAATTTCGGATTTATTAATTTTATATGGTATTGATGAATTTTGTTCAAAAGATAATGAAGATTTGATGAGAAATAAAGTAATTAAAAGATTACATAAAGACATTCAGCCTATGCAACAGTGTGATTCAATTAGCAATGTTGTTAATGTAATATCAGTAAATAATATTGAAACTAATGAAATTATTTCATGTATTGTTAGTTTTTTAGAAAATGATGTAAGTATTAAATAAAAGTAAATCATTATTCTTAATATTTTTTAGTAAACGTATTTCGATTAAAATGAGTAAACATTTGATAATTTTCTTTTTTATTCATAAACATTGTGTTATAATTATATTTGTTAAAAAATATGATTTTTTTAAAATTGAAATTATTTAATAATTCATAAAAAATATTTAGTAAAATAATTGTTTTAATTGTAAAATATATACTCTATTATTAAGTGTGACAATATTTTCGTTTTGCAGAATTTATTCAGTTTCATTCTTTGCTTTTATTCGTGAAGTTCTATCTTCATTTATAGCCCTATATATTCTTTAGATCACTTCATTAATTTATTGGTGTCATTTTTCTCTAGTGTCCATGTTTCAATAATTTTAAAATGTATACACTATATAATTGTTTTATATAAATAAACTGATTAATTAAAATTAATCATTTATGTTGGTAGTATGTACTATTAAGTTTGAAATATTTAATTAGTAAAAAGTCAAGTTTATAATTATTCAAATGTTTAATTACATTAAGAAAATATTTTTTAACATAAGCTATTCTAGCTTTATTGTTATGAGGATTGTAATTCAAATATAACAGTGATTTTTTTTGGTAAACATGTTACAATTTAAAAATAAAATGAATTTTATAATTTTTAGATATTAGAAATTAGAACCCTAGCTGCTGAATCTTTATGTAAATTATTTATTCAGAGACGTATAAAATCATCTAATATACTTTCTAGATTAATAATATTATGGTTTAATCCTGCAACAGGTAATTATAGTAATAATTATGTAAATGTGTCTATGTATAAACATTTCAGTTGTAATTAATATAATATCAGTTTATTTCAAGTTAGGGGTTTTAAAAATACAAACAAAAACACATTGAACTTAAAAAATAGGTATTAATATCTATTAATTATTATTAATATAGTAGTACTGCTTTTTAAAAATAGATTAATATTTGTAATATCTTGAATCTCGCGTTATCTTTTTTTATTATCTTAAACTTTTTTAATTCAATGTATGAAAAAGTACAGAGAATAAGTAAATAAAACATTAGTTTTAAATATGAAGGAGTAAGGCCCTTGAATTTAAAGAAGTCTTCTTGAGATATGAAGACTAAGTTTTTTTTTCTAGGGTCATTCAAATGCGATCCTAGATTTGTATTTTATTAAAAAGACATGTGTTTAGTGTGGTGTATAGGGAAACGTGTATAATATTTTTAGAATTTATTTTTTGTATTTTCTTTAGAACCCACATTATGTTGTTTTGAATATTAGAAACATCTTAAAATGTATTTCTATTTTTTTTTTCATTCTAAAAATAAAAAGATACCACAAAGATATTTAGTGAAAGGAAAGAATAATCCAATGTTGTAATTTATTTTAATGTCAAAACTATTTTGTTTTCAATATGATAATAACACAATAAAAGTCGTAATAGAAGATTCAGAAATTTGAATATAAATATATTTTTATAAAAGTATCTTCAAAAGTATCAGAGTTAAATTTTTTGTTAACTAACTAGTTGAATTGAAGAATAATTTTGTAAACGATTCCTGAATAATAGGAACAGATTGACATTCACCATTTTTGATCATTCTCGTCTCATAAATTTAAAACTTATGGTTTAATATCGTAATTTTTACGGAAACTTCTTTGGATATTTTCATTTTTTTAAAAAAAATCGTATTCAATTGCTTTAATTTCTATTTTTCAATCTCCGTTACATAATACATAACTCGAGAAGAATAAATCTTCAGGTAAAAAGAATAAAAACAATAAAAATTAACATGTAATATTCAAGTTATCGTATAAGTAACATACTAAGGATGGTTTCTAATATATGTTTGATATATTTTATTTATTATTTGCAGTGATAATTAATAATAAGAAAACATGTAACATTGTTATGTTTCTATCAAAGAATATTTTCAAGCTTTTTCTGTCAAAGCTTGTTTGTTTCCAGGAATAAGTTATATGAACATATCACATTTTCTCTGTATTTTATTAATAACTTTTATTTATTTTAGAACAAGATATCGAACTGCGTCAAATTATTGGCATTATGTTGTCATATTATGCACAAAATATTATAGGTAGTCAAGAAATTTTTATAGATGCATTTTTGCCCACAATGAAAATATTATTTAATGCACCTCATTTAAGTCCACTGAGTGAAGTTGATTTAGATTTAGTCATTAAATTCTTCATATCACATACTCTATCAGGCTTTAACAAATTTAATACTGTATGTACTGTATAAAAATACAACCAATTAATTTATTTTAACATTAATATCAATAAAACTGTTATATTTATTTTTAGGAAAATATGCATGATACTTTAGCATTTTTAATTTGCAAAGAAATAATTCAAACTTTTGATCGACCATATATTGGATGGTTATTAAAAGCATTAACATCGCTTAGTATTTCTAAAAAAGATAATGCTTTAAGAAATGATCTGCAATGTAAAATACAATACATTCTTAAGGTATTCTTTGCCTCAATGAAATTTAATCAAAATAAAAGAGTGGCTAATTTAATATATATTAATAAAAGATTCATTTTAAATTAGTTTTGTGATTTTAAGTTGATAACAAGAATGTTATCTTCAGTTCATATAGTAACATATAGGTGTTTTATTGTTATTAATTAGAGTTAGCAGAATTATATATTATTTTAAACCCTTTTTGTAAGGAAACATGTAATAAAACGTTTATTTTGTACAACTCTCTCCAAAATGACATTAAATTAAAAATTATACTTAATTAATTTTTATTAAAAGAAATTATTTTTAATTATATATTTTTGTGTATCTTAAATGAATTTGATTTTTAATATGAAAATAGTTATATCATAATTACGTTTTTATTTCTAGACTATTAAAAATAAAATACATAAAAATATGTTGAACAAATTTCTCACTAAACATTTTGAATTGGATACTACGAATAATACACATAAACAACAATTAAAGCTAACAATTGAAACATTAGAAAACACAAAAAAGAGAAAATTAGTAAGTTTTCATTTTATGACATACTTTGTATGTAAATGAATAATTAAAAGTTAAATTCATGTTAAAAGTAATATTTTTTTATATTTAGTAGTTATCTATAATGGTTTCTATTTTTTATTGTTGTTTTCCATCTGTGTTTGGAAAATTATTTATAGTAAATATTCTTATACATACAAACGATTGTTCATTTATCTATTTTATAATTTTATATCTTTTATTAGTGGGCAATTAATATTTGATTTATTAATGCATGTGTGTATGTGTACACACACATATATATATATATATATATATATATATATATATATATATATATATATATATATATATATATATTTATGTATGTATGTATATGTATATAAAGTATTTCTGTTACATATAGTGATATTAAGTATGCAATAAAAAAATAGCTTTTTTAATTGTATTATAATTGCACAGTTCTTATAATACATTTAACTTTAAAATGAAAGCATTTATTATATTCAATTATTTCACATATTTTTCATTAATTTTAAGATCATTTTTATGCTGAGTTCATATTGAACTCTATGAAAACATTCAACAAAATATGTCTATAAATACTAGGTTTATACCTATATGTGTCTGTAATACAATAATGTTTGAAAGTAACATTAGATAATAATATGTATAATTATTTTTTTTAATATTGTTAGCTAAAAACGTTAATTATTAAAATTTAATAATTTTTTTGGCATACATCCAGCATAAAAAAATTGAAGCATTATATAGTAAAATGCCTCAAGTGATTTTTTATTTTATATATTTTTTTTATTGTGTTTTTTATTTTATTATTGTTTGAAAACTATATTGTTTTATGAAAGTGTGTTAATTATGTATTGTTTTCTTTCATAGTTCAAATTTATATATATATATTTATATATGCATAATTTATTTTTTCAGTCTGAAGAAATATTAGTAAATGATACAGATATTGATGAAACTATTGAAGTAATAAACTCCCCAAGAAGTGATTATTTGAATTCTTCAAATAATATTATTATTTCAGCATCAGATTCTGAGTAAGTTATAAACTTATATAAATTATTTTATATGTATACCAGGGGGCTCTGCCCTCCTACTTGTTACGCTCGCTTTTTTTGTCGTGATCTGCCCTCTCTCTACTTGTATTGTTTACTCTCCTCGTGATAGTTGCAGTCATGAATGATGTTTATTTGCAATCATTAAAGTTCAAAGGTAATCATTCACTGTCAGAGTAGATTAATGACATTAATTTTGTGATGAAATTACATATATATATATTAGCCACTTTGATTTTTTTTACTTTGAAATTTTATAAAAATGAAAACACTCCATTTTTAAAGTTTCAACAAATTATTTATTAATAATCATAATGTTTATATAATAAAAAAGCACTGTTTTAAAAACTTTGAATTTTGTGTTTTAAAATTAACTAGATGTTGATATTTATTTATTACAATAACTTCTTTTTATATTTAATGCCTTGTTGATCTGATTATTATTTTTTTATTATGTAGATTGAATTTAATTTTAAGCACCTGAATTAATTTCCACAAATCCAATTTAGATACTAAACATTTTTTTGTATGGTTTTGTTTAGTATATTCAATTAAGAGCTTAATTGATTTCATGTTAGGAAATTGAGGTGCCCATTTTATTACTTTTATTTTTTGTCATTCTTGTACTAAAATTACAAAAAAAATTAATAAATTTGTAGATAGTATGAAGTCAATCATTGCTAATGTAGAGTAAATTATTTTGAATTTATGAATATTTTAATTTCAGTTAAAGAACTAACTTAAATTATACATGAAATAATGTAGTTTTAAAAACTACATTTTTTTTGTCTTATAGCTCTATGAATAAAATTGTTACATTAAATTTTGAATAAATTCTATCTAGAAATTATTAAATTATTAAGATATTAATGAAATGTAAATATTAAACATAATTATTTAAAGATTTTTGTGCTTTGTAGTGTGAAATGTATTTAATAAATTTTTGTATATGTATTATACTATTGGATAATTATGTCTGTTTATATGACATTATTAAATAGTCAATAGAGAAAAAAAACAATAGACATGTAATTAGAGAAATCTTTCGATAGTAATTAATGGTAATAGATGTTTATATATGTATAACATGTAACTAAATCATAAATAATGTTTTTCAAAGAACTGTACTTTCTGCAGTAAAATTATAAATACTTAAAAAATAATTGAAAAAGAAAAAAATATTTTAATTATGAATACATATTTTGAAGAAAGAGTAATAATAAATATTGATCATTTTTGTATCAAATTATTGTGTATATGCACATTTCTATGTATGTGCTAAGAAATGTGGTAATTGACATTACATTACTTAATATATTTCACATTAATTTATTTATGAATACATATACAGGAATATTTCGCATAGTACGGCTTCAATTAGAACGGTTTCACTATAGTACGGTTTGAAATTTCAAAAAAAAAAATATATATATATATATATGCGCATACGCACGTTATATGCATCGCATGCGCAGTTCTAGTTTTGTGATCTTTCTATTTCTATTAGTTTTTGATTCGTAACTTTAGAGTAAAGTCGATTTTTTGATAATTAAATTTTAATTGAAAATGCATTTAAAATGAGTGTATAAACCTTTGATTTTATTTTGTTGATACATACAACCATTTGAATATACTACCCTCGTTTTATTTACTGAAAAACAGGAAAAAAATTCATTTAGAACCAGTTAACGTTTTTTGTATTTAGTTAATATTTCGATTAGTCCGGTTTCAAATAATCCGGCAAATCAGTGGAATCGATTAGCCGTACTATGTGAGGTATTCCTGTACTTGTTATGTTTATAATAGTATCATGTTTTTTTTGTACATTTATTTTTTGTATATAATTAATATTATTCACTCTTTATATTATTTGTTTGTATCTTATGTAAGTTTTTTTTTTATTATTGCAGAGACTATATAAGTGACTAAAAAAAGGAAAATTTAAAAAGTTTAAAAATACACTGCCTGCAAAAATATTACACATACACATTAAAATATAATCCATTAAAATCAACAATATTTTATTTAATATATATATATATATATATATATATATATATATATATATATATATATATATATATATATATATATATATAAATATATATATATATATATATATATACATATACACACACATATACGAGGGTCGTTTGATAAGTATGATAAAAAAGTAAGAAAACTAAATTGAAAAATTGTAAAAAAAATTACACTACATTTTGCAATTATAGTAATCAGTTTTTCAATTACACAATCAAATAATGTTCTTTGCATTAATAAATGTATACGTAGTTTTTTTAAATTATTCTTGCCAATTTCATCTAACATATTAAAGTACAATAACATGTCATGAAGATGCAATAATTAAAACTGCGAATGAATTTTAACCCATACTTTTTGTTTTTCTTTACAAACAGTTTTGACTATAAAAATATATATTATTCCACTGAGCAAAAACATTCCACCAAGTTAAAATAAATATTTACTAAAACCACATATTTATTAAACATTTACAAAATTAAAAAAAGTATTTGCAAAAACTTTATTTTATTTTTATTTCTTTATTAACAGACTTTCTACTCAATTTGTATAAACTCTTGTTTTTATTTTTTAGTTTATTTGTTATAAATTTAAAATGTTTTGAATTGTCATGTATAAATAATTAGTAGTTTATAGAATTAATAAAAAATATAAATTAGTCAGTTTCTTTTATTGAGAAATATATCCTTATTGATAGGTGTATGCAAATTTCTTCAAGCCAGTGCATATATAATAAAATACTAAATATTTTTTTCTTTAAAAATAATTTTAATTTTTAACAAATTTTATAGAATTAACTCTATAAGATTTTACAAAAATATTTAGTAAATATTTTTTCTTCGCTTTTTTGTTTATAAGTAATTTGATGGTTATGCCATCATCTTAAAAATAAAATATTGATGGTGTAGCAAATAAAAAATACCTAATAAGTGATTATTAAATACTTTTTTATATTTTGTAATACTGGAGTGATTTTATGAAATGCATATGAAAAATGTGTATTAGTTGCATTATATATGTGAAGTATGAATTAATTGCAGTGTAAAATCAATTAAAATATCTTAATAATATGTATTAAAAGTTTACAATGAGAAATCATAACGTTATAGCTGATAACAAAATACATTAGATTTTAACATTAAAAATATTTTCTATTAAACATAAAATTTCTGTGAATGTAAAAGTGCCTGTTACAACAGAAGACAGTATTTATTTTAATGTATGTATATATATATATATATATATATATATATATATATATATATATATATATATATATATATATATATGTATGAATTTGATATTAAAAACAGATTATGTGTGATTTTACTTAGTTTATAATAACTTGTTTGTTACAAAAAAAAAAATAGTTGATAAGTCTATTTTAAATAAATGGCCATTAAAATATTAAAAATATAATTAAAGAAAGATTTTGATGAGTAAGTTTTATTAATTTATATTTTGCATTATGAATTTATATACAGGATACCACGCATATTGCGGCTTCGATTAGTAAGATTTCACTATAGTACGGTTTGAAATTAAAAAAAAAAAAAAAAATAAATATGCGCATGCGCAGTTTTAGTTTTGTGATCTTTCTTTTTCTATTAGTTTTCGATTCGTAACTCTAGAGTAAAGCTGCTTTTTTGATAATTAAATTTTAATTGAAAATGTACTTAAAATGAATGTATAAACCCCTGATTTTGTTTTGTTAATACATACAAACATTTGAATATATTACCTTCGTTTTATTTACTGAAAAACAAGAAAAAAATTGTTTGGAATCAATTAACGTTTTTTGTATTCAGTTAATGTTTTGATTAGTCCGGTTTCAAATAGTCGGACAAATCAGTGGAACCGATTAGCCGCACTATGCGAGGTATCCTGTATATTGTTAAAATGTTTAATATTAGTTGATATTATAATGGTCACTAGAACAGTAATATCATCATTCAATACAAATACAGCAGATAAATTTAATAATAATTTTGACTGCAAAAAATGTATATTTAATAATTTTTAATTTTTTAGTGTATAGACTTCTGAATATATTTGCGCGTGTGTACATACTGTATATACATCTTATTCCTGTTTTAAAGTTAAGTATTGTTGAAAACATAAACCTGTTCATCATAAAATCATGGATATTTATATGCAAATAGTACCCCAACAATTACCTAAAAAATATTAATATAAATACATAACTATGAGATTTTTTTTTAATATATTTATTTGTTAAACTATATTCATAAAATGGTTTGTTAGGTGAATTTAAACTTAATACATTAATTTTAATTAATAAAATAACTTACCAATTTAGTACTACCCTTTTATATGTTGAAATATGATACAAGTATTTAAGAAATGGTTTATATGTATATATATATATATATATATATATATATATATATATATATATATATAAATCATTTTACTTAGAAACATTAATGAATTAATTTTTTTATTAAAACAATTGATTTGTTTTAATAAAACAAGTATTTATTTCAGTTTTCATGTTTGCTTTTATTGTTTTAACATGACTACTATTTCTATTTACAATTAATATACTAACCATTATTCACTGTTTTTATAAATTGAAATTTGGAAAATCATTTTTAAATAAGATATGTGGTAATTAAATGCTTATGTATTAAAAATGTTTTAGTTAACATTGTATTTGTTGATGAACTTTTAATTATGAAAAATTAATTTTACTTTTAATTCCAAAGTCAAGAGATATTTAATATTTGAATGTTAAAATGTTATTATTTGTCATCCATTTCATTTTACATACATCAAATTAATGATCCCATTTTTATTATACATATTTTTCTTTATTAAGATGTTTAAAAATTTTTAATAGTTTATTTGTACTCTCAAGTTCAAAATATATACAATTTTTTATACCTACTTTCTAGGAAAGACATCATGAATATAATGCATAAACGGGTCAAAATGAATAAAGAGTAATTGTTAAATATATTGATAATACTTTTTTATGACTACAGTAATGACTGGTTGTAAACATATTTTTTTATGTATGGTAAGTATATTGATCAAAATTTTATCTTTGTACTGTAGATAATTCGTTTATTAAAAATATATTAATGTATCAAAATAAATTACCATTGCAGTTTTGATAAAAAAATCCTATTTGAAATTTTTGAAAGTTCTATTGTTATTTGAATTTTTGTAATATTAATATAGTATTAATATATTGTTTTATATGAATATTTTATATATATATATATATATATATATATATACATGAAATGTTTTAAATTTTCATAAATAATCATATAATGTATATTTTTATTTCATTGTTCATCTGCAGAATACACACAAATAGAAAATAAATAAAATTAGATATCAATATAAATATTCATTTTAATTTAAAAATGTAATTATATACATCATATTAATTGCCACATAAGTAAATTTATTGTGTAATATTTTTGATGTCCATTTAGTTATACATTTAAAGATTAATATTATACTTTTTAATTATATTTCAATATTTATAAAAATTTGTATAACAAAATTTTAAAATATGAGTAATTAAATAAATTAAAAATATATATTTGTTTATACTAATTCAACATAACATCAAGTTGTTTGAAGAAAATATGACACTTTTAAAAACTGATCAGTTAAGTAAAAATTATCCATGCAAATTTATAGTTCTTTAATATAAATTTGAAACATATTATACTGTCATGTATTTTCCAGAACGTGGTTTTTTATATAAAGGTTGTTGTGTGTGAAGAATTTGTGAATGTTGTTGATGCTGCTGTTGTGGGTGTTGGTGCTGTTGTTGTTGAACACACTGATCATTAAATCTTTGAGCTGCACACTTATTTTCATGAGCACGACACACTTCAGATCTAGCAAATGCACGAGCACAAAGTTTACATGAAAACGGCCGATCACCGGTATGCACACGAATATGAACGGTTAGTTTAGATTTTTGTGCAAATTTTTTCTGACAGAATGTACACTCGTGTTTTTTTTCTGGATTGTGTATTCTCCACTTATGGTCGTTGAGTCGTCGTCGACTTGTAAATATTTTTGCACAAACATCACAGACTATTTGGTCGTTCGCATGTTGAGTCATATGTGTATATAATCCTGAAGCAGTACGGCCAGCATATGGACATAGCTTACATGGGTAAGCTCTTATATCACTATGAGATTTATTGTGAGTTTTTAAAGCTGATTTTGTTTTAAAACGTTTTCCACATGTCTCACAAACATGCTCTCTAATTTCATTATGAACAAGAAAGTCATGACTTTCCAGTTGCTTTTTATTACCAGTGCGAACACCACAAATAGGACATCTAATAAAAAAAATAAAAAATTAATTAACATGTTTTGTCACAATTAATGGTTTTATCAAATATATAAATAGCTTTTATGTAATTTTATATTTACATACTTTATTTTTTATAAAATTTAATTTAAAAATTAAATTATTAAATGTTTGTAAAAAATTACATTCTAAATTAAAATGAGTGGATTTGTTACAATACATTTTCAATAACTAACTATTGTAAAAAAATATTCTTGTAGTACTATCTGCTGTTTTGTATATGTATCAACAATGATAATACAGTTTGTAGAAATGATATAAAAAAAATGTTATTGTTATTTTTCTTTATATATAAATTATATTTTACCTTAAATATTATTGAAAAAAAATATCATTTATTGTGTTGTGTAGGATCACCCAATTGAGACTGAAGGATTTAGACACACTATTCTTCATTACCTTTCAGTCTCATTTGGGCCGCCTATATAACCTATTCAATGATATAAAAAGTCTTATTTTTGTTAAATTCTAAAATATATTTATATTATATACATATAATCATATATTTATGTGCTTTCTTCTAATATTTTCTCAATCTTTTTAAGATAATAATATGTACAAGTTATTTAAATGTAATTTTTCAATAATTTTTTTAACTTAGGCTGTAAATATCAAAATTCCATGTGTTTACAAAGTACAAGAATAAGTCCATTCAACATACTTAATAAAAAAAGATGTGTTTAACACGTTAAGGACGGCGTGTACCACTGGTGGCTCACACGCGAATGGTTCATCTGGCGGTGTGTTCCACCGGTGGCTCATATCAGCTATAGTAAAAGGAAAGCTATAGTATAGTAAAAGGAAACTGCACTTTTAAGTACGAAGTTTTGTTAAACAACATTTTGTGCAAGGCGCCGCCAGATAAAGCAAAGTATGATTTTTACTGCCGCCCGATGAAGCGACATAGAAAAAACTGCGCCGTCCTCAACGTGTTAAAACATAAATATGTGTGTGTGTGTGGTGTGAATGTGTGCACATACGCACGCACACACACAATATTAAATATTAAAAAAATGTGTTTCAACTTTATATTTGAATTATTGTAAAAATTACATAAAGGTAACATTTTCATACATGTTCAAATAAAAAATAAATCAGATTTTTAAAAGATCATTCATTTTATTATTCAATGTAATATTTATCATTATTACTTTTATCTACAAAATAAATTATATATTCAATTACTTACTTGAATCTATCAGTATGAGATACCATATGTGTTTTTAAACTGATCGGCCTAACCATTTTACCACACGTTGGACAAGGCACCTGGTGTTGACTTTCATGTACAATAAGATCAGATTTTTTATTAAATACCTATATAGAACAGAAAATTTAATATTTTACTTTAAGGTTAACTTAATGAAAATAATATTAAATACATTTTTTCACCATATATACAAATATGTGTGTATCTCTTTACATATATATATATCAGTTCACTGCTAGGTGAAAGTCTCAATGAACATTATCATTCATTGATATTTAGTCATATTCATTATGCTGATCAGGCAGGTTGGAAAGAATTTTTTATTTAGGGCTTATTCTCTTAGGCAAATTGCCTTTTTAGTAAGGTTAAAAAGCCTTTCCTGCATATAATATGGTAACTACACAATGCAGTTTTGATATAACATGATCTACAAATTGTGATAGCTCTTGTTCAAAGCAATTGCAGTTTTGATATAGCACAATCTATAAATTGTAGTGACCCTTTATCTTTTCATATATTTTTCACAACTTAAAAACCAAATTTTATCATTGATAAGTTTGTGTCTGCCCATATGGTGCATGTAGTTATAAGTAGCAAATTTATATTAGGGGAAATACCTTTCATTTGTGATCTGAATCTTGCATATTGCGATTTATGTAATGCAGCATTTCTATGAAATCTAATATACATATTTTACAAGAGTTACATATTACACACACACACATAAAATATATATTAGGTCTACCGGAAAATTCTGTCCGATAATGTCATCTCAAGTTTCAAAGATGAGTCATTCTACAGAAATGAAATTCACAAATTACCATCATGCTGGGGAGAGGTCATTAGTAAGGAAGGAAAAATTATATTCAGTAAATATTAATAAATATATTGAAAATGTATTATTTTTTTAAATTCAAAAACGAAAAGAACTTTCTGGTAGACCTCATATATTCAAAATGTCCTTTTACAATCTGATGTTTACTATTTTTATCAAGAAGATTAAAAATGCAATCTACTATGAGTTTTATAATACAGATAAATATTATCTATGATAATAGAATATTATTTTTTCATGGCTAATAGAAAGTCATCTATTTTTATTACATAATCAATTATTATGAAAATAAGTTTTGCCAAATTTGTTCATCAATTTTTTATAGCAATGACAAACAATTGAAATACTTGTGTTTTAATATTTATAAATATAAATTCTTAAGAATCCATTAAACTTATTTGTAATACTTCATACAATCAAATATTGATATTATTGCTTTACCTCTGTACAACGTTCACAATGAAATACTGGACGACCTTCGTGACTTTCTTGGTGTTCCAGATAGTCTAACATAGTTTTTGATGTAGCAAAACAAATACCACAAATATAGTTACTTTTAGCAGCTTCTTTAATCTACAATGATTAATAATTTGATAAAGTAGACAAAACTGGATTATATATATATATATATATATATATATATATATATATATATATATACATACACACACACATAACATTACAAATGCACATAAATTACCATATCTTGTCGTTCTAATGAAATGAGAAAACTTTCTAAAGTATCATCTTCTGTGTCATATAAATCATATTCTTCACCATTAGCTGCTACTGTAGTACCTTTTCTTCTCCCTCTTTTTTTGGTGGCTATACTATGTGGACTTTTGTTTGCATTTTTTCTTCCTGGAGGCCTTCCTCTTTTATTTCCTGGATGTTTTGGAGTAATAACCTGTTAAGTATTTATATTTCATAAACAAGATGTTATTTTTTTAATAAGAAATAAATATTACACTATTTATGAATATTAAAAATGTTTTTTATTAAATAAATATATTAAATATTAAAAAATGATTTAATTATCAATATTGAAAATTAATATATATCATAAATATAAATCAATTTCAATATTTCAGATTAAGAAACAATAAATTTATATATTAAAACTAATTTAACAATGTGCAGTGAACATTTTATTTATTCACCTTGATTTTTATAAAGTTTGTAGTGTATGTACAATGGCAGTAAATATTTAAAATAATTTTTCAATTTAAGCATTTCACTTTTAAAAATACTTTATAGCTTAATTACTGATAACAGTAGATATCAAAACTATAATGGCCATTTGAATATTAAAATAAATGATTACAATATGTATTACTCATTTAATTATATTTCTATAAATGCAGCTAATTGTACAAAATTTATCCAATTCTATCATAAAAATTAAATTACATTTATTTAATTTTTTAAGTTATTTTCATATATAATTTTTTTATTATATTAAGATATACCTTTGGTTTTTCATAATCTGAGTCATCATTAGCTGGGCTATCATTATCATCTTTATCTTCTTCAGAATCAAAACAATCTACATCAGGTTTTACAATAATTTTTTCATTCTTTGATTCAGAATTATTTTCTAACAATGCTGGATCGATATTTGGATCATCAGCATCAACAGATTCGCGTAATAATTCATCTGCTTTATGACATATTTGTTTAAATGTTACAAATCTTACAACTTGTTCAAAACATGCATTACAGACTGAATGAGGTAAACGATCGTTTTGTATCACCTTTAAATAAAAATAGTACATCATTTTTATGTACTGAAGACAGTATTTTTATAAATATACAAATATATGCTACGTGAACAATGGTTTTACCGCGAAAAATTAAAAAAAACTTTGTATACAAAAGATTAGGTTAAAAATATAATTTTTATAAGTATAATTGATTAAAATATGGAATACTGTATAAAAATGACATGTTTGGATCTTTGCAGAATAGAAAACAAATAATTCCTTTTAAAAACATTACAATCAAAAATATATTTTTTTCCTTTAAAAATATATATTTAATATATCAACAATAATGATATCTACAGTAAAGAGAATAATATTATATAATCATTTTGTGAATATATAAAACTATATTAATGAAATCAATATTTCTAATTAATATTCATTAGCTAATACATATAATACGTATATATATTAAATAATTTTAAAACCCATTTTACAAATAAATCATTCAAATTTATTCAGCAAAGCAATACAAGAAGTTTACTTATGTTTATAATAATTATGAATACTGATACTCTAGTAATAACATTATTTCAATGGAGAACAATAACTTTTATTATGTAATTTGAAATATTTATATATATGGGGAGAAATCAGATGTTCCTAAGAAAAATAAATAAATAGTAAGCAAATAAATGCAGTCCAACCATTTTCTTATTTGGTCCACTTATTATACATATATATATATATATATATATATATATATATATATATATATATATATATATATATATATATATATGCATGTGTGTATATATATATATATATATATATATATATATATATATATATATATATATATATATATATATATATACATAATATATACACACACGCACACATAAATATGAATATTAAAATTTTATTCATAATTAAAAAAAAAAGATAGAAAGTAGAAAAATATGTTATTGCAAACTCAGTTATATTCACGTTAATCAATTAAGTTATTTTATTATTGAAATATTTTTTTTTAAATACGTCCCTGTCTACGAAATAAATACAACTTCAACGAGATTTCGATCATTAGAACAATACTTACTCGTAAAGATGTACAGTAAAATATATTATTAGGCAAATCTGGTACACTTTTATCAAATATTTGTATCATATTTGTTTGTGGTGCTAAACATAACCTACACGTCTGAGAAAATGAAAACGCTTTCATTGTTTTATTATTAGATTCAACCACTTTATTTTGACAGCATATATTATCTTTACTTTTAAAGTCAATTAAAAAACGAATGTTAATTATTTCTTACATGTATATGTAATTAGGATTCACAACTTTAATAATTTAAGACGGCTGGGATTCTAAGAATGAATATTGCTAGGGATTTTAAACAAACTTTTCATAGATGTTATTATTGAAAGCTTGGTTGTGCTATCTTTCTTTTATTAATGTATTTTAAGTAATAGGTTACTTTATTCATGTTAGTATTATTTACACTATGCATATATATATATATACACATACATATGTGTGTATATATATATATATATATATATATATATATATATATATATATATATATATATATATATATATATATATATATATATATATATATATATATATATATATATATATATATATATATATATATATGAATGTATATAAATATGTATATATTTAAACGGTTTTTTAAGCGTAATAGAAATTTGAATTGATTTCAATGTAAATTTTTATCAAACTTAAAAAACATCTATATAATATTTATATGCATACTCGAATGATGCAGTTTTTCGATTCAGAATCATTAAATGTGCAATAATATAATTTACTTTAGGTTTAAACATATCTGAAAAACAAAATAATAATTATTTTCTATAATTTTTTATGCACTATTATTTTTATAGAAGTATTTCGTCCACGATAATTTTCATTAATGATTTAAATGTACAAGCTAAAAATATGTTTTTTTTTTATTTTTCTACCTGAATTTATTTCAATCTGAAACATTTAAATAAACATTTTTTTTTCTTTATATTCTATTAATATTTTGTGTTTTTTAATAAAAAAATGTATGCATCATTTCATTTTTCAAGTAAGAGGTAAACAATTAGACATAAACTTTTTTATTTCGTTATTTAATTGTTTAATTAATTGTTTTTAAAATTTAGAATCTAATCCTTGGTCTACTTTAATAATGTTATATTTTACTCGGGATACAGGTAGTTAAAGGTATGCGTTTGTGATTATAATATAAAAAAGTATTGAAAATTTGTAAATTTTATTTGTGTATTATTTACAAGTCAGTATCTAAAGCAAACGACATACATTGAGAATATATTTCATTTTCTAAAATTATATAATTATATCATTTAAATATCTTTAAGCAGAGCTGGAAAAACGAGTCTAGTATAAATAATTTAAAAAATAAAATATGAACGAGTAATTATTTATTAAGAATATATACCTACTTTGTAGTAAATGTTTTTTTAAAATATAATTTATATAAAATTGTAATATTATTTTTTCTTACTATAAATAAGAATTTCATATATCCTTCCTTAAATAAATTATTTATTATTTAATTATATACTATTTAAATAAAAATGTAATTGAGGTAAAAAATATAGTATTTTTATTTTCAAAAATTAATGCAGTACATTCACAAAATTAATGTATTAAAAAATTAGTACATGTCTAATTAAATATTAAAATAATCAATATTTATACTTATTAAATAAAAATAACATCGATATTCTTTGATTTTAGCGTTGCCTGAATTTTGCTCTTATTATTATTATTTTCTTTTACTACATAAATGAATGTGTTTTTAATTTATTTTATAAATTTATAATTTAGTGTAGAAATAAACATATTTTTTTCAAATAACTTTATTTTACCTGGTATATTGAATAATTTTATTTCCAGTTTGATATTATACTCTATGGTACTTAATGTTAGAATAGTTCACTGGAAATATATTTATAAAATTTTAATTTTCATGTATTAAAATTATAAAATTAAATAAAGTAGTTACAAGTTAATAATTATCACAATGAATTTGAATATTTTTTATAAATATTTAAATATTACAGAACATTTAAATAAAAGACAATTATTTTGTTATATTAAAATTGTCATCCTGATCCGTTGTAATTCAGTTTGTTGGCGTCACTGCCTGTTTATAACAAGTTGTCATTATAAAATTGACACATTTTGTGTTGCTGTTTTATTTTACAATAAAAAGGAGGAATTACTAGCGAAGTGTACATTAAATATAATATAATTTTCTTAACTGAAATATGAAAGCGTACTCATTTTCAAAAACATGTAGGTTATGTTTGGCAGAAAGTACAAATATGATACATATTTTTGATAAAAATTTACCTAATTTAGCAGCGAATATATTTTATTGTGTTACTCTTAAAGTAAGTTAATTCACATGTTAATTAATCAACTTATTCATTTTTTTTTATCATGTGTTTTTACATATAAACCATATATACATATATAAAAATTAAACATTACAATGAAGTGCCGTACTAAAACAAGTATTTTTTAATGCAAAACACCAGTTAAACATGTAAAATATTCTTTAAATTTTAATTTATGAACCGAATATTTACTTATAAAAAGGAATAAATTAAAAAAATTGATTGTAGGAAAGAGTAAATAAAAAAAAGTTTTAACGTATTATATTTAATACAGAGTAAATTAGTGCTTTTTTAAACAGTGTTGGAAAATAAAAGTTATTCAAAAAATTCTAGAAATTATTGTACATTACATGTTTTTTCATAATAATTATGTAGAATTCTGTTGATATTTAAATGAATATATACGAGGGTCGTTTGATAAGTATTGTAAATTTATTTGTTGTTTAATTTAATTAATTAAATTTTTCAATTTATTTTTTCTTACTTTTTTACCATACTTATCAAACGACTCTCGTGTGTATATATATATATATATATATATATATATATATATATATATATATATATATATATATATATATATATATACACATTGTTAATTGTTCTTTTTGGCATTTCTTTATTTGTATTTAAAAGTTTGTGAATATATTTGTCAAAGAAGTATATATGAAATTAATTAAGGATCCAAAGTTGATATAAAATTACAAATAAAGTATTCTTTTAAAATAAAATAATTAAGGCAGATTAACTGATCAATTGGTAGAGTCTATATTACTATAATGCATGTTCTGTACTTAATATATATATATATGTAATATTTAAAAAGTTTTTCTTTCACAATTTTTATTTTTTTGTAATTAATTTTTATGTTTTGTTGAAGATATTATTTTTGTACATTTTTTTCAATGATTTACATTTAAACTTTATATTTAAGGGGTTTTTCCAACATTTTTTTTTTTTTTTTTAGAAATGTAAGAATTTAATAATATTTTTCTAATAGGTCCTTATATTAGTTATTAAGCAATTGTTTTAAAAGAGACAGTCTTTATTGATGTGAGTTTTAATATAATATAGAATCTTATATATAAAATACTCTGCTACCTTTGGATTCAAACTTTTTAAAATTATTTTGTAATATGATATCTGAGAATTTTTTTATTGTGATGTTTTGTTATTTGGTCAGTAATGTAAAGATAATATAATATTTCATAGATATTGATGATCATACAGTAAGATAA
This sequence comes from Neoneuromus ignobilis, assembly GCA_029203775.1. Classification (NCBI taxonomy): domain Eukaryota; kingdom Metazoa; phylum Arthropoda; class Insecta; order Megaloptera; family Corydalidae; genus Neoneuromus; species Neoneuromus ignobilis. Next base: position 22,475,052 of record CP092091.1, on the reverse strand, counting down.
ATGGGTTGCTTTAATTATTGATTGTCATATTTTAGTGAAAACTGTTATTTTTTTTATCTTCACATTGTTGTTACAATTTGTAAACCAAAGTAAATCATAACTTTGTTTCTAAATACTGTTTATATTAAACCATGACTTGTTTTAAAAATGTGTTTAATTTTTTAGATAACAGAAACTGATAATTTACCTCAAATTGCATGTGCAAATTGTGTGGATCAAATTCTACATTGGGCTACTTTTAAACAAATTTGTTATAAATCAGATGAAATTTTAAGAAAATCTCTTAATACAGATGTAGCAACTGTTTCTCAGAATTCATTTAATCAAGAGAAATATGAAGTTAATATAGCTCAAATTACTGTGAAACCAGATATGGAAGGATTTAAAAACGATCATAATAATTGTGTAACGAAAGAGCAAGACTATCAGAAAACACATTCATCTAATAGTATTATTAATGGTAAAAATAAACCCGTCAAAAAGAAAACAAGAATCTCAACGAATAGTTCCAAGAAATCATCAGTTTGGTTAAGAGATCCAGAAACAGTAAAAAAAGCACTGATAACAAGAAAATTCAATGAAAGAAAATATAAAGAAATTAATGGCATTCAAAGTGAAGAAGAAATAGAAGAAACATTAGAAGAATTTTTATTAAATTCAGAAAGAGAGGATATGGTATTATCATATTTACATTATTATTGTTATTATATAAATTTTATACATAAATAAAACATTTTTGTATCTATGTATACAAATATATACTTTGTGTAAACTATTTTAAAACATGCATATTTTTTATTTCATATTGAAGATTAAAGCTGCTGCTGGTAGGTACACTTGTGAATATTGTTTAGCAACACAAGAAACTATGTTGGATTATTTAGACCATCAAACTACACATGAAGGTCAGCCTGCATTTAGATGTGATCAGTGCCCTGAAGTGAGTTTTTTTATAGCCTTGTTATTACATTTTTTTTATTTTTTATATTAGTAGTTATGGGGCACAATGTACTAAATTAAATATTCATAGTGAATTATATTAATATAATTTTAATTGTTCGTATAGTGTTCTGCTTTCTAATGAACAAATTAGAAAAACAACCCTAAGAATTTATTTAATAAACTTCATTTTTTTGTTTTATAACTAACAATATATGATTATCAGTTTATTTTTAAAATTCAAACACCAAATTAAGATGTAGTATTCATTAATTTGTTTTATATATGTATGTATGTATGTATATATATATATATATATATATATATACATGTATATATATATATATATATATATATATATATATATATATATATATATATATATATATATATATATAATTTGTAATATATTAATACAGAATTCCTTTTTTTTACTAAATATTTATTCAATACTTTCTATACTAAATTTTAGAATTTCTTAACTATTGATTTTGTTTTTATTTTGATGAGTACTTTATAATGTAATAATTATTTCCTTTCTATGAATAATATATTTTTCTTTGTTTATGTGAAAAATAATGTATATTTAAAGAGACACACTTTTTACAGGTTTTTAGTCATAAAAATGAATTGCGAAAACATGAAAGAAAGCATCCTATTTCCTGCCCTGAATGTTTAAAAATGGTTTTACCAAGACGGTTAAAAAATCATATGAATCTTCATGGTGATAAATTTAAGTAAATATGATTATAATAATGATTAAAATTTGTGTGTGTGTGTACATTTGTGCATGCGTACATATACATACATATATGCATACGCACACATATATGATTTTATGTAAATATAGTACTTAACTAGTTGTATTTTTAATAATATATTGTAATTTTGTATGTTACGTAATATTGATTTTAAATTGAAATTTTTAATTTATTTACTATATACAAATGTTCATTTTTAATAAAAGAAATATGTATATGATACATATAATTAATTTTGTATGTTTTTACTTTTTAGTAATTATAATCGTGATAAACATTTGCTAACAATTAATAGTGAAATTAAACCACAAATATGTGATACATGTGGTAGAAGATTTAGTACATTATCTGCATTAAAACAACATGAAAAGGCTCATGAAGTAGTTCGACCTTATACAGGAAAAACTATGTATTCAGTCATTGATTACAGTAGGTATTCATAACACAATTTAATGTAAGTTATATACTATATTGTTAACATTCCGTATATGACAGTTAAATGTATTATTAGCAATATTTTTTAGATACTTTTGTAAATAGTGGCTATCATTTAAAAATAAATGTTTTTACGTTATTTTTTTGTACTTAATGTTAATTTTGTAATATATTTTTAAAATTAAATTGTGATAATTACTATTCAATAAAATTATGTTTTTATATAAAATCTATTCTAATGATTTATTATTTTCATTAGAACAGATTTTATTTATTTTTATTTTCTTTGAAAAAAATGAAATCTTGAATTTTGATCAAGTATAAAGATAAAAAGATTGTTATTTATTTAATTTTCTCATATTAGTGTCGTTAAATTTAATGTTACATAAAAATATTGATTCTGTTGAGAGGTGAGGATATAAAGTACTATTTGTAGTTTATATTTTCATGTAATAGATATAACTTAGAAAAGTTATGTATTTTTGCAATTTATTTTTTTAAATCTATGTTTTCATCTTTGTCATAAGAATAAACTTGTGATTGTTAGCAGAAGTGATAATTTAATTATCCTTGGATTATTATATGGAATAATAAAAAAATGGCTGTACATCTTACGGGAAACTATTGTTGGAGTACTTACAGTATTGTATGGTATTTAAATATACATACATGTAAATCTAAGAATATTGAGTCAAGTTACTTGTTTCATTTCATATGAGTACTTCAAACTCTATAGTTTTAGTAAAATGATAAAAAAAAAACTATGATTAATTAAATTAAAAAAAAGAAGATACTCTGTTTAATTATTTTTATATTAGAATCTAAGCAGAACACAGTTATTGAAATACATATATTATTTGATAAAATTATTTTATTGAAGGATTATACATACAGAAAATAATATGTTTTATCTTTAACAATGTTCAAGACATAATTACATTAAGTTTTGTAAACCTTTGTGACTCACATTTAGATTGATGTTGTTTCATGACTTCTGAGCGGCCAAACGCTCTATCACAAAACTGACACTGATATGGTTTCGCTCCTGTGTGTGTACGCATATGAACTGTTAATTTATATTTATCGGCAAATTTTTTATGGCAGCAATGACATTCATGTTTTTTATGCATATTATGTATACGCCATTTATGATCATTTAATCTTCTCCTACTTTTGAATATTTTTGCACATATCTCACAAACAACATTTTCATTTGCATGTTGTGACATATGAGTATATAGTCCAGATGCTGTTCTGCCTGCATATGAACATAATTTACATGGGTATGCTCTTATATCGCTATGTGATTTATGATGAAGTTTTAAAGCTGTCTTTGTGCTGAATCGTTTCCCACATGTTTCACATACATGTTCTTTAATATCTGTGTGAATTAAAAGATTGTGTGTTGAAAGTACCGCACTGTTGCAGAAACGAAGACCACACAAAGGGCATCTAAACAATATACATTCGTTACACAAAACATGAATACAATTAAAAAAATATTTTATTTATTAATTGTTAAAAAAGTACTTCTTTTATAATTTTTTTAATTTATTTACTTGTATCTGTCTGTGTGCATATTCATATGTACTTGTAAACTTTTGGGCAAAACCATTTTTTCACATTGAGGACATGGTACAGGATGTCTCCCTTCATGAAGAAGGAGTTCATTTTTATGGTTAAATACCTAAAAATACATTTAGTTTACTTTTTTATATAAAATTATTATTCTTGAAGCTTAAAGTGATAATACTAGTATTAACATTTTAGTTTTGCTCGATAATAAGTTAAAACTTACTTCAGAACAATTATCACATTTAAAAACAGGCTGTCCTTCATGAATTTCTTGATGATTTAGGAATTCTAACATAGTGTCTTGAGTTTCTGAACAAATTTCACATATATATTTATAATTTAAAGTAGCAGCTTCAATCTATAAATGAATTTAATAAAATATAATTGAGTATATTATTTATGCTTTATTATGCATTATACATATATATATATATATATATATATATATATATATATATATATATATATATATATATATATATATATATATATATATATATATACACACATATATACATATACACACAATATTATAATTTTGTTTTACACTTTATCATAAAAAAAGTGTTATATACAATTTTTCAATACCTTGTAGTATGTAGACAAATGAAAAATTCAAATTATAGAAATACTACAAAATAATTAAATTTAAAATCATTTTTTAATTATTTATATGTACTTTTTTATTTGAATCAAATTTTGAATAATAGTGTAAGGAAAAGTACTCCCAAATATTTATTACAAAGTTATTAAGTAAATTAAAAACTATTTTTTATATCAATGGAAACAAAAATTATGAAAATTTGAAACCTAAATTTGAAAATATTTAAATTTTATTGCAAAAAGTTAGTTTATTGTTATAATTGTACTTTGTTTTAGTATTCATATTATAAGTATATATACAGAATCACTGTTACTAACAATATCTTGTCTTTCACAGCTAATTAAAAAATCTTCTACAGTCATTTCTTCTTCTTCATCACTGGTTTGACAATTATCAGAATGTTTTTGGGTGGTATTTTTATATTTACATTTCATTTCAGACTTGTTTTTAAGAACTTTTTTTTTTCGTTGATTTTTTTTAAATATTTGGTTCACATTACCAGATCTTAGGATTGTTTTTTTATGCTGTTTTTCAAACAAATCTTTTGTATTCTTATTATAATTTCCCATGTCATTCTTTTCATATTCTTCAATATTACTATTTATGTTCAAATGATTTGCTTCTAGTTTAATAGACAAATTATTTTCTGATGTGTACAATTCGTTTAAATCATGTTTAATATCATTTTCATCTTGATCACTTATATTATCATTAATAAAGTGATCAATTTCTGATTTTATTGAAATAAGATTTTCTTTGTCATTGGTTTCAATAGTGTTCTTTTCAGTACTAAAAGCCTGATGAAGAATCTTATCTGATTCATGACATAAATTTTTAAATTTAATCCAATTAATAACATAATCTACACATTTTGTACATGCAGTATTAGGTAAATTATCATTTTTCTTTACCTGTTAATGCCAAAGAAAAATATGATTTTATATATATATATATATATATATATATATATATATATATATATATATATATATATATATATATATATATTTATATATATGTTTATTGAACCACATTTTTGTTTTGAAATATGTGAATTGTACTTACGTTAAGAGAAACACAATAATAAATATTAATTGCTAAATCTATTTCATTTAAGTCAAATATATTTAATAAATTATCTTTTTCACTTAAACATAACCTACATGTTTTCGAAAATACGTATGATTTCATGTTGAATTAAAATATACTTCTTGAATAGAATTGTTTATCTAAAAATTAAGTGTAAAAATTATTTGATGTTACTATTCTTCTGAATTCTTTTTAAAGTACATCGTCTTAACAAGACAAAACATCAGTTTTTCTGTCATTGACAATTATCATCCTTTTTAAAAGCAAAGCGCATGATCATTAAATGTGCATAGATATTTTAATGCATTATTATAATTGTTCGAAGATTTATATTTTAAACATGAATTAAAATAATATTAAATAGTAAATATGAAAATAATATATTTGATGTATATAAAAATAATACTTAAATTTAGACTTTGCTAATTTATTTATTGAATGTTGTTCTAAACTTTTTGGCCTCAATTATTTTGCAAATTGTCAAACAAATGTTAAACTAATTAATCGATATTATTCAAATAGCGTTTCAATCAAAATATAATACATATTAATTTGTAAAATCGTGTAAGTTCACATTTCATTCCCAAATTAATTTATCGTTTGAGTAATTTTTCAATTTTGAAATAATTATCAATTTTCGAATAATGTGCTAATAATTATTATGAAAAAAATGCATTCTATTTTGTTAATAATAGTATCACCTATTAATTTAGTTATAGATAATACAAACACAGCTAATTTAATGTTTGTTGAGCGTCAACAGTTTTTTACATTATTAGAATCAAAGTACTGATGTGCTAATTATATATATCAGAGAGTATTGAATTTGATTCAAAAAGTCATGCAGGTAGTATTTTATTATTATTTTTAGTATTTTTTATTAGTAGTTGTAATTTAAGTAGATTACTCGTTGTAAAAAAATAATGATTTGCTTACACAGTATTAATTAATTTTGACCATGTGTTTTTGTAACTTACTGCACATAAAAATAGTTATAATATCATAAAAAATCTTAGCTTGTTTTATTTTGATAAATTACGATATTATCATTTTTTAGTTTTTGTTTTATTTGAATTAAAATCAATTTATTTTAATAAAATATAAATTTAAATTTCTCTTAAATTGAAATTAAAGTTTTTACTCTACAAAAAATATGCAAGTGTGAGTTTCACTTTGAGCCATATTGTGTGTATATGTATGTATGTGTGTGTGTGTGTGTGTGGAAGTGTGTATGTATGTATGTATATATATATATATATATATATATATATATATATATATATATAAAATAAATGTATTATTATATATTTATATTTTAATATAAAATAGTTTTAAATAATATTAAAATCTTGAAAACAACGTAAAATGTTATTATGTAATTGTTAATATTATTGAAAGGAAGAAATATCTTTCAGGATTGAATTTAAAACAAAAAATATTTCTGTTTGCTACTGTAAAATGTAGTATCATTGAAAGTGTCTAGCAGCAGTAATGATGTACAATAATAATAAAAAATACAATACAATAATAAAAAATAACTATTTTTTTAAAATTCATATGTTTTTTGGCCAAGAGTTTTAATTTTACAATTGTTAAAAAAATGGATTTAAATTATTAAGATGAAATTAATTATCAGAATGTTTTTGATTGTATTTAAATACATACATTTTAATTAACACTATTTATGGAACTTAATATTTTTATTAATTTTTTTACTGTAAAATTTTAGTGGATTTAAAACAGAAACATGTTTTAATAAATGTTAAACAATAGTTATCAACAAGTAAATATTTGTGAATAAATATCGTGAAAAAGTATGAAAATAAAAATTAAAGGTAAATATTGCAAATGTAACATAAATTGAAAAAAAAACATAAATAAATATTATTACATTTTTACGATACGTTTGTTACTTTTTTATACTTAAACACATTAATATCATCCATAAACCATTTAACTGTAATTTTTTTCTGTTATTAAAGTGTTATTTAATAATAAATCCAAATTATCAGATTATAATATATTATATATTTGAAAATACTTGTAAATAATAATCAATAGAATGCATTATATGCATGCATGTTTCTGTGTATGTATGCAAATGTAATTATTATTTAAGAAAAATAAGAAAATAAAAACGATTTCATTGTATTTAATTAATAAAAGATAATGTTATTATAAGTATTTATTAAGGTAATAATTTAACTTTATTAATATGATTCAAACTGTAAATTAAATGTATGAAATATGTCTGTATTTAATAAAATAAATATTTTTTAAGTCCCAACATCAGTAGAATTTACTGCATAAATATTTTTACGGCTCGGAGGAAATATAAAATGATTATGATTTTATGTAATAGTTAAATTCATTTATGTAAGTCTAAAATAAAAACAATCTAGAGATTTGTATTAACATTTTTAATATTCAGTATATAAAGATGAGTTCAAACTATTATTAATTTTATTTTATTTTGATTCGTTAATTTAAAATGGATTTTTTTAGATACATTATGTATATATATATATATAAATATATATATATATATATATATATATATACAATTGAATGTATCATCAACAACAGAGTATTTTATGTGTTCAATAGTCGCTTAATGTTCAATTTATTCGTTGATATGTATTTCGATAGCTATAGTATCATCATCAGAACGTTGCATTATAAATTCTAGTTATATTGCAGTGTCTGGTATTTTATAATACCAAACATTTTTAATGCGAATCTTTGATGATGACGACATAGCTACTGAAATGAGCATCAGCGAAGAAAATAAACAATAAATGATTATTGAATTTTTATAATATATTATGCTGTTGGAAGTGAGTAACCATTTGTGTTAAAATGATTTTACTACAGCACTAAAGCAAATAGTAAAATAATTGATCTTTGAAATTAGTTTTATGAAAATGATAATGATTATTTTTAAACAAGTGCTAAGTGTCCAGTATATAAAATAATTGTTTGCATTCTAAATTATCGCTACTATTAATAATTATTATTTATTAAAAATTATATTAGAAAACAAATAATATAATACATATTCAAAGTCTTGATTGTTCATCAATTAAATTATTTTTGTTCACTACATTTGTTTCCACTTCAAATGCTGAATTATCTACACCTGACAAATTATTTTTATCACTTGATTTTTCAGAGATTGTACATATATTGTAAACTGGTATTATATCATCCTTTATATTATTTTCTAGGGTTTTTTCTTTAGATCTTTCTTTTCTGCTTTCGTTGTAAAACCACCTGAAAATTATATTTAAATACATATATATATATATATATAAAGTACAATTTCATAATACACATCTACCGGCTACAAACTGTTTAATTATTTATGTGTATGACAGAAAAGAAATATTATTGTTTATGATAGTGTATCATAAAATTGATATTTATTTATAATATACATTTTGTGTTCATTAAAAATAAATTATCACCTAACATATCAAGTCATAATACTTCGTCATATAAGTATACATTATTTGTTGTATAGATATAGATGTATATATAAATATGAAAATGTATGCATATATTTGTATATGTATAAAATAGTAAATATTTTCATATATTATTATGAACAGTACTTACATGAATATCAAAAAAGCTGGGGTAGTCATTGCACCACCCAGTACAAAAAATGCACCCGGAAATGTATGCATTGTGTAAGCATATACTGCGCTATATAAAGGTCCATATATAAGAGGCATTAATGCTTCACATATTCCAAATAATGAATTTACTTTTCCTAAAATTAAAATATTTTTTATATTGCTAATTGTTTAGTTATATTATTATTTTTTAAATAAAAAAATATTTAAAACTATAATTGCTTGTACAAAAAAATTATAATATAAATATTAAAAAAATATTTTTATTTAAAAAAACATTTTTTATGTATATGTAATTATATATATATATATATATATATATATATATATATATATATATATACATATATATATATCATCATCGAGCTCAATAGAGTCTTTCTTGTCAAAGCTTTTCGATAGTTGTTTTTTATAAGATGAGGTTGTCAGCCTCATGTTCAACCCTCGAAAATGAGGGACTTTTATATATATATATATATATATATATATACACATTAGGTAACCAACAAAGTTTTGTCGCTTTTGAGATTAAAAAAATGCTTATATTTTTTATTTTAAATTACTTTATTCGCTTTTTTTATTAGTGTATTATGCACTCTTTAAAGCTGTTGACAGTAAATATCGCTATGAGAGATTGACTAAGTTGTAGATACTCAAAATAAATATTTTTTTTCAAGTTCATTAAACAGAGAAAAACATTTCTTGGTGTAAATTTTGTTTTAGGTGTTTGTGGCAAGGATAATTTGATAATAGCCGGTGATAACTTCGTTTATAATTGAAATAAAGAATACATTTTTCGTCACAGATCAAAATGTAATCCAAAATGTTTTTAAGCGCAAAATAAGAGGTGCACAAATGCTAAGACGCTGTAATTTATTGTTGGGAGTTAAGGGGTTATACGCAGTTAGAAATGTCAAAAAATCGATTTTTTTTCTTTTTGCATTTTCGGAATGCACATATATTTGAGGATATTCTCTGAAAATTTGAAGTAAATCCGATAAATATTTTCGGACATACACCTGAATTTGTAAACATTTTTTAACTATGTGTAAATTACTTCCGAAACTTCAAACGCGTTTATCTCAAAACGGTGTTTCCATAGTCAGTGATCTCGATATCTCAGAAATGGATGAACCGATCGGTCTCAAATTTTCACACAATCTTCTCAAATATATTCCTCAGGTATTGAACGAAGGAATAAGGTTTACAAAAATTATTACTATTTTTTTTAAACAATTTGGAGCGAAAATTTTAGTAAAAAACGAAAAATTTTTTTCAAGTAGACGCCATTTTGTCAAAAATGAAAATTTTTATTATTCCTTCGTTCAATACCTGCATTAATCTATCCTTTAAAAGAATTGACCATATTTTTTGATTTCGGATAATTCAAACCGCTGATATGGAGATCACCGCCAAGCGCCTTTTTTTGGAGGTCGTTCGGGACATCGTCTGCAGGAGCGGTGCACTTCAATATTTTTTTATGATCAACATATTATTTTATTCGTGAAAGTAGGATCTATTCAAATAACCATAATTTGTAATTGCAAAATAAATACTGTTTCTAAAAAAAATTCCTAAAAAAACGTTGTTTTTGCGCCTCGCAACTCCGTATAACCCCTTAAAGCGTGTGGTGTCTATTTATTTCATTTCCACTTCTTCCTTATTTTATGTAAATGATTCTGTATTATTTCGTCACTTACTTTGAACTCTTTAGCAAGCTGTTGACACGTTAAATTCAAATTTGTTTTAGTCAATGTCGGCAGTTCGTTGATATTTATATTTGATGACCTTTCTGATTTGGTTTTGTTCTCTAATGATTCATCTTTTGAATCAAAATTTTAAATCATTTCTAATAATATAATCGGCTCTTTTTTCAATATGATCAGCCCTTTTTCAAGTGTGGTACAATTTTTTCTTATAACTTCAACAGCGTTAGAATCAAGTTTAAATTCGTAAACATGGACATGTAACACTTTTTGTACAGACTTTTTGAAAAGTTGAACTAATTTGTTAAATTGAAGTGAACACATTCAGATACAGTGAACGAATAGAACAAATTATTTATTTTGTTATTCACTTAATGTACTTGGGGCAATAAGTCAAACAATGCATAAAAATTCTTCAAATTATGATATACGTGTAAATTATAGAATTGTTTGGTTATTTAATACATTTACATATATAGGTTTCCCAAATGAGATAAGGATATAATAAATAAATGTGTCTAAACCTTCAGTCTGTGTGTGTATATATATATATATATATATATATATATATATATATATATATATATATATATATATATATATATATATATATATATATATATATATATATGGAGCGTTCAAAAAGTTCCCAGAAAATGTAAATAAAAACAAAGCAAATGGAATAAGCGCTTTATTTCTCAACATATGTTCCATTTAAGTTAAAATATTTTTTCATACAGTGTCGTCATCCTTTTAAGCCCTTTCGGTAGAAATCAGTGATCTTCGATTCTAGCCACTGTCCTACAAAACGTAGGTATTATATCTTGTAGAACTGTCGCGAATATCTGATAAGACATGTCTAAATAGGTTTATGTTCCCATCAACTAATTATAAGTATATTATTTAGTTTACGGATAATAATCACTTTTCGTGAACTTTTTGAAAGCTCCTCGTGTATATGTATATATATATATATATATATACCCGAGGTTCGTTTGATAAGTATGGTAAAAAGTAAGAAGAACTAAGTTGAAAAATTTAATTTAATTAATTAATTAAATTAAACAATAAATAAATTTACCATACTTATTAAAAAACCTTCGTGTGCGTGTGTGTGTGTGTGTGTGTGTATATATATATATATATATATATATATATATATATATATATATATATATATACGAGGGGCTGTTTGATAAGTCCGTGTAAAAATAAAAAATTCCTCATTTTTTTTGAATAAATCGTTTTTATTTTTCAACATAGTCTCCTTTTAGGCTTATACACTTCATCCAACGCTGCTCTAATTTGTTGATCCCTTCCGAATAATAGGATTTGTCCAAGTCTGTAAAATAGTCATTCGTTCCTGCAATCACCTCCTCGTTCGAATAAAATATTTTTGCCGCGAGCCATTTCTTCATATTAGGGAACAAATAATAGTCCGTTGGAGCCAAGTCTGGAGAATAGGGGGGATGTGAAACGATTTGGAACCCTATTTCTATTAGTTTTGCGGCCACAACTGCTGAGGTGTGAGCTGGTGCGTTGACGTGATTAAAGAGAACTTTTTTGTGGACTAATCGGGGACGTTTTTCTTGCAACTCGGTTTTCAAACGATCCAATAACAATGAATAATATGCACCTGTAATGGTTTTACCCTTTTTCAAATAGTCGATAAAGATTATTCCTTGCGAATCCCAAAAGACAGTCGCCATAACCTTCCCGGCCGAAGGAATTGTCTTCGCCTTTTTCGGAGCAGATTCCCCCTTGATAACCCATTGTTTAGACTGCTCTTTGGTCTCAGGAGTGTAGTGATGTATCCATGTTTCATCTACAGTGATGAAACGACGCTTAAAGTCCTGCGGATTTCGCTGAAACAGCTGCAAACCGTTCTTGCAACACTTCACACGACCTCGTTTTTGGTCGATCGTGAGCAATCGCGGCACCCACCTGGCGGATAGCTTTTTCATGTCCAAATGTTGGTGCAAAATATTATGTACCCGTTCACACGAGATGCCTACAGCACTAGTAATCTCACGCACTTTCACTCTTCTGTCATCCATCACCATATCATGGATTTTATCAATGATTTCTGGAGTGGTGACCTCAACAGGGCGTCCAGAACGTTCAGCGTCTCTTGTGCTCGTATGGCCACTCCGAAAATTTTGAAACCACTTATAAACCGCACTAATCGAAGGTGCAGAGTCACCATAATGTTTATCAAGCTTCTGTTTAGTCTCCTGAGGCGTTTTGCCTTTAATGAAGTAGTGTTTAATCAACACGCGAAATTCTTTTTCGTCCATTATTTGACAATCACTCGATTTCCTTGATTCCAACGATTGTCAAACACAAAGGAATAGACCGATATGGCTGAAACTTGATGTGTGTTCTTCCAAGAGGTGCTACTAATTAAAAATAACCTCGATATGCACTAGTGGTGCCATCTTTCGGAAATTACACGGACTTATCAAACGGCCCTCGTGTATGTATATATATATATATGTATATATATATATATATATATATATATATATGATATACACGCACACGCGCGCGGAGAAAGAGAAAGAAAGACTTACCCAATTCATCAGTAGGTACTAATTTTGAAGCCATTGATCTCATAGCTATAAATGATGTGCCGTTTAGAATTTCCACAATAGGTGCTATAAATAATAAAAGTAGTGTATTTACAATTTGTTATATATTTTTATTAAGAAATATACCCATATAAATTCCCCATGTTGTTGTTGCAAATGCATATACGAAACTGGAAAGTATTTTACTGGCGCAAGAAAACATTCCAATCATAGAATCATCTACCCTTAAAATGTGACTAAATAAACCAACTGAGACAATTGTTCCTAAAAAAATATAATATTAACATACCTGTAATTTAGAAAATGTTGTACATTCATTATTATAAATAAGCCAAAGCCAAAGATATATATATATATATATATATATATATATATATATATATATATATAATATAATATAATATAATCATAATTTACATTTAAATAATTAAAATGTGTATTTTTTATTTTTAATAAAATAAGTATAGAGTGATTTAAAATTTCTTTTTAGGTAAAAAAATCCTTTAGAAATTAAATGAAAAAATATATGAACCAGAATAGAAAATATTAATAGTTTGATAAAATACAGAACTTTTCTTATTGATAAAATACTGAACGGAATGTATGTTTTTGTTCTATATTATTATTATTTGTTCTATTACTGTTATTGCAGATCGAATTCATTTATTAAGTACTATTTACTGTTAATTTTATTTTAAAAAAAACTCAACAATATAAGGTTTATAATACTCACCTATTAAATTTGTTACCATACTATAAGTAGCAAAAACACTAAAATTGACCTCATTCCATCCAAATCTATATCTCATGAATAAATATGCAACAGCCATTTCACCTAAAGTTTTATAAAAAAAAAAAATATTTTTAAAGTATATGTAGTAGATATTTAAAAATGGGTTTAAATAATGTTTTTAATTTATTATAATTAAGTTTAATTACTACTTGCACAACAATATTGAAATATGTTTGTTTATATATATATATATATATATATATACATATATATTAGGTTGTCAAATATCTCCCTTCCGCCTTTTTGTCTTTTGAATTTCGCGGCTATGTACAAAGCGTTACAGAGCTCGTATCGGGCAACACTATACATCATTTGAAAGGTCTTTACATAACCTACAAAACGACGCTATGCATGATTAGTTTGGATACTGCGTTCAAAAGTTATAGACGTGTAAACATGGAGTTCACTAACGCCGAAGTTCACGCTATTTTGAAGTTTTCCTTCGTTAAAGGCAAATCCGCTAGAGAAACGTTCCGTGAGATTAATAGTGTTTTGGGGGATGGTACTCTATCACTTCGAACCGCGGAGGAATGGTTTCGACGATTCAGAGCCGGTGAAAACGACACCATGGATAAGCCAGCCGGCGGAAGACCTGTGACGACGAATACCGATCAAATCATGGAAATCATCGAGTTAGACCGGCATGTGACATCTCGTGACATCGCCCAGGAGATGGCAGTTAGTCACCAAACCATTTTAAACCATCTGCAGAAGGCTGGATACAAAAAAAGCTTGATGTTTGGGTGCCGCATGATTTGACGCAAAAAAACCTTCTGGACCGAATCAACGTCTGCGATATGCTGCTGAAACGGAACGAACTCGACCCATTTTTGAAGCGGATGGTGACTGGCGACGAAAAATGGATCACATACGACAATATTAAGCGAAAACGGTCGTGGTCGAAGGCCGGTGAATCGTCCCAAACAGTGGCTAAGCCGGGATTGACGGCCAGGAAGGTTTTGCTGTGCGTTTGGTGGGATTGCAAAGGAATCATCCACTATGAGCTGCTCCCATATGGCCAGACGCTTAATTCTACCATCTACTGCGAACAACTGGACCGCTTGAAGCAGGCGATCGACCAGAAGCGTCCAGAATTGACCAAGAGGAAGGGTGTAGTGTTCCACCAGGACAACGCCAGGCCACACACATCTTTGGTGACTCGTCAGAAGCTACGGGAGCTCGGATGGGAGGTTTTATCGCATCCACCATATAGCCCGGACATAGCGCCAAGTGATTACCACCTGTTCCTGTCCATGGCGAACGCCCTTGGTGGTGTAAAGTTGGCCTCAAAAGAGGCTTGTGAAAAGTGGCTGTCCGAGTTCTTCGCAAATAAGGAGGGAGGGTTCTACAAGAGGGGTATTATGAAATTGCCGTCTAGATGGAACCAGATTATCGAACAAAACGGTGCATATTTGAACTAAATCCGATTACTGTAACACTTTTTATAAAGCATTGAATAAAGAGCAAAAAGCGGAAGGGAGATACTTGACAACATAATATATATATATATATATATATATATATATATATATATATATATATATATATATATATATGCATATACAATATTAATTGGTTAATAAATAAAAGTGGGTTAAAAACTAATTTAATGTTCATTATTAGTCGCAGCTTGAGTTTTGTAGCACAATTTGTAGATGAAGGTACTAATAATTTTTAAAAAATATGATTGCATAATTAAGAAATAGTTAAAAAGTAACCTAGATGAATAACTTATTTTATTATCGCATGATTTTATAAACTTTATAGTGCAATGTTTTGTGGATGATGATATAAGCATTAGCTTATAAAATAAACAATAAGTGATTATTAAAGTTTTTTATAAAACTTTGTGGTATTGAGTGAGTGATTCGTTTGTGTTAATGTGACTTTGTCACAAGATGAAAATGTGTTGTTACAATTTATTTATAAATGAGTTTTTATGAATATTTTAATCTTTGTGTAAATGATTTATATAGAAAAAATCTCAATGGCCAAAAAATAAAAATTATAATTTTTAATTAACACGAATTATCCAATACATACGAATTTTTGACTAAAATACTTAGTAATTATTTATTTGTTTATGTTCATTTCAATAATAATTGTCTTTATTATGTAAAAAGATAAATATAAAACAGTCATTGAACATTTTAATTAAAGAATATACTGGAGTTATGATTTATTTGACTTAGGCATTATATTATATTAGGTTGTCAAATATCTCCCTTCCGCCTTTTTGTCTTTTGAATTTCGCGGCTATGTATAAAAAAAAAGCGGAAGGGAGATACTTGACAACATAATATTACAATGGTGAAAAAATGTCATCAATTTTATAAAATATTTTTTTAAAAAATATAACATTGCTACATTTAAAAATGTGTAAATATTCTAAGCTTGTTAGAATTATATTAAGTGTAATAGTTTGTAATTTCATTGAATATTTCATGTATAATTAAATGTTAGAAAACGCAGAAACAACAAATACGCTAGAAATTGACATTAAAATCTGATAATGTAATTTATTTACCATGTGTTTTTTTGGCCATGATGTTTTTAAAAGTAATTTAAAGAATTTTAAAGAAATCAAGAAATAAATTATAACAATGATTTTTTACATTATTAAATAAATAAAATAAAATTGCATACCGTGCAGAGGTCCGATAATAACACAGATCATAACCATCAACAACGAGACTTTTAATTTTCTTCTTTCTTTTCCATGTTTGAAAGCGACTCGAAATGTATCAGAAATATGTTTTAAATCAAAAAAGTCTCTAATGAATGAGCAACACACTGTGCTTTGTTCTTTGGAAGTGTTGGATGTGACTTTTTTCTGTTCGTTAATTCTTAAGTAACCGTACATAAAACTCAAAATATACAACGACGCCGATATGCTAAAAATTCCATAAAATCCTATTTGTTTGTATAATATCCCGCTGAGTGCCATTCCGAATGGAATTCCCAGTGAAAAGCATACATTCACAACTCCGATTCTCAACGTTCGTACGTCGGGAGTTGTAATGTCGGCTACGTAACTAAATATGGCCATGAACATTGCAAACCAACCGCCTGTCATGGCAGGAAAAATTGCTTCTACTATACCTGCTACTTCCATAGGTAATTCGTAAAAAAAATAAGTACATATAATTAAGCCAACGCTAGTGAGAAATTCTCCAACAATCGGTAAGAGCATAAATGGTTTCCGACAACTTCTTCTATCGCTCCACGATCCCATGAATAATATTAGGAATGCAGGAAGCGCACTCTGCAGTATCGTTTTCCATATAATCATATTGGCGACCATTTGTTGAACTTCAGATTCTTGTTTCGTGTAATTTGAAGTGTTTCTCGCCGTTAGTGCGTTGCATACTTCGTCTTCGTAACCTAAATTTACTCGGCACGCTTTTTCTAAATTTAAATTTTGCGTTGCCAAACTTGCAAGTACACTGGGCATTATGTAACAAACTAATAACGGCTCGACCGTTATGT
The DNA here is from genome assembly GCA_029203775.1 of Neoneuromus ignobilis. NCBI lineage: Eukaryota > Metazoa > Arthropoda > Insecta > Megaloptera > Corydalidae > Neoneuromus > Neoneuromus ignobilis. The sequence continues at coordinate 22,457,432 of CP092091.1, read as the reverse complement.
TTGATATAAGGTACATCAGTTTTTCATTATTTGACATCTTGTTCCAGGGAGTAGGTTCTTTCGTCGGCTGTTTCTCATTTTTGTTCTGATTTTGGGGTTGTGCGACTTGAGAAGTAGTTGATGCCATTTTATAAAACTTGAAAGAAAGACAAATCTTTTGAAAAAACAAGATTTTTTTTTAAAAAAAACTATTCTAAGAACATTCAAATTTTTTTATATGTCTTTTATACTCTATTATAAATAAAGTTTTCTGTTTTAAAAGATAATGTTAAATCATTGCAAATAGTATTCAAGTACAGAAATATAACTGATGTTTGTTCACCCTTGAAAAAGAAATGATTACTTTTTTTAAATAATAATTTATGTCATTAAATGAAAAGAAAACACCTTCAATATGTTTATAACTATTAGTGATTGCTTTTATTAATGACTATGCGACATGTTGTGTGTCAGTTTGAATATTTCAATATTAATAAATATCCGAATTATTGAAATAAATAAAAATGTAAAATTGAAAATGTCGAAGTAAAAGAAAATAAGTGTGAAAATAAAGACACTAGAATAAAAACGTTCAATGAAAATGGTTTTAATGGAAAAGTAAAAGAATTGTTTTCAATGTTATGTTAGATTTTTTTTGTAATTGCAAATTTATTACAAGAAATCTTTGTGTGGAAAAAGAATACAACATTTTTCAAGAGAATTTATTGGCATAAATATGTTTGAATGATAGGTTTGGTATTTTTTTTTTAGAAAAAAGCAAAATGCATGAAAAACGAAACGTGAGTAATCATCAATTATTGAATATTTTTATAAAAAATTGTGACGAAGTAAAATACCTTAACATTTTTTCAGTTAGAAATTATTGTAAAATAAATTTATTTATTTTGATTTGTAACACTTTTTACACGTTTTCATTTTTAAAAGTAATATTATTGAACTATTATGAGTTTTAGGAAATGACCAATTATAACTAAAATAGAAAGTTATGTAAAATCAATCAGATACAAAATGTATTAATGCTCCCATAACTTTATTATTTCTACAACATCTTTATAAGAACTATAACTTATATTATAAATATGAAACCTGTTTAAGAATAAATTGTCAAAGATTATTTTTAGTTATACTTAATATTTAATTTTAAATGTCATGGTTTTACTTTTTTATATTTTTTTGAATAAGTTATCAAATGAGAATATTAGATTAAACAAAATATTGTTATATGTTTCATTAGTGTATTCAATTTTAATTATTTAGAAATTAAAATTTAAAGTCAAACAGTTATTTCCTTTATTGTTTGTTAAAATATATATTTTGAAAAAAGCACATTTTAAAACATGAATTTATATTTAAAAAAAATCTATTCAAATATCCCACAAATATGTAGAAGACAAATATAATAGATTGAACTAATCAATTATTTATCAAGTGACTATTTTTTTGAAGTACCAAAGAAATTTATGTTTTTGATTGGATTGTTGCAAATGGTATTGGTTTTCAATATCATCTAATCAGTTTTATGTACGTCGATGAAATCCTATCAGGTAACTAATCAATCGTTCGTGTGTTTTGATTTAATTATTAACGTAATTATTTTCAAAACCTAACGATAGTTGATTTTATGTTATATATTTTTATACAATATTATTTAAAACACTTGGTACTGAGATTTTTAGAATCGTGACTATTTATGTTTATCGCTGGTTTATTTGGGGGTCAGCCAATAATATATAGTTGAAAATGATAGAACAGTATTTTTAATCAATATCTTCAACCAAGTGTTAATTTCTGGGATAAATTCAGAAGCAGTATAACAACGTATTTATAAATAATGTATAGATTCAGTTTATTCGTTTAAAGGTTAAACATTATAATTATTTTGATCATTAAAAATAAGCAATAAATGTAATAATACGTAACAAAAAAAGTTAATATGTTATTTGGTTAGATCTATAAAAATGTTAAAAATATTTCTAATTATAATTTTGTATTTACATTGTTGTTTTTAAGTTCTTTTTTGTACTAATATATAAATATCTAATGTAATATTATAAAATAAATACATCTTATTTTCTTGTACTGTATTTAAACTATATATCTTATATTGTATTTAAACCGTATATAATACTGAACATACGAGGTCAGACAATTAAGTAATGCGACCGATTTTTTTTCTCGGCCTGTGGTAACACTGCGAACCTGTAACTCCGCCATCGTAATAGCGGATCCCTACTCTCACGATTGAGACCTTGACCACCCTCGTACGATCATTTCTTCGCCAGCTGTTTAGTGTTTTGTAACAACGCGCGAGTAGTGCATGTCACGAAAATGGAACAGAGAAATTTATTACTGGTTATTACTGGTGATGAAAGTTATTACTAAAAAAAAAAGTTATTACTGGTGATGAAAGTTGGTTCTTTCAATATGACCCCGAAACTAAACGACAAAGCCAACAGTGGCTGTCCCCTGGAGCACCAAGGCCAAAGAAGGCGAGAATGAGCAAGTCCAAAGTGAAAACCATGTTGATTTGCTTCTTCGACAGCAAAGGGGTGGTTCACAAAGAGTTCGTACCACCTGGACAAACCGTAAATCAAGTATTCTACCGCAATGTGCTCGAACAATTACGAAAAATGGTGCTCAGAGTGCGTCCAGAGTTCGCGAAGACTTGGGTTCTGCATCACGACAATGCTCCCTGTCACAGTGCGTTCAGTGTCTCTCAGCTTTTGGCGTCTAAAGGCATCGCAAAGTTACCACAACCGCCCTATTCACCGGACATGCCACCCTGCGACTTTTTCCTATTCCCCCATATGAAAAAATTCGTCAAAGGTCGACATTTTGACTCCGTTGAAGATATCCAAGAATCTGTGACGAGGGTACTCGGAGAGGTCCCACAAGAAGTGTTCCAGAATTGTTACGAAAACTGGAAAACTCGCTGGAATAAGTGTATAGATGCGGGAGGGGACTACTTTGAAGGGGATCGCAGCGATGTACCTTAATTTTTAAATATACTCGATTTTTGAATTTTGTCACATTACTTAATTGTCTGACCTCGTAGATGACATGGAAACTTTAACAATTAACATATTCTAATTGGTTATTAAATAGAACAAGAAGTTTATATATGATTTTTATTATTAATAGTACGTGTTTGTGTATTTAATACAATTTGTCATTTTTTAAGTTTCTATAATTCTTATAATTACAGTAATTAAAATCTCATCTTTAGATTTTACATAAATGAATTGTTCACCTCAACTCGCAAGTTTTTATAAAAGCGTTGCTCTAAAGATGATGACACCCCGTTGAAGTACGAATTAGCAATTTAAGTGAAAAATAAGTAATTACTTAATGTTTTTACAAAATACTTAACTTAAAGGAATGATTATTGTATTAAATATTAATTATTCACAGTAGAAATGAATTTTTTTATTTTATTTTTAATAGAGTTGATTAAAATTACTAGAAAAACAAATAAAGTAGATTGATAAACGTGCTCGTTTTTGTACTACACATTTAATTGTAGACGATATTAATTGTTGACAATAATGCACTGACGTATAAATACATTTCATTATTGTTAGCCTTCATGGTCTATAACATATTTAATGCATTTATTTGATCACATATACACTAATGTCGATAAAAAAGTTAAATATATATATATATATATATATATATATATATATATATATATATATATATATATATATATATAATAATCGTTCAGTATATAAACTTATATATATACATTTACTTATACAAATTTTTTTAATGTTAATATTTATTTATCATTTATGTAAATTAAATTATAGAAATAATTTGATAATATACTTTTAATTAATATTTTAATTTTGCTTTTGTTGCATGAGGTATTTCTAGGTTAGAAATATCTTACAGAACAAAATAATTTTTACTATAGAATTTTAATCATTATTTTCATATTATTTTATTTCTTAATTATATTAGTATTTTCTATATGTTTTTATTAGACAAGTTAAGTTAAATCATAGTTCATTATTTTTTGTTTGATTTATTTTAAATGTTAACACTGCGAACCTGTAATATACTTTTAATTAATATTTTAATAGTGCATGTCACGAAAATGGAACAGAGAAATTGAATGAACATTCAAGATTGTTCGAGCAGGTTGAAAGTGATCCTACTCTTTCGATCGAGTTATTACTGGTGATGAAAGTTGGTTCTTTCAATATGACCCCAAAAACTAAACGACAAAATAGTGGCTGTCCCCTTTTTAATGAGCAAGTCCAAAGTGAAAACTATGTTGATTTGCTTCTTCGACAGCAAAGGGTGGTTCACAAAAGAGTTCGTACCACCTGGACAAACCGTAAATCAAGTATTCTTATGTTCGAAAAATTAATTCATATGCGTAGATCGCGAAGACTTGGGTTCTTCATCACGACAATATGTTTGTTTATTAGGCATCGCAACGTTAACCGTTACCGGAATCATAGTTCTATTATGAAAAAAAAATTTTCGTTTGATTTATATTACGAGGGTTGTACAATAAGTGTTCCAGAATCACTGGAAAACTCGCTGGAATAAGTGTATAGATGCGGGAGGGGACTACTTTGAAGGGGATCGCAGCGATGTACCTTAATTTTTAAATATACTCGATTTTTGAATTTTGTCACATTACTTAATTGTCTGACCTCGTATTACTTGTACAGCGAGTCAGGCAATGTGAACTTATGAATTCTTTTACTCAAATAAAATACTCGTAAATAGTAAAACAAAATTAATCGATCGATTATAAAATGTTTTAATTGATTTTATTAATATGCCGTAGTCATTATTATTACAATAATGTTTATTAATATGTATGTTATATATTATTCAAAATATTATGTTGATAGAGTTCTTATTAGTGAACAAATTATAAATAGGGATGTTTATTGTTGTTATTTTTGGTCGTTAAAAATGTCACAATGAAATTCAAATTGGGAACAAATATAAATAATGTCAGATAAATTGATACCAGATTGACTGTACTTGGTTAAGTAGTTATATTACATATAAAGAGAAAAAAACGAACTAAATGGGACAATGGCACAAACAAAGAATTAAGAAAATATGGATCAAGCAGAGGTAAATGAGAGTATTTAATATCCACCATATGCTCCAAAATTATTACTGTGCAACTATTTTCTTTTCCCAAAAATGAAAATGGTAATGAAAGAAACGCTGTTTAATGGCATTGAAAGAATATAAGCTTCCGTGAAGTGGGTTATCAAAGTCATCCCAAAAACAGACTTATTTTAATCCATCCATATATTGTTTCAGCGTGTCAACTGTTGTAATGATACAGAAAAAACATATTTTGAATTAAATTTGGATATGTTAGTAAAATATAAAAATGTTTTTTATCCAAAAAGTTAGTTTTTTTTACAATATATATATATATATATATATAATGCTTTATTTTATGATAAAGTTAATATCTGATTTTCTATTCATTTTATTTTTATGATGACGAAATTTTTCCATTTACAATTTGATTTTATTATAATATAGAATAATATAATATTGAATATAGAATATATAATATTCTATTAGAATATTTCTATTATATAATTAAATAGAAATTCAAATTTGGTTTATATAGGGTCATCCAAATGTGACGCCTAGATTTGTGTTTTATTAAAAAGAAACATGTGTATAGTTTCTTTTTAATAAAACACAAATCTAGGCGTCGCATTTGGATGACCCTCTATATAATATCTATATTTCTGTATCAAAATATATATATATATATATATATATATATATATATATATATATATATATATATATATATATATATATGTATGTATATATGTATATAAATCGAAATTTAATAGTTAAAATAATAACTTTGAGTATTACATCTTTAACAAATATTTTTTTCAAATGATTCACTTCCGATTTAAATTGTTGACCGGATATTCGTAACGTACAATTGACTATATACATATGTATAAAAGCACTAGAGTGTGCTATCATTGTCAATTACAGTAAATTAACGATTAGTTGTCGGTCACTTAAACTATTCTTCCACTCTGTAAGCATTTATACTGGACTGGACCATGACATATTATTTAAGTATTATTGATAAAACTAAACATATTTTAATAGTGGTTATATATATATATATATATATATATATATATATATATATATATATATATATATATATGTATGTATATAAGTAATGTTTTAATAATCTTTCAATATACGTCATTCACATTCATGATTTTACAGGTATTTTTATAAATGGAAATAATTTGATATAATAGAAAATATTATCTAGTTAAGTGTACCTAAATTTAATTAATAACCGTGGTATATCATAAAAACATGCAAACGTTTCATTTTTATTAGGATTTTTTTACTGACGCTTCGATATTTCATATAATTAATTGAATACAGTTGATAAAAAAAATATAATACTAAAAATATGTACTGCAAAATTTTTGTTTTATCTAGAAACTAGAAGTAAAAGGAAAATGGTTTAACAAGAATGAATATACTTTAAAAATGTTTTTCGTAAATAAAATTAAATATACACTGTTTGTTTCAATTTTATTTTATTATCAAGAGTGAAAAAGAGAAAAATATAAAATCAAAAAAGTAACATTTGAAATATTTCGAAAGATATAAAAAAATACTAAAAAAGGAAACATGAATCAAGTATTGAATAAAAATATAGGAAAAATAAAGAGATTAACAAAATTTTGAAATATGCTTTTCAATGAAATATATGTTGCATAATTAAGTAACTTCTTTCATATTGATTTCTCTTTGGCAGAAATTTTAGAAAAAAATAAATTGCTTGCCCTTATGACTTATTTGTTCCATAAAAAATAATGCAAATTTAGATTAATTACTGAAAAAAATTATTATACTCAATTTTATTATATTATATAATAAAATTTATACAGTATCTTGTAAAATCGATAGAACATGCGATATATACGAGGGGTGTTCAAAAAGTTTTCGGAAAGTGGTTATTATTCGTAAATGGAATAATATAGTTGATGCGAGCGAAAACTTACGCTTATGTCAGTTTGAAATTATCCTTGCATCTGGTATTCTGATAGAGTGATGCTCATAGACTTTCTTGAAGACCAAAGAACAAAAACTGCAAGTTATTATGAAACAGTTTTAAGAAAACTGCATACTGCTTTAAAAGAAAAACTGCGTGGAAAAATTCATCAGAGCGTCTTGTTTCACCATGATAACGTGCCAGCTCTCTCTGCAAGTTGTGTTATTGTGTAAATATTGATAGGAGATTTTATCGCATCCTCAGAGCCCCATCAGACATTTTTATATTCCCAAATTTAAAAAAAGACATTAAAGGCATTCGCTAGGAGTCAATAGATGAAGCGAAACGTTTTATAGGGCAGTGACTAGAATCAAACAGTACTGATTTCTACCGGAAGGGTTTAGAAGGATAGCGACACCGGATGGAAAAATGTTTTAACTTAAATTGAACATGAGTTGAAAAATAAAGCGCTTATTCAATTTGTTGTGTTCTTATTTACTTTGTACGAGAACTTTTTGAATGCTCCTCGTATCTGTATATATATATATAATATATATATATATATATATATATATATATATATATATAGTCTATTTAGTTATTGAAAAATTGTCATCTAGTAAAATAACTATTTTAAATATTATCACATTGTAGATCATTAATATGTAATTATTTCATCATATGACATTGAACATAGTGTAACGATTCTTAATTTTTAAATATAATTAGTAAACTCTTTTCGCTAAATATGATAGAAAATATATAAGCTGAATTCAAATGCAAAACCAAAGTAATGAGGTTAAATATTTTTTAAAAAGATTTTTCTTTATGAAATTCAATTTGAAATTATATATATATATATATATATATATAATGTGTGTGTGTGTGTATAAAAGATAATCGTTTCAAAATTGAAATTATTCTTAAGTACACATCTACTGTATTTTTTTTTAAATACTCTCATAAGATTTTTTTTTAATTTGAGAACTCATTACAAATAGTACAATACATATCAATAACTGTTCATCGCCAAAAAATAATTTTAATGAACAGTATTATAAAAGAAAGAAAAGTACTTTGTCAGTAATTAATCCCATGTAGAATTGAAAGTGATTGTCATGTATATTTTTTAAAGTTCAACTATTTCAACTCAAATGAACTTAACCATCCTATGCATACAAAAATCTGATTATGTATAATTTGTATACAATTTGCAGTAAATTAAGCAAAACACTTTGTTCAAAGATGTATGTAATATTGTTATAATTTTTGCTATCAGCACATATAAGTAATGTGACATATCGTAAAATTTTAAGTTCCATTACTTCATTTTTTATATTTTTTTAATTGTAATAAATTTAAGTTTTATCATTTGAAATGAAAACGATTTACACAAATGAATTTTCATCCCAACACCCCAATAATTTTAAGTGTTCAATAATCACTTATTGTTCATTTATTATTTATAATTATATGATCTACAATTATATCGACTGATGCATTTCGATGGCGACGCCATCATCGTCAAAGCCTTTCTGTTAAAATCTAGACTAATTTTTAATACATACTTATACTAATTTTCATGCTCTCTTGGCAGTCTAGGTCTCTTTTATCGGTTATACGAGGTCAGACAATTAAGTAATGCGACCGATTTTTTTTCTCGGCCTGTGGTAACACTACGAACCTGTAACTCCGCCACCGTAATAGCAGATCCCTACTCTCTCGATTGAGACCTTGACCACCCTCGTACGATCATTTCTTCGCCAGCTGTTTAGTGTTTTGTAACAACGCGCGAGTAGTGCATGTCACGAAAATGGAACAGAGAAATTTATTACTGGTTATTACTGGTGATGAAAGTTATTACTAAAAAAAAAAAAAAAAATTATTACTGGCGATGAAAGTTGGTTCTTTCAATATGACCCCGAAACTAAACGACAAAGCCAACAGTGGCTGTCCCCTGGAGCACCAAGGCCAAAGAAGGCGAGAATGAGCAAGTCCAAAGTGAAAACCATGTTGATTTGCTTCTTCGACAGCAAAGGGGTGGTTCACAAAGAGTTCGTACCACCTGGACAAACCGTAAATCAAGTATTCTACCGCAAATGTGCTCGAAAAATTACGAAAAAGGGTGCTCAGAGTGCGTCCAGAGATCGCGAAGACTTGGGTTCTGCATCACGACAATGCTCCCTGTCACAGTGCGTTCAGTGTCTCTCAGTTTTTGGCGTCTAAAGGCATCGCAACGTTACCACAACCGCCCTATTCACCGGACATGTCCCCCTGGCGACTTTTTCCTATTCCTCCATATGAAAAAATTCGTCAAAGGTCGACATTTTGACTCCGTTGAAGATATCCAAGAATCTGTGACGAGGGTACTCGGAGAGGTCCCACCAGAAGTGTTCCAGAATTGTTACGAAAACTGGAAAACTCGCTGGAATAAGTGTATAGATGCGGGAGGGGACTACTTTGAAGGGGATCGCAGCGATGTACCTTAATTTTTAAATATACTCGATTTTTGAATTTTGTCACATTACTTAATTGTCTGACCTCGTACACTTCCCAATATTGTAAGATTTTATAAAATATTTAATAATCACTGATTATTCACTTTATCTGATGATGCGCATTTCGATAATCGTTAAATGAGTATTAGCTAATAAAGTGATTATTGAATACTAAAGAATCTTGTAATGTTAGAACAGGTGATTCTTTTTTTAATATATAATTGGTTAAAATCAGCTGAAAATATATAATATATTAAAAGTGTGATTTTGTACTTTTTATCATTTAATATAATCATAAAAAGACATTAATTTTAACAGTACAATTCAACTACTACTTTTATTTAAATGTGATTATATTTATTAGTCGAAAAATTGTGACTAAATTTATTAATTAATCTTTTACCGAGAGATTTTTTTATAACTAATATATTGTTAATTGAATAATATCATTTTCACTAAATAATTGTATTAATGTTTTGAATCAATTCCACTATATTATGCCTGAACTTACACATAGAAAAAAATTAATTAGGTTATTTGTCGTGCATTTCAATTGGAAATTGTTAAATTCTTCTACCAATTTTTATGCATGAATGATAATTTATATATTTTTAAAAATACGCTAAAGTTGTATGACATAATTTTTGATCAATGTAATTATTTTTATTTCATTAAACATTTGTTAATAATATATATAAAATCGACTACTTATCAATAATTTACTTAGTTATATTGAATTAATTTTCTAATATAGTTATTAAAAAAAATATGTGTAAAGTTTAATTACTATTTTAATAAAATAAACTGTTTAAAAATGGCATTTTATTTAGCAAATCATTATTAAAAATTGTAGTTCGTTGACTGTTCTCCTTTCACTTTCGCTCAGTATCATGAACATTGATTGATGATTGCTACATAATTATAGTTTGTTTAACTTAAAGATTTTTTAACAATCTATCTTTTTTAAAATTTGATATTATTAAGATTTCTTTCAGATTCAATATTTATAACTAAATATGCAATGCGAAAAATTTGTGTATCTGTGTTTTCAATCAATAATTTCTCATGTTTATTGGTGATCTTCTCTTCTTTTTATATGGCTGGCCCATTTCCATTTCAAACTCTATATTTTTGCTATAATGTCTGCAATTTTTGTTTTCGTACTAATCTACTCAGTTCTCTTTCTCTCTCTACGTGTTATTCCTAAAATGCATCTTTCCATATTTGTTTATGTCGTTTGAGGTCGCTAAATTGTTCTGCATTCATGACCTATTTTCACTGCTATAAATGAGAACAAGATCAAAAATCTTTCTTTTTAATTTTTTTCCTTCTTAATCTTTATAGAAGAATATCCGACTTCATATTATGTGATTTTCTTTCGAATTGACATTATTACATTTTTATTCTTCTGTTTACTTCATATATAAATGTTCCTATAGCGTTAATTAGTTGTTTCACATATACGTAGTTTTCAACTTCTTCTATCTTCCTTTTAGTTCGATTATTCTTTGATCTGAAAATTCATTGAACACTACATTTGTTTTGTAAGATCAATTTTTTGACTTGTTTTATCCAATTCCTCTATTCTTTTATCAAGTTCATCTGGGCTTGTTGAACAAATTACAATGTCGTCAGCAAAACTTGAGTGGCTAAGAATCTTTCCATTTACTTTTATTTCTTCTGATTCGTAGTTTAGTGTTTTAAATACTTCTTCTAACGCAAATGTAAATAGTTTTGGTAATATTGTATTATTCCGTTACACAATTTTCATAATCTTAAAATTCCCTGTTTTGTCATGTAACTTGTACAGATGATGTAGCATTTCTAGAAATTTTTCTTAAGAGTTCAATATTAGGTATTGAATTCTTTTTACATTTGAATTAAGAAATTTAAAACAACTAACATGATTTATTTGGTAGTATTTGAAACATTACTTACTTTGGTTTATATAAATATATATATATATATATATATATATATATATATATATATATATATATATATATATATATATATATATATATATATATATATATATATATATATATATATATATATATATATATATATATATATATATATATATATATATATATATATATATATATATATATATATATATATATATATATATATATATATATATATATATATATATATATATATATATATATATATATATATATATATATATATATATATATATATATATATATATGTATATATATATATATATATATATATATATATATATATATGTATATATATATATATATATATATATATATATATATATATATATATATATATATATATATATATATATATATATATATATATATATATATATATATATGCATTATTATATATAGTGTATATATATATATATATTTTTATATATATATATATGATATATATTGTAGTTATTCTTATATATATATATATATATATATATATATATATATATATATATATATATATATGTTTATATATAGAATGCATTATTGAAACTTGTTAATAATATGTGTGCTAATTACAACCTTGTATTTTATATTACTCAATGATGTAACTGTAGTTTAATGCCAACCATGGACTAATGATGGCCAAACGAATGTTCTTCATGAATAGTCTGTAATGATGTACGTGTATATAATGTTTATATATATATAATTATTAATTTACTAATTGTTCTTTACTTTGAGAATGAAAGTAATAGAGAAGATTATTAAATATTACTTTGTGAATTAAGGTACACACATAATAACAATGTCATTCAGTCAAGAAAATATAGTTAAATACGAGTACTGTTTAATTACTCGTATGGAGAAAAAATAAAAAGTTATTAATTGGATTTAAAAATAATTTTTTGTAATTTTTAAACAGGATTACTATCATTTTTATTAACTTGTTTTGATTGTACGTAATTGTGAAAGTTTTTCTTATTTTTTTTTTAATATTCATTATACACACACACACACAGAGGGAGAGAGAGAGAGGGACATATATATATATATATATATATATATATATATATAAAATTTAAAATTATCACTATTTATATTTTAATTTTTTATAATCAATAGTTATCATTTTTTATGTATTTTTGTATAAATATGACTTATAGTATAAAAAATAATGTTTAGAAATTTCCATCCAGCAATATACATTTTTATAGTTAATTATTAAAAATGACATTGTTTCATTTTAATTACTTTAATCTTTTAATATCATGTCTGCTTTTCATTAAAATTGAAATATAATAGTTCAAATAAAAAAGTATGCATTTTTAATCAGCATGTTATTACTCATATATTAGAATTTTTATTATTAATTATATGTTACATAAAGTTTAGTATCGAACTATTCATTATTAACGTGAGTTTAGTGAAAAAATAAATTTTTGATTTATAAATATATATATATATATATATATATATATATATATATATACTCTGTTGAAAAAATATCGGGAATTGTTAAATTAAACACAAAATATATATTTATTCAGATAAATCTATTCTGCCCACTTCAAAATATTTTCCATTAGATGCAATACACATATGGGACCTTTTAATCCAGTTCTGGAAACAGTCTTCATAAGCCGGTTTATAAATGGCCTTCAGCTTCTTTATCGAAATCTCTTTTGTGACCTTCATCGTACCAAAACTCTTTTCTCGTAGTGGTAATTTTAGTCTTGGAAAGAGAAAAAATCGCACGTTGCCATATCTAGCGAATACGGTGCTTGAGCGATGACATGTGTTGAGTGTTTGGCTAAAAAGTTGCATACAAGAGTCAATAATGTGTTGGACTGTGAATTATCGTGATTCAAAATCTGTGTGTTTTCTTTTCACAAATCTATTCTCCTTTGAAGAAGCAACCCATGCAAACGCTTCATAACGCCTAAATAATACTCCTTGTTGACTGATTGGTCCGGTGGAAGGAATTCATAGTGAACAACTCTTCGATAATCGATGAAAACAGTTAACATTACCTTTAATTTTGAACGACTGTGGTATTTCGGGTTTCGGTTCATTTTTGAAGCACCTTTCAGTAGATTGTTGACTGGTTTCCATTTTATATTTATAAACCCATGTGTCGTCACCAGTAATGATGCATTTTATGAATGCACAGTCATTCGATGCTTGAGAATTTCGATACTTTCTTTGCATGAAATTCAGATGTCTTGGGATAAGCCGTGCTGCAACGCATTTCATGTCTAAGTTACAACTAAAATGGTATGAATGGATCTAAGATATATTTTAAGATATTTAGCAATCTCTCTTTCAGTCACACGATGACTTCCAAGCACGAATTCCTTTACTTTTTCAATGTTTTTTTTAGTGGTTGATGTTGATATACGTCCAGAACGCTGCAAGTTTTCAACGACTTCACGACCCTTTTTGAATGTATTATACAACTCATATGCCCGTGTTTTTAATATACAAGTAATGCCATAGGTTTTTTGTAATATTTTTAACGCTTCAGCGCAAAAAATTCATTTGAAACATAAAATTTAAGGCAAACTTAACAATTTTTTCCATTGTAAAAATCTGTTTTGGTACCTGCGATTGATTGATATAAAAAGTTGACATAAACTATATGATAAATCGTGCTAAAATATGACATAAAATTCATTTGCATTGTTGCCAATGAATTACCCACAAAAAATTAAAATTTCTTCAATGCGCGTCTTTTAAGGGGGGAAATAAGTGTAGAGGCTTCAAAAAATTCAATTTTTTTCCTTTATAAATCGCTTGTAAAACTATTCAAAAATATACTCTTAAAATTTCAAAACAAAATTCCAATTCGGTCAAAAGTTATAACCGATTAAGTGAGTGTCCCTCGTTAACAAAGGGTCGGAGCGCGCGTTTTTCTCCAAACGACTTCTTTCGAATTTTTGTACACTCTAGCTTAAAAAGTTTTCAATCAATCATTTTGAAATTTGGCATATAGTTTCTTTATATAAATACGCTCTATTTGAACCTAAATCCTAAACAATATCTTTGTTTAAAGTATTTTTTTATTGTAAAAAAAAGTACGAAAAAATGGTAAAAAATCATACTTTATGTTCTTACCCCTCTAAAAACTACTAATTTTCAATTTTTTGAGCGAAGTGAGATTCACATAGAAGAGACACATATAAAAAAAGTAAATTCTTTGTGCAATTGATTTCAAATGAAAATTGCGACCTCCAAGATGTACACAAACTGCTCAGTCGGATGGCGACCTACAAAGTGCAGCAGCTGATATCTCCGTTAATTTTCGAGGAACATTTTTGAAAATTTCAGAATATATTCTTAAATATATGTATGAAATGATCTCACAATATGAATAAATTATATAAATTCTTTGTGTTAAAAAAATTCATGAAAATCACTGCAAAAACACCGTCCTACACCTATTTCCCCCCTTAAGTAAAAAGAATTTCCGGTACTTTTGAACAGACTTTATATTTATATATATATATATATATATATATAAGGGTCGTTTGATAAGTATGGTAAATTTATTTATTGTTTAATTTAATTAATTAATTAAATTTAATTTTTCAATTTAGTTTTTCTTTCTTTTTTACCATACTTATCAAACGACCATCGTATATATATAAACTTCAATAAAATAAATTAATATTAAATAAAATAATTAGAAAGAATGCATAACTATAATAAATATTGTTTTTATTTACTTATATCAAAAATAGTATTGCAGATGATAATTATTATTAAATTACAATCATTAACTAAATCTCTGATGTATTATAAATTTTAGTAGCATTTAAAATAGTTTCATTAGGTTAATTAATTCATTCTTCGGATATAATTTTCAGTTCTTAGTAAGTCAATATGTGCAATTAATTAATGAGATTGGATAATTGGACGTTGGCTCCAACTGATCCTACAATTTTTTAATAGAAATTGAATATGTCATTATTCATATAACAGTATTTGATAAAATTAATATTTCCTTCTCAGCTGTATTGTTTCCAATTAGTTCATGAATTAATTCCTAGAAATTTTTTAAACAGAATGTTTATGTGAGAGTGCATCATATACGTACATATGTACATGCATTCATATAAAACACGGATACTCTGTAAAATTAGATTATATAAGATTATATTAATATAAGATTTTAATATTATAGATTTGTCGATGGTATTCGTATACAGAAAATCATACTTAAAAAGTAATATTCGTGTTTAGTAGAAGATATAAATCAGCAATATATATATATATATATATATATATATATATATATATATATATATATATATATATATATATATATATATATATATATATATATATATATATATATATATATATATATATATATATATATATATATATATATATATATATATATATATATATATATATATATATATATATATATACGAGGTGTGATCAAAAAGTAAGGTGAATTTTGAAATTTAGCGGGCTACATCCGTTCGATCTTTGATTTTTTTATTTGGTTATGTTGGTACACTCGTCTCGAATATATGTTCCAAATTTCAGCTATGTAGCATGTTTAGTTTGTTGGTGAGAGGCATAAAAGTTAGAAGTGTTTTGCAGGCTCCACGATTTTCCGCTGTCGAAAATCATGGATCAAAGAGTTTGCATTAAATTTTGTGTGAAAAATGGAATCAAGTGCTCCAAAACACTTGAAATGTTGAAAGTGGCATACGATGAGTCTACTTTAAGCCAAAAAAATGTTTACAAGTGGTATAAACTCTTCCAAGAAGGCCGAGAAGACACCAACGACGAACCTCGTTGTGGACGCCCCAGCACATCAACAACCGATGAGAACGTTGAAGAAGTGAAGAAAATAGTGTTGGGGAATCGTCGAATTACCATTAGAGAAATTGCTGATGATATTGGCATCTCGTTTGGTTCGTGCCTCATCAATTTTAACGGGTGTTTTAGACATGAGACGTGTGTCAGCGAAGTTTGTTCCGAAATTGCTCAATTTCGACCAAAAGAACCGTCGCATGAGCATCGCCCAAGAGCTATTGAATGACGTCAACGACGACCCAGATTTACTCGACAGGGTCATAACAGGTGACGAAACATGGGTATACGGTTATGACGTCGAAACTAAGACTTAATCGTTCCAGTGGAGGCATTCCGGATCACCGAGACCAAAAAAAGCACGCCAAGTTCGATCAAATGTGAAGGTTTTGCTTACAGTTTTCTTTGATGGCAGGGGCGTGGTGCATCATGAGTTGTTGCCACAGGGTAGAACAGTAAATAATGAATATTACCTGCAAGTTATGTGCAATTTGCGCGAAGCAATCCGCCAGAAACGTCCGAATTTGCGGAAGAACAAAAATTGGCTTTTGCACCATGATAACGCCCCTGCTCACACATCGTTGCTTGTGCGCGAATTTTTGGCTAAAACCAACACACTAATGATGCCGCAGGCACCGTATTCCCCAGACCTGGCCCCCTGTGACTTCTTCTTGTTCCCGAAACTGAAGAGGCCCATGAAAGGACGGCGTTTTGCAACGATTGAGGAAATAAAGACGGCATCGAAAGAGGAGCTGAACAAGATCACAAAAAATGATTTTTTGAAATGCTTTGAGGATTGGAAAAAGCGTTGGCACAAGTGCATTATATCCGAGGGGGATTACTTTGAAGGGGACAAAATAAAAATTGATGAATAAATAAATATTCTTTGAAAAAAATAAAAATTCACCTTATTTTTTGATCACACCTCGTATGCAAGATATTTGGGCTAAGAAAATTATTGCAGGTTTTCAATTTATATATCATTGCAATGTTCTTGTTTGATTTTTTTTATTTATTTCTTTTTTGAAAATAAGATCTTTTAATTTGATTTTAGATGTTAAAGTGAAATTTAATATTATGATTTATTTAAAAAAATGCAGTTTATTTATTCTTCAAAGAATGTTTTAAGATTAAAAAATCAGATACATTTCGGCTTAATGAAGTAGTACCTAAAATAACAGAAAAAATTGTTTTAATATTTATTGTAATTCTATTTTTAAGTCGTATACAAAATGTTTATATTATGAATAATTTTTATGTTTGCAACTAATAAGCATAAACAACACGTACATGCATATATGTTTAATATATGCACGTGTTGCGTGTTTGTGAATGCAGTTTTTTATGTACATGACAATAAATATGTTCATCCTGATTATTTCAATACCAAATATTACTCGAGTAGATAATTATTTAATACATACTTGCAATTAATCTAAATAACAGCATTATAGATAGCCTTCAACTCATATCTGTGTATTCTTATATGTTTTCAAATCAGAAAAAATCTAAATTGAGATTGAATACATGGATGAATAAATTAAGTTTCTGTCTTTCAACATAGCGGTAATGATAATTTTCTTATTATTATTATATTAAAAAGTAATCTACGTTAAGAAACTAATTATCTATTTTTAATAAAAAAAAACTCATTTTTATCAGTCTTAAACATGTTTAATATTTCATGCTGTTTTTTGTTGAATGTGAAACGCCGCTCTTTATTATATATATATATATGTTTGTGTATATATATAAATATATATATATATATATGTGTGTGTGTGTGTTTATATGTGTATTGTTATTAAATAAACACTTTTGAAATGTTTTGAAATTATTGAAAAGAATTAAGTAATAAAAATATTTTTTATGCAGTACACAAATTTGTACAAATAAATCATTACTTAAGGCGTTATACGCAGTTGCGAGGCGCAAAAACGACGTTTTTTTAGGAATTTTTTTTAGAAACAGTATTTATTTTGCAATTACAAATTATGGTTATTTGAATAGATCCTACTTTCAAGAATAAAATAACATGTCGATCATAAAAAAATATTGAAGTATACCGCTCCTATATACGATGTCCCGAACGACCTCCAAAAAAGGCGCTTGGCGGTGATCTCCATATCGGCGGTTTGGATTATCCGAAATCAAAAATATGGTCAATTCTTTTAAAGGATAGATTACCACATTGTATTGAACGAAGGAATAATAAAAATTGGGGATTTTTGATAAAATGGCGTCTACTTGAAAAAATTTTTCGTTTTTTACAAGATAAAGTTTTCGTCCAAATTGTTTAAAAAAATAGTAATAATTTTTGTAAACCTTCCGACTTCGTTCAATACCTGAGGAATATATTTGAGAAGATTGTGATGCAAAATTTGAGACCGATCGGTTCAGCCATTTCTGAGATATCGATATCACAGACTATATATACATATTTTGAGATAAACGCGTTTGAAGTTTCGGAAGTAATTTACACATAGAGACCGATTTTTTTCAACTTACTGTGGTAACACGGCGAACCTGTAACTATATACCGTATATATATATCCCTATTCTCTATATTGAGACCTTACCACCCTCGGTTAGCTGCTATCGGTTCTTCGCCACTTTACTTGTTTTCTAACAACTGACGTAGTGCATTCACGAAAATTCAGGAAATTGTATGAACATCGAAAATATTTATCGAGAGGTTGAAACTGATCAAATTTTCGAGAGAATATACTCAAATATGGTGTGCATTCAATATGCGAAAAAAACGACAAAGAAATTTCTAACTGTCCCCTGGATAACCAAGGCCAAAGAAGAGAATGAGCACATCAAAGTGAAATATTTTGATTTGCTTTTAGAATGGTGGTTCATAAATATTTGATCCTATGTTAAATCAAGTATTTCTACCGCAATGTGCTCGAAAAATTATATATAAATATATATATCACACATTATCCAGAGATCATAAAAATGGGTTCTGGACGAAAGCCTCAATGAATATTCTCTGGTATTTGGTCATATTCACCCACAACCGCCCTAGGCGGACATGTCAAGACTTTTTTTATTCCCCATTTATTCCATTAATTTTTTTGACAATTATTTTTTTAAGATGAAGTTGTCGTCCAAGAATGCTCAACCCTCGAAAATGAGGGACTCGCTCCGACTGTATAATCGAACGGACTACTCCCGCATGACACGCGATGTGAATTTTTAAATATATCATTTTTGAATTTTGTCACATTACTTAATTGGACTCGTATATATATATATATATATATATATATATATATATATATGTATATATACACATCGAATATTTTCGATCAATATCGAAATCACGCCAATTCAAAAATTTGAAGAAGTTTGATTATTTGATCGAAAATATAATTTTTATATCGTGCAGATATTTTCCAAGTAATCAAAATAAACGCCATGTAAGTTCAACATATTCTTATATACGAGTATTTTAATACTAAGTATTAAAATGTAATTCTATTAATAATTTTTAATATTATAGTCTTTCCTTAAAATGTTTTCGATTCTAAAACTTTCTAAAATATGTATTATTCTGAAATTGTAAATAGATTTTAGACATAATACAGTTTCTTGAATTTTGTACTTTCTTCAAGTAACGATTTATTTGTACAAATTTGTGTACTGCATAAAAAATATTTTTACTACTTAATTCTTACATTTATCTTCATACATTTGTGTAAGAAAATATACACTGATTATTTTATACCTTTTAATCTGAATTATTGTTCTATTTAACCTTCAGTTAATAATTTATTGAGTATGATTTTATAACAAATATTTAGTAAAATAGTAAAAGAGTTTAATTGTATTTAAGTCCAGGCAATTAATGATTTAATTTTGTTTTTGTTTTTTATTGTTATACTGGTAAAAAAATACATAAAAATAAATATACAAATAAACATGTTTATATTGCTTATATAAACCACAGTCATGTGTTATTGTTAGTGCTTGTACAATGAGAAAAACTTAAAACGTAATGATTTGATACATAGAATTACGGTCATTATTATTATATTATAAATAGTTATTTTGTTTTAATAATTATTTTAGAAGCAATTATTATTTTGCCTTTCAAATAATTAACAATTCCCATTAAAAATAATAGACATTTAATAAAATGTATATCATTTTCTAATAATAAAAAATTGAAAAATCTTTTTGTGTTTTTTTTAAACAAAAATAATAACTTTTTTAAGGAAAATACATTTTTTTAATACCTCATCGATTGGTGTAATAAAAATGATATAATAGAAAGAAATATATTTTATTAACAAATATGTATATAATACAAATGTTCTGACATCCAAAATTTTTTTTTTTTATAGTTTGGTTAACCTGGTATATTATTAACAATCGCTGATATTAATCTAACATAGTGGTGATGTATTTTATTTAATAAAATACTGGATATACTCGCGAATATTTTCATAGGCAATATTCATTATGATAGTAAAATTCGTATGAGCAAGAAACTATGTATGCTTTGATTATTTATAAAGAGAATATGGTGTCAAAATGCTATTTCGTGCTGTAATATATTTTTAATTTGTAGAACTTAAGAGATTGTAATTTATTAATAGATGAATGTCGAGAAGTACAATTAAGAACAGCTGTAATCTCAGAAATAAAGGTGAATGTAAATTGTATGATCAAACTATACTCAAGGTATATTTACATAATAACAAAAGAATATGTTATCATTGACCGCATAACATTATTATCATTTTTATGACGAACTTCGTCTTAAAAAATAGTTTGTCACTGAATTCTATGCATTATTTTATTTCTCAAATAATAAGTGATAAAACACTTCATTTTATTTCAATTTTTAACTCCAATCCCATATTATTGTATTTATTTTATTTAAATATAAATTTAATAACGAAGAATTTAATAAGTTGGAGGAACAGAGGACAATTACAGTTAACTAATACATCATACGATGTCCTCGTGAAATGTTTAATACTTTTCAAATGAGTAGTTTAATGTTGTACAACAATACTTCATCTAATTATTTCAGTCTCAATAAATTTCATTTCGATATTTTTGAAAGAAAAGTACATTAAAATAAATCAAACACTTCTTTCATTTATTTGATTTAGAAATACGAGGTGTGATCAAAAAATAAGGTGAATTTTTATTTTTTTCAAAGAATATTTATTTATTCATCAATCTTTATTTTGTCCCCTTCAAAGTAATCTCCCTCGGATATAATGCACTTGTGCCAACGCTTTTTCCAATCCTCAAAGCATTTCAAAAAATCATTTTTTGTGATCTTGTTCAGCTCCTCTTTCGATGCCGTCTTTATTTCCTCAATCGTTGCAAAACGCCGTCCTTTCATGGGCCTCTTCAGTTTCGGGAACAAGAAGAAGTCACAGGGGGCCAGGTCTGGGGAATACGGTGCCTGCGGCATCATTAGATTGTTAGTTTTAGCCAAAAATTCGCGCACAAGCAACGATGTGTGAGCAGGGGCGTTATCATGGTGCAAAAGCCAATTTTTGTTCTTCCACAAATTCGGACGTTTCTGGCGGATTGCTTCGCGCAAATTGCGCATAACTTGCAGATAATATTCCTTATTTACTGTTCTACCCTGTGGCAAGAACTCATGATGCACCACGCCCCTGCAATCAAAGAAAACTGTAAGCAAAACCTTCACATTTGATCGAACTTGGCGTGCTTTTTTTGGTCTTGGTGATCCGGAATGCCTCCACTGGGACGATTGAGTCTTAGTTTCGACGTCATAACCGTATACCCATGTTTCATCACCTGTTATGACCCTGTCGAGTAAATCTGGGTCGTCGTTCACGTCATTCAATAGCTCTTGGGCGATGCTCATGCGACGGTTCTTTTGGTCGAAATTGAGCAATTTCGGAACAAACTTCGCTGACACACGTCTCATGTCTAAAACACCCGTTAAAATTGATTGGCACGAACCAAACGAGATGCCAATATCATCAGCAATTTCTCTAATGGTAATTCGACGATTCCCCAACACTATTTTCTTCACTTCTTCAACGTTCTCATCAGTTGTTGACGTGCTGGGGCGTCCAGAACGAGGTTCGTCGTTGGTGTCTTCTCGGCCTTCTTGGAAGAGTTTATACCACTTGTAAACATTTTTTTGGCTTAAAGTAGACTCATCGTATGCCACTTTCAACATTTCAAGTGTTTTGGAGCACTTGATTCCATTTTTCACACAAAATGTAATGCAAACTCTTTGATCCATGATTTTCGACAGCGGAAAATCGTGGAGCCTGCAAAACACTTCTAACTTTTATGCCTCTCACCAACAAATTAAACATGCTACATAGCTGAAATTTGGAACATATATTCGAGACGAGTGTACCAACATAACCAAATAAAAAAATCGAAGATCGAACGGATGTAGCCCGCTAAATTTCAAAATTCACCTTACTTTTTGATCACACCTCGTATGTGATGGATTTTTGGTTATTTGACGAATTAAAAAAGATGCTGCATAAAATATCAGTTTTTATCAGTAATCAGTATTAAATATCAGTTTATCAGTATTAATTGTCAATTTTAAAAAGATGTTAGAAAATAATAATAATGCTTTTGAGACGTGGGAAGTAAAATGATAGAAGTGTACTTTTTTTTAAGAGAGTCTGTATTAAAAACTAAAAAATATTTTGTCGAAATCTAAATTTTTTTTATGTCTTAAAATTGTCATGATTTATATATGTTGTATTTTTAATATATAAAAATAGATGCATAAATGAAGATATACACTATATATATATATATATATATATATATATATATATATATATATATATATATATATATATAAGATTTTTGCAATGTGTTTGGTAAACATTGAATTTATTTACATATTTTTTTGTTTGTAAATGTTGACATGTACTATGAAAGTGCTTTTCTATTATAGTAAAAACGTCAAGTTGATTCAATATATTTAAACAACAGAGTTTGAATTTACTTTCTATTCGTATGCTTAAGCAGAGTGATATTAATTATTACGAATTTCGATTGCTCTAGGTGATTGACATCGTTTCTATTGAAACTGAATTTTAAATAAAGGTCTTTCAAGCTATAATTAGTTGTCTGTTTGCCATTGATTTGTTCATTTCCATGACATGTTATGCATAACTGATATTACATCGCAATTGTTACGTATAATATATCGGTGCTGTGGATAGTATCTATTTTTAATACAAAATCTATCAGGTTTCAAGTTAAAATTATACACAAGAAAATAAAACAAACTATTCTATTTTCACTCTATTCATTAATACACTTAGATAAATTGAACCGTGTTATTAACTTACTTAAAAGACATTTAATTGAACTTTTATTCAAAAAAAGTATGTATTTCGTGTCAATTTCACACGTGAATAGAGTTCGATATATAATTTGATTTAAATGCACTTGTATTTTCGTAATTAACATTTATTTTCATAAATTATGTTTGTACCTTTATTTCAAATTCTCTTAAGGGGTTATACGCACTTGCGAGGCGCAAAAACGACGTTTTTTTAGGAATTTATTTTAGAAACAGTATTTATTTTGCAATTACAAATTATGGTTATTTGAATAGATCCTACTTTCAAGAATAAAATAACATGTCGATCATAAAAAAATATTGAAGTGCACCGCTCCTGCAGACGATGTCCCGAACGACCTCCAAAAAAAGGCGCTTGGCGGTGATCTTCCATATCGGCGGTTTGGATTATTTGAAATCAAAAAATATGGTCAATTCTTTTAAAGGATAGATTAATGCAGGTATTGAACGAAGGAATAATAAAAATTTTCATTTTTGACAAAATGGCGTCTACTTGAAAAAAATTTTCGTTTTTTACTAAAATTTTCGCTCCAAATTGTTTAAAAAAAATAGTAATAATTTTTGTAAACCTTATTCCTTCGTTCAATACCTGAGGAATATATTTGAGAAGATTGTGTGAAAATTTGAGACCGATCGGTTCAGCCATTTCTGAGATATCGAGATCACCGACTATGAAAACACCGTTTTGAGATAAACGCGTTTGAAGTTTCGGAAGCAGTTTACACATAGTTAACATTTTTTACAAATTCAGGTGTATGTTCGAAAATATTTATCGGATTTACTTCAAATTTTTAGAGAATATACTCAAATATATGTGCATTTAAAAATGCAAAAAAAAAATCGATTTTTTGAAATTTCTAATTGCGTATAACCCCTTAATCGTCTTGAGATTCATTAAATATCTCAAAATAATATGCTATGCAAATCACATTTTAAAAATATAATAATTTTTAAAAGATTGCATTACTTACTTATAAATTCGCATGTATACAAAATGTTTACATAACTATTTCTCTCTCTCTTCCTTCTTTCCTTCCTCTATTCATATATATGTGTGTTTATGTATGTGTGATAATATATTTATTTTATTTTTAACATATAAAAACATGTTAAAAATACTTAAATCGGTTAGTCAAGCGGAATTAATAGTAAATACATTAATTGTGCTTGTATGACATAAGCATTACATACCTTTTTCATTGTTACAATTATTTGCTCATATAAATTTAAGGCTGTTATTTATGCTCGGTTTGATGCTATAGAAAAGTAAACTACAATAGATAACATAATTTGTTAAATAAACTCTGTATTTAGATATTAACAGTAAAATTTAGATGTTGACTTTAGGTCTCTAGTATACGACTATATTTAAAATGCACAAAGAATTATTCATCAGTGTAACATATTTGCTTTTCTTTAATCATTTTGTATTAACTATATGACTTTATTATACATAAATAATTACTCATTTATATTATTTATATATATATATATATATATATATATATATATATATATATATATATGTTGACTTTCTCTTTCTTTTGGGTTTATATTTGATGTAGTATATTTATTTTTTCATTTACATGATCACTTATCAAATATGGTAATTAATACTTCATCAACGTATTTATGTTTTTTCTACTCAATGAGCTAGTGATTCATTTAAATATAAACCGGTAAACAATTTTACCTTTTAATAATAAATATATTTAAATGATGATTTAATGACTTTGATGGTAAATGCTGTAATAAAAACAAACTGTTTAATGAACTTTTGATGTAAATTTGTAAAACATTGCATTTTTAGCAGAAAAATAAATACGTAAGACATTTTCAATTGTTAATTTGAATTAACCAGTTGCGCTGGCAATTAATTAAGGGGTTATACGCAGTTAGAAATTTCAAAAAATCGATTTTTTCTTGCATTTTCGAAATGCACATATATTTGAGTATATTCTCTGAAAATTTGAAGTAAATCCGATAAATATTTTCGGACATACACCTGAATTTTTACCAAATTTTTAACTATGTGTAAACTACTTCCGAAACTTCAAACGCGTTTATCTCAAAACGGTGTTTTCATAGTCGGTGATCTCGATATCTCAGAAATGGCTGAACCGATCGGTCTCAAATTTTCACACAATCTTCTCAAATATATTCCTCAGGTATTGAACGAAGGAATAAGGTTTACAAAAATTATTACTATTTTTTTTAAACAATTTGGAGCGAAAATTTTAGTAAAAAACGAAAAATTTTTTCCAAGTAGACGCCATTTTGTCAAAAATGAAAATTTTTATTATTCCTTCGTTCAATACCTGCATTAATCTATCCTTTAAAAGAATTGACCATATTTTTTGATTTCGGATAATCCAAACCGCCGATATGGAGATCACCGCCAAGCGCCTTTTTTTGGAGGTCGTTCGGGACATCGTCTGCAGGAGCGGTGCACTTCAATATTTTTTTATGATCGACATGTTATGTTATTCTTGAAAGTAGGATCTATTCAAATAACCATAATTTGTAATTGCAAAATAAATACTGTTTCTAAAATAAATTCCTAAAAAAACGTCGTTTTTGCGCCTCGCAAGTGCGTATAACCCCTTAACATGCACGCGTGGCAAATCCGTCCAAAGCAATTCGCAGCGAGTTGGTATTTGAAATCATTTTTTTATAAAGTTTTAGACACACACACACATTAACATTATAGTAAAAATCTTAAATTGATTAACAAATTTATTAATAATTTTTGAAAAGGAGTATTTCTTGGGTTTTGGTACGTTTGTTATTTTACCGAATAGAATAGAGGTATTAAAAAATTCCATATCCATTAGATAAAAGAATATTTCTCTGTAACTTTTTGCAAATTTTCTCATTAAAGGAAAAGATGATAAATAGCTATCTTGCAAGTCTATTCCACCCATACCATCATTGTAATCTAAAACTATATTAGGTTTTGTAATGTTTCCATTTTGGTCAGTATAATTTCTACAATTTTTCTTTTTTGTTACAATCATTTCTACTTTGGAATGTTTTGAAGAAAGTAAATATATATATTTTTTGTCCTTCCATTTTACAGCTAAAATACTATTGTAAGATCTTAAAGGAACGTAAAATGTTTTTAATTTTGTCGCTGCGAGATCTTTTAGCATATTCTTTCTATTAGATCTGACTGTTCCGATAGTATTAATTTTTTCCAAATGTAATTTCCGATACAGTTTGGTGACGAATACCAGTTATCTAAAAAGAGGGTGTGTCCAAAATCAACTAAAAGTCTACATAAATCCAGTACAACATTTTCTGATGCGCTATTATCAGAATAAAATAGTTCTTTGATAAAATAGTTTTTTATAATAATAAAAAAAAATATTGTGTTTTGTAGTTACTTAATTATTATTCAATGAAAATATGTAAAATTAATAAATTTCTACAAAAAATGCATGCCTTCAAAACAGAAGTGTGACACTTGCTAACTGAACTTCGATGTTATTTTAACTTAGCAAAAATCACACGACGTGCTATGTACGTCTTATCGATATTTGGTACAGAAAGCACTTGACGTACACAGCACGTCATTCCAGTGCAACTGGTTAATAGTAGATTTATGCATCCAAAATGTGGTTGTTAATCTACCGTAAATATATTCTTGTTGAAAAGTAAGCATGAATATATGATTTAAATTTTGGTAAATTCTTTATTTTTTTCTCCAAAATGGAATACTTGTTGATTTTGTTCAATGGTGCGCAACCTGTAGGTCGCGGCCCCTCAAGCAGTCGCAGAAAAATTGTTGTGGGTCGTGAAAATGTTGCGAAATTCTCATATTTGTTATTATTACTATCCTTATATGCTTATAATACGAGGATTGTTTGATAAGTCCGTGTAAAAATAAAAACTGCTTCATTTTTTTGAATAAATCGTTTTTATTTTTCAACATAGTCTCCTTTTAGGCTTATACACTTCATCCAACGCTGCTCTAGTTTGTTGATCCCTTCCGAATAATAGGATTTGTCCAAGTCTGTAAAATAGTCATTCGTTCCTGCAATCACCTCCTCGTTCGAATAAAATCTTTTTCCCGCGAGCCATTTCTTCATATTAGGGAACAAATAATAGTCCGATGGAGCCAAGTCTGGAGAATAGGGGGGATGTGAAACGATTTGGAACCCTATTTCCATTAGTTTTGCGGCCACAACTGCTGAGGTGTGAGCTGGTGCGTTGTCGTGATGAAAGAGGACTTTTTTGTGGGCTAATCGGGGACGTTTTTCTTGCAACTCGGTTTTCAAACGATCCAATAACAATGAATAATATGCACCTGTAATGGTTTTACCCTTTTCCAAATAGTCGATAAAGATTATTCCTTGCGAATCCCAAAAGACAGTCGCCATAACCTTCCCGGCCGAAGGAATTGTCTTCGCCTTTTTCGGAGCAGATTCCCCCTTGATAACCCATTGTTTAGACTGCTCTTTGGTCTCAGGAGTGTAGTGATGTATCCATGTTTCATCTACAGTGATGAAACGACGCTTAAAGTCCTGCGGATTTCGCTGAAACAGCTGCAAACCGTTCTTGCAACACTTCACACGACCTCGTTTTTGGTCGATCGTGAGCAATCGCGGCACCCACCTGGCGGATAGCTTTTTCATGTTCAAATGTTGGTGCAAAATATTATGTACCCGTTCACACGAGATGCCTACAGCACTAGTAATCTCACGCACTTTCACTCTTCTGTCATCCATCACCATATCATGGATTTTATCAATGATTTCTGGAGTGGTGACCTCAACAGGGCGTCCAGAACATTCAGCGTCTCTTGTGCTCATTTGGCCACTCCGAAAATTTTGAAACCACTTATAAACCGCACTAATCGATAATGCAGAGTCACCATAATGTTTATCAAGCTTCTGTTTAGTCTCCTGAGGCGTTTTGCCTTTAATGAAGTAGTGTTTAATCAACACGCGAAATTCTTTTTCGTCCATTATTTGACAATCACTCGATTTCCTTGATTCCAACGATTGTCAAACACAAAGGAATAGACCGATATGGCTGAAACTTGATGTGTGTTCTTCCAAGAGGTGCTACTAATTAAAAATAACCTCGATATGCACCAGTGGTGCCATCTTTCGGAATTTACACGGACTTATCAAACGACCTCGTAGGTTGGTAACAACAAATAATGGGTCGCGTAAAATTTCAGTCTGAGTATGGGGGTCGCAAGTGTAAACAGGTTGCGCACCACTGCTTTAGTTGACAGAAATTATTATTTTCTTTTGTGTTGTACTTGGAAAATACATTTAATAAATAATATAAATGAGTTTAATTGATTTCTCATATAAAATGATAGTTTTATCACATGCTTGATTAATTTTTTGTATTGTTGATATGACTAGTAGTATTTTATTAACCATTACTGTTTTTTTAAATACCTTTTTTAATTCTGTAATACGCATTGAAACATATTAGGAAACAATTTATCTAAATTACAATATTTTCATGTACATACTAATAACACTAATATTTTTAAAACATAAAATTTGTGCATTTCTCTTTTTTTACTAAAGAAAAACATATAGTTAGACATCAATATTTGCCTTGACAATGTAATTAATAATCTACTGTTTTAGAAATTTACAGAGAAAAATAATGTTTTATAGAAAATATATGTCACATCTTATTTTATATGTATCTTATCATAACTACAATGGCATTGAATCTAAATAAAATGTAGATAATTGCACAAAAATAGTAAATTGCAATTATACACACACACACATTTAATAATTATAATAAAAATTTTGATAAGTTTACTACTATTGTTATTTTTTATTTCATATTTTATTCACGTATTTTAAAAATATGTTTTTTTTATTACAAAATAATATTTTATTCACATATTATCACGTTTTGACAAACTGAAAAAATGTATAAATATTTTTCTTTTGTATGATTGATTATCATTATATGACATCAATACATTCTAATATTTTTGTTCCACACACGTTTTTGAAAAATTAGTTACTAGATGTTAATATTATTTGATGAATTTATTATATTAGACAAAATTAGATTTAATATGCATTTATCAAATTATTCATATATGTATATTGAAAAAATTAGATACTTTTTGAATTTAGAAAATAGAATATAAATACTTTTCGAATTAAATAAAGAGACCAATACAGTAGAATATAATTATAACTATTATTGATTTAATAATAAACATAAATCCGTATTCAACATTATTTATATTAAAAATAACGTAAACGTTTGCTATGCTCTAGGGGTATTCTAGTCTAGACGCACGAATTTTAGGTGTTTTTTCGGGCGCTATAAAAAAAACAACAAATATTTTTACTATCCATTTTTTATCAGTTATTTATTGACATTTTAAGAGTATAAAAAAGTATTATTAAAAACAAAAAATTCAAAATTGAAAAAGGTACAGGCTGGCAAAGTGGGGGTTCGAAAAAAAAGGTGTCTCCTGGTTGACGTGGTTCCAACCCTTCCGATCATGTGAAACAAATTTTTTTTTGAAATTATTAAAAAAGAAGGTTTTAGTAGTATCCCCGCCTAGGAAAATTAAAAAAAATTTTTTTTTGCAAAATGGCGGCAGTGTGAAAAAACAGTCATTTTTTTTGACCTATTTTTTCAACTTTTGGAATTTTTTAAAAATAGTAAA
This sequence comes from Neoneuromus ignobilis, assembly GCA_029203775.1. Taxonomy (NCBI): domain Eukaryota; kingdom Metazoa; phylum Arthropoda; class Insecta; order Megaloptera; family Corydalidae; genus Neoneuromus; species Neoneuromus ignobilis. The sequence continues at coordinate 22,427,083 of CP092091.1, read as the reverse complement.
AAACAAAATTTTCAAAAAATCCTAGGCGTAGGCAATCACTGTTATATTAAGAAGCTCTGTACCAAATTTCAAGTAAATCGGTGTATTAGAACTTGAGATATCACATCAACCGTGTAGAAAAAAGTAGTTTCGAGAAAAACGCGTTTAAAGTTGATTCGTTCCGGCCAGATCGGATTGGTTGGTGCGTCACAAAAATAGCTATAACTCCGAAAATAATTCGAATTTCGAAAAATACTCTTAAGGACATATTCTTAAAGGTCTAAACTTTGAAAATATACAAAAATAAATCGATTTTTTCGAAATTCTAGACTAGAATACCCCCTTAACTTCGTAGGGTAATTTTCGTATTATATTATTTATTATAACTTGTATTGATTGGTTGTTATCGTCAGGTTTGATTTAAGGAGTTAAAAATACAAAAGAATTGTTGTGTATACAAGAATAGAAATAAACAATTGTATTCGTAAATATAAATAGTAAGATATCTGAAGAAAAAAAAATTAGTTATATGAATAGAACAATATGTAGTGGTGCCTCAACAATTGAATGAAGAAAATTTTAATAGAACGTGTTTTTGTTCGTGATTTACTTAGATATGATAATTATATTCTTTACAAACCATGTTTATATGTACGTGTTTATGATGATCAAAACATTGTTATATTCTACATTAACTATTAAAAATATAAATGTGGTATTTACAAAAAAAATGTGTTGTTTTCTGTATTTTCATTTTCTTTATGCAATTTTAAGAAATTAATATATAGAAACTGTTTTGTTTCAAGTTAAATTATAGAAAAAAATATAATTATTTTAATTGGCAAGGACTAAATAACTAAAGTATATCAATATTTTTCTTACCGTTGTACATTGAAAATGACAGGTATTTTTTTCACACTTCGTAAATGTGAACTGTCGTTCTGTTATAGTTTATTTAAAGATTATAATAACGTTTATTGCATTTGTGTGTTTTTTTTATATATTAAAAGGAAATGTGTGTTTACTGTTGTGTATTATTAGATACTGTTATAATAGCTATTATAATGAACATAATATAAAACGTTTTTATAATAAAAAATATATTACTACTATAAAAGTTTGTTATTATGAAGAAACGTTTTGTTATTGCAGGTAATTATAATGAAATTCTACTAAAAAAGTGATTATTATTAAACTGAATTGAATTGTTTTAAAAAATATGTACGAGTGTAAAACGTACTCGTGCTCATGTATTGGGTTGGTGGAAATTTTTTTTAATTTTACAGCGGCAAATAAAATGACCGATATAATACTTTTATTGAATTTTAGACATAAAATAAATATTATTGTGATGAGTTGTCGTTAGTAGAATACATTAGTTAGTAGAATTTACAACTTTTTCATTTAAGAAATATAGTATTAGTTTGATCTTTGTAATGTGAAAATATGATGTCTAATAAAGTTTTCGATTCATAATGTTTTATGAATTGAAAAAAGGTGTCATTGCCACAAGTTGTGTTTGAGATGTGTTCGAAATTGATGCAGTCATTGAACGTTCATGCTAGGTTTAGTTAAAAAAAATCGTAAGGTGTAAATGTTATAAATGAACATTCAATGAATATGTATTCGAATTAACTGCTAGAAATTTACATATAATTCATGTATTTAATCAATCGTACAAAGATTTAAATACATTTTTAACTTAAAGTAATTTAAAAAAATAATTGAAAAGATTTGTTATTACCTTATGTTTAATATTTCCGGCGAATATTCACAAAATAAAAATTGAGTAAGTAAAAATAGAGACGATTCTTTTAAACTGTCTCAAAAGTTGTCATACTTTTAAAACCTCTGATACTGTATATTGTATTCCATTTATTGCGTTTACACTTATTTTATAGATTTATTATACGATTTTTGTTTGTTATAAATATACGTTAGAATTATTACAAATTATATATACACTTCACGAAATACTCGTAGACAATTAAATGCTGCGTTACACGATCGATCGTAGGAATTGAACTAGAAAAACACAAATTCGAACTCGATTTATAGATAATTTAAAAAATAATCAAGCACATAAACTAAAACTCGAATTCGATTCTCGGCATGTGTTTAAAAATCGAACGGACACGTTACATAATACGCCGTCGATGATGAACACATTTTAACTAGTGTGCACTATTCGCCAGTAAGATTGCAATTTAAAAGATTTCTTGAAATAAATTCAAAGATTTATCTCGCCGGTGTACTGCACTTTCATTATTCAACACACCACTTCTTGCAGTATCAATGTTAAACTATCAAACTCTTCGCCCTACTCCGGTCATAGAAATGCTACAGCGAAACTCAAATGGTCAACAATGTTTCCAATGTCACGTGTTGTGACGTACGGATGTGCTTAGTAGCATCTAATTATTTTGAAAATACTATTGATGAGATATTTGTGTTGTACATACACAGTTATTTAACTGTTTCAGGTATTTGGCAATGCGCTTTTTAATTATTTGAAACAATATCAACATATATATGCAGTAAATAATTTAGAAAATCTATATGTGTCAATATCATTTACAAAGAGTTTTTTTCAACCTTCGTATGAGAACAATAATTATATGTTGCATGAAATTTAGTTATTAAATTTTATTATACTATTTATCAAACACACACACACACACATATATATATATATATATATATATTTATGTGTGTGTGTGTGTATTTACATATATACAGTGAGTCATATATTTGTAATATAAACAATATTAAAATTAATAGAAATATTAAATTGTATTCAAAATGTGTAGGTATATTAAGGAACAAATATGTCATTTAATAACGACGATATATACTTATTTAGCATATTACTAGATGAAATGTCAATAATTTTAAGAGTATTTTAAGGGGTTATACACAGTTGCGAGGCGCAAAAACGACGTTTTTTTAGGAATTTTTTTTAGAAACAGTATTTATTTTGCAATTACAAATTATGGTTATTTGAATAGATCCTACTTTCAAGAATAAAATAACATGTCGATCATAAAAAAATATTGAAGTGCACCGCTCCTGCAGACGATGTCCCGAACGACCTCCAAAAAAATGCGCTTGGCGGTGATCTCCATATCGGCGGTTTGGATTATCCGAAATCAAAAAATATGGTCAATTCTTTTAAAGGATAGATTAATGCAGGTATTGAACGAAGGAATAATAAAAATTTTCATTTTTGACAAAATGGCGTCTACTTGAAAAAAATTTTTCGTTTTTTACTCAAATTTTCGCTCCAAATTGTTTAAAAAAAATAGTAATAATTTTTATAAACCTTATTCCTTCGTTCAATACCTGAGGAATATATTTGAGAAGATTGTGTGAAAATTTGAGACCGATCGGTTCAGCCATTTCTGAGATATCGAGATCACCGACTATGAAAACACCGTTTTGAGATAAACGCGTTTGAAGTTTCGGAAGTAGTTTACACATAGTTAACATTTTTTTACAAATTCAGGTGTATGTCCGAAAATATTTATCGGATTTACTTCAAATTTTCAGAGAATATACTCAAATATATGTGCATTCCGAAAATGCAAAAAAAATAAATCGATTTTTTGAAATTTCTAACTGCGTATAACCCCTTAATGTACTTAAATTTGTTTTTTTTATTTTTATTTGTTATAAATGTTATTTCAAATAAAACAAGTTCACAATTACAATTTTTTATTGATAATTGCGTTATTTACAAGAAAATCATGTTCGAGTTCGATTCTCAACTTCACAATTAAATACTAACAAAATTATTGATTGGTTGAAATAAAACTGTGTACAATGAAATTCGAAAGTTACATTTGTCCTTTATTGACTGACAATAAGTAAATGATCATTTAATGAATATTTTCTCAATGATATTTTCAAGATCTCATACACTGTAAACAATACGATAATGTTATGAATTATTAATAATGAAATATGAAACGTTAACATATGTGTTATATTACTGCTTTACAGTTGCTTTTGATTTTGTCCTCACAAGTAAAAATAATTTCTACATTTTCTCACATACTTTTAAAGTTAATATATACAAACGTATGCACATATACACACACTTATATATATATATATATATATATATATATATATATATATATATATATAAGTACATGAATATTCCGTGAGTTTGATTTGATGCCAGATAAATATTGTATTTATAAACAGTATTGAATTTACGAACTTCCGTATTTGAAAACTCAATTTCAATGCAGTATCATTTGTAATTTAATCCTATAAATTTGATTTAAACTGAAACTTAATTTTTAAGCAATAAGATGTTTATGTATGTAATATTATCTTTTACGGAAGTTTTATTCTTTATTCTTGAATAAAATATGTACAATAGATTATAATCTTAGAGTAAAAGCTTTATATATAACTAGAATATAATTATAATTTGGTATTATGTTTAAATTCGCGTTCGAAAATTCATATCAATATTTTTTTAAATGAGGTTGTCACAATATAATTAAATTTTGTAAAATAACGTTTGTCTTTATAACAATAAATTATATAATAATATTGCAGTTTTCCTTCATTAAATGTTGTTAAATGAATCGTTTGTAAAATAAATGATTTTTTATTCTAACAACAATATTTGATGAGGTTTACATATTTTTTATTGTCTGATATTAATGAATAAGAAGCGATATTTCTTTCCTGTTCATTACGTTACAGAAATATAATATATTACACATACATACATACATATGTATGTATAGCTAGCGAGTAGGTAACTTAGAAGAAGTAAATTTTTTTCTATAAGTTAATTCAATTTTTAAAAATATTCAGCGATAAAAAATTTGACATTTCATATTTAAATACTTTTTTTTTATTTTAGATTTTAATACCTAATAAGACACAGTTCAACAATTTAAAACGAAGAATAGAACTTATAAGTTGATTTATATATTTATATTATACGTATGAGTAAGTTAAGCGTAAAAATAATTTATTCAAAGAATAACGTTTTCTTGATTTAAGAAAATGTCTATCATGTACTAAAAATTAAATCAGAAAGTTATAAAAATGCTGTTTGAATAATTATTTTATGCTAGAAACATATATTTGAGCTGGTTTTTTTGAAAGTGGTATAAGTCCATTTTTTCATATATTGAAATATTTAAGGGTTTGCATTTGAGTTAATTTAAAAATATTGGCCAACTTTAATCAATTCGAGTGATGTTTTTTACACTATACACCTTTTAAATTTTATTATGAAATAATAATTACTAATATTATTTTACAAAATAAACGATTTTTTAGCTTTACATGGACTTATACCACTTTCAAAAATAACATATTACAAGAAGTAAAAACAAGAACAAATTTAAGTCCATATTTTTATAGACATAAGCTTTACTGAAATGGATTTTTATGTAAAAAAGTAATAGTTAAAATGAAGACATTTAAATACACGAATAACTAAGTTTATTAAGAGTTTATTTCCGTTATATTAAAAATATAAAAATGAAAATTACTTCGTTAAGATCTTTAAATAAAAAAAAAGATATTTTAAACTTAGTTTTCTTTTACACTTAGCATATTGAAATATTTATGGTGAATAGGTGGTATATAAGGTAATAAACTTATCATATCGTTATATTTCTCTCTTGTTATGCTCCTTGAAGTTTTATAAAGCGGTAACATATTAATTTTTCTGAGGTTTTTTGGTCTTCCCTTTTTCCAAATAAAAAAATTGTTTTAAATGGAGCATTTTCTTCCATACTAATTTTATAAAACATTTTGTGAGGTTCATTCCTTTTGAACCTCATCCAACATATTTTAAGCCAGTTTACAATTTCTCCGTCCGTATTTTTTTTTCTGTTTGATATTGCCTCTTCTAGAGATTTGGTTGAGATAAAGTCTTCTCTTTTCATTTCATACAAAATGAAGCTGTTTTTTTTTCGGCAAGCCTTTATTGCATCATAATAATCTGCTAACGAGCAGCGTGCACTGAAGTAGCAATAATCAATAATAATTCCAATAAGACAGTTGTTTTCATTATAATTATTAGGAATGGACTTATTCCACTTTCAAAAGAAATATTTGTGCGATAGCATTGTACAGCAAAACTGTTTTTGTTTATTTTATATCAAAATAGAACTCTATTGAAATTGTGATTGTAACTATAAAGAGAAGGTGTCTATAGCTCATTAAAATTACCGCTAACTTAGTTTTTTTAAAAAGTGGACTTATACCACTTTCAAAAAAACCAGCTCATTTATTGGAATTTCGTCGTTGCGACTCGAACGAGCGTTCAATTCACTAGTTATGATGATTTTACGATTTTTTCGGGGCCGCGGTCCGACCCTGGATGCCATTTTTATATCGCAGCTAAACTATGAGAGACAATCAATTTTCAAATACTTTAAAGATTTAGTATGAAAAGAAATTCATATTAATTAAAAATGTGTTCCTTATTACAATCAGATCTGTAGGATTTTTGTTTTAATCAAATTATTTATAATTTTCACACATTTTTAAAATATGTCGAAAGTTAGATACATAAATAATTTTATTACTAATTTTATAAAGTATAATAATATATTTTTTCTTTTATATATGCATATGTGAGCATGTATGTAGGGTCATCCAAATGTGACGCCTAGATTTGTGTTTTATTGAAAAGAAACATTTGTATAAGGTGATGTATAGGAAAACATGTGTATAGTTTCTTTTGTTTCTTTCTAGTAAAACACAAATCTAGGCGTCACATTTGGATGAACCCATATAAAATATTCGTCAATTGCTTATTAATATAAATTAAATATGAACAATTAAATATATCATCAACAATTAAAAATATCACGATATGCATTAAATATACATTATATTAAAATCGTAAATAATATTATAATTCTAATGTTTGAAAATATATTTGATAAAGAAGAATAATAATTTAGTATTAATTAAATTAAATTGTATCGCGACTTTTACAAATTTCAATAGGGTATATTTGATTATTTCTTGATATATTTCTTATGAAATGCCCTTGAATGTATGATAATTGATATTTTTTAATTATTTTTGAAATTTCTTTTTTTAAAAATCAGTAGGTGTATGTAAAAGTATAAATATTATATTTTTGGGTTTTTCAAAAATCATTCATTCACTTGGTTGCAGCCTAGAAAAAATATTTACCTTGATAATTTCATGGAATTGATCTCATGGAATATAATTAATTCAAGAATAGATATAAAGAGTGCAAAATTGTATATGAAATTATTAGTCTTATTCATTTATTAATATTCTTTTATGGCGATACTCAAAAAAATATATATATACATGGAAGTTTCGAGTTTTTCATCTTTATTTTAAGTTTTCTCACTCGAACTGTTCTATCATTTTACTAAGATCATCTTGAAATATCTATTTAATGCAAAATGAATAACTTGTCTCCAAAATCATTCTAAATTTCGAAATTTTATCATCAAATATGGATCTTAATTATTTTCTCAGTACTCAAGCAACGAGTTTCACTAAAGACAAAACTTTTATTCTTTAAGGGGTTGTACGCAGTTAGAAATGTCAAAAAATCGATTTTTTTTGCATTTTCGGAATGCACATATATTTGAGTATATTCTCTGAAAATTTGAAGTAAATCCGATAAATATTTTCGGACATACACCTGAATTTGTAAAAAAATTTTAACTATGTGTAAACTACTTCCGAAACTTCAAACGCGTTTATCTCAAAACGGTGTTTTCATAGTCGGTGATCTCGATATCTCAGAAATGGCTGAACCGATCGGTCTCAAATTTTCACACAATCTTCTCAAATATATTCCTCAGGTATTGAACGAAGGAATAAGGTTTACAAAAATTATTACTATTTTTTTTAAACAATTTGGAGCGAAAATTTTAGTAAAAAACGAAAAAATTTTTTCAAGTAGACGCCATTTTGTCAAAAATGAAAATTTTTATTATTCCTTCGTTCAATACCTGCATTAATCTATCCTTTAAAAGAATTGACCATATTTTTTGATTTCAAATAATCCAAACCGCCGATATGGAGATCACCGCCAAGCGCCTTTTTTTGGATGTCGTTCGGGACATCGTCTGCAGGAGCGGTGCATTTCAATATTTTTTTATGATCGACATGTTATTTTATTCTTGAAAGTAGGATCTATTCAAATAACCATAATTTGTAATTGCAAAATAAATACTGTTTCTAAAAAAAATTCCTAAAAAAACGTCGTTTTTGCGCCTCGCAAGTGCGTATAACCCCTTAACTGCGGTTTACATTCATTTCTTTATGGAGTTAAGATTTTTATGGACTTGACGATATTAAAAATATGTCAATTCTGTGATAAAAAGTGATTATAGTAGAGTTTTTTGATATTTATATTATTCAGATTTTAATAATTTGACTTATTCGACAGATTAGGATAAATAGATAAAATTTAGTTTGTGTATAAAAATACTTTTTAAAAATTAAGTTCCTCATTTTTATATTTCATTCAGTTAATAATTGTATTAATATCCAATATTAAGTGTCAAGTTAACGATTGGATTCGGACATGATTTCCTTCCAAATAATACGAACATTACCGAAAAGTTTGATTTTGAAATTTACTTATTATATGTGTTATGCACTATTTACTTTTATTTGTTATTTGGGTTTTTTTATATTTTTTTTTAATATTTTGTAATATTATTCTTTTAGTTATTTTAGAGTACAAAAATAGTTTCAGCCATTTTCGTTTTTCAAAATTTTCTTCTGAAATCGATACATTAATTTTAATTCAAATTTCATTCTTCTTACTTCGATTTTTAAAATGCTTAACTAAAAAAGGAGAGTTTGATTTAGAGAGTTAATTTCGACCTTTTTTAATAATTTAAATCGTAAGCCTTCGTCTACTTTTTAAACTCTCTCTCACCTAAACTGCTTTATCATTCATCTTGAAGTGTCTATTTAGTTTACAATGAATAGTTTTTTAATATAATTATGTATAAAAATAACAATAAAAAAAAGTATTATACCCTTGCTCAATTCATCAAATTCAAATAATATTAAATAAAAAATATCGTCAAATACAGAAAGTATATACATTCATCAGTTATGAAAATTAATTTAGTTCAAATCGAAATCATGAAAAATATATACGAAATTGATAAAGTATTAAAGATTTTCATACCATGACTTTAATTTTTTTTTTTCAATTTAAAAAGTAATGAAAATATGTCCAGGGTCATTATAATTTTATATTAGTAAAATGTATATAATTTTAATTTTTTTTTATTATGAATAATTATCAGTTGTATAACATAATCTTAGCAATCTTATGATAAAATAAATATTTACTTGTATGGATAACTATAAAATGAAATAAACTATTTTAGAGTAACATTGATTATATAAACAAATATAATATATCAGTGTAGTTAATTGTATATGTGTAATTATTTACGCATGTTTATATATATATATATATATATATATATATATATATATATATATATATATATATATATATATATATAAACAGTGAGTCAAAGTGAAACTCATACAGAGTTATGTTTCCAATAATTTTACACATATATTTTCATATAATAACAATTTTCTTTATTTTTTTGCTTAATTTCTTTATTAAGATTATTTTTATTATATTTGAAAATTTCAATCCCAAATTAATACTTTTACTCCAGAAAAAGTAACAATTTCTGAAAAATGAACAAAAAATACATTAAAATGAAACTCATACAACTAACAAATTATTTATTAAATTAAAATTTACAATGGATTGAATTATTTTAATACTTAGTAGAGTAGCCTTTATTAATTTTTATAGCCTTTAAACGATTCGGGATGGATTTAACTAATTTTTCACTATAAGCTAGATCAATTTTTTCCATTCTTCTAATAACGCTTTTTTAAATCATTGTTATTAATAATAGTGTGTGTTCTAATGGCAACTTCTAAGTGATTCCATAGATTTTCAATCACACTTATATCAGGTGACTATGGTGGTGTTTCCAGTACTTTGGGGCAGTTATATAACAACCAACTATGTCTTTTATAGTATTTGTGCTTGAGATCGTTGTCCTGATAAAAATTAAATGTTTGTAAAATCCCAAGTTTTTGAGCACTGGCTTTCAAATTTTTTCTTAATAGATCAATATAAACATTTTGATTCATAATGCCATCTATAAAATTAAATTTCCAACCCTTCTCGTACACATATACCACCATACCATAACATGACAGCTCTCATGTTTGACTGTAGGATGTAAGTGTTTTAAAGACATTTCTGTATTTGGTTTCTGCCATACAATAATTCTCCCATTGGATCCAAATAAATTATATTTGCTTTCGTCAGTAAATAAAACATCTTTCTAATAATCAAAACTCTTATTAACATGTTCCCAAACGAAGCCTAACCTTTTGTTGCGATTAGCTAGATTTATGAAATCTTTCTTCCTGGAAATATGAGCATGAAACCCATTTTTATTTAATATATTGCGAATTTTTTTGGGGCTTGATTTTTTATTTAGATATTTTTTAACTTCTAAAATCAATTTGGGCGCGTTAATTTTCGAATTTTCTTTAATTTTTCATAGAATCCAACGCTCGACATGGTCATTAAAAATCTTGCGGAAACTCTTTTTGACTTTATTGTCAACACTTTGACCATTTTTAAATCTTTTTATTATAGATTGTAGCGTGGTTTTTAACTATTTTCCCAATTTCCTGTAGAGTTTTTTCATTTTTGTAATGAAAAATCATTAGCTTTCGCTCGTCCGTCGATGATTGTTCCCTTTGTCCACTCAAAGTGAAAATCCAACTTATATTTTTTACAAAATGATTACAAACGACTTAACAATAGGTTTCTTTTTGTAATCAAAGTGACCAAACACATATTTGAAGAGTATACTTTCTTAACACAGCAGTTTTCAAGCGAGAATAATTCGTTGTATGAGTTTCATTTTGATGTATTTTTTGTTTATTTTTCAGAAATTGTTACTTTTTCTGGAGTAAAAGTATTAATTTACGATTGAAATTTTCAAATATAATAAAAATAACCTTTTAGTAAAAAAATTAAGCAAAAAAATAAAGAAAATTATTATTATAATAAAATATACGTGTAAAATTATTAGAAACATAACTCTGTATGAGTTTCACTTTGACTCACTGTATATATATATATATATATATATATATATATATATATATATATATATATATATATATATATATATATATATAAACACCTGTGTGAAAAATCATAGTATTTATTAGGATATTTTGATATTTTATTTTCCTAAATATAGTTATTGTTTTTACTTACAGTGGAAGAGAAAAAATTATTTATTAGAGTTTATTGAATTTTGGAAAGATTATGGTATTATTAAATTTTAATAAACTTGAACTAAACAATTAAATAAAATAATGACTATTTTCTGCAAATAATTAAAAATAGAATTCAACAAATCAGAAAAATAATTGAAGCAAAAAACTATAATTTTCTTTAAAAAATAATTTCATATTTTATCAAAATGTAAAAATTAACTAACAAAAAATAATTTTATTTGATAATTTTAAAAACATGATTGCAATATTTACTAAAGGTTATATATATATATATATATATATATATATATATATATATATATATATATATATATATACATATACATGTGTGTGTGTTTGCATGAACGTGAATGCAATCTTGTTTAAATGTTATTTTATGCTTAGCACGATAACATCTTTCGCCAAGGTAATATTGATACGTCGAATTCCGTGACTATCATGAACTGATGATACCTCTTTAACATTAAAAGGCAGTCCAAATAATAATTTTGATATATAATGATTTTTGCTTCAGCATTATTTTGACCTCGAGTGTATTCAAATGCATCCGGTATTTCAATTACAATGTTAGATTAATTTATGCCAAGGAATAATAATTTACCAGTTAATAGTATCTTCAATTTTTCGATAGCGTATTTGTATTAGGTACGTGGTCAATTGTTTCGTGTATTCTTAAATTCATATTCAGTTCTTTCAATTAGACTTGATTTGATTATAAACATTTAACACACTTTAATGATATTTTCATGGAGATGTATTTTGAATACATTATAAATCGCACTGAGAAGTAAACGCTATGAGTAATTCAGTTCAATAGCAAATATTTGATAAAGACAATAATTAGTGTAGTTTTTAAATTTGAGAATATCAAATTAATTTCATATTTGATTCATTAGATTTTTTTATTAATTTATTTAATTGAGAATCAAATGAATTACGAAATAACTTTTTTATTTATTACAAAATAATCTCGTTCTCTCTCTCTCTCTCTCTCTCTCTATATATATATATATATATATATATATATATATATATACGAGGTCTGACAATTAAGTAATGCGACCGATTTTTTTCTCGGCCTGTGGTAACACTGCGAACCTGTAACTCCGCCACCGTAATAGCAGATCCCTACTCTCTCGATTGAGACCTTGACCACCCTCGTACGATCATTTCTTCGCCAGCTGTTTAGTGTTTTGTAACAACGCGCGAGTAGTGCATGTCACGAAAATGGAACAGAGAAATTGAATGAACATCGCTCAAGATTGTCTCGAGCAGGTTGAAAGTGATCCTACTCTTCTCGATCGAGTTATTACTGGTGATGAAAGTTGGTTCTTTCAATATGACCCCGAAACTAAACGACAAAGCCAACAGTGGCTGTCCCCTGGAGCACCAAGGCCAAAGAAGGCGAGAATGAGCAAGTCCAAAGTGAAAACCATGTTGATTTGCTTCTTCGACAGCAAAGGGGTGGTTCACAAAGAGTTCGTACCACCTGGACAAACCGTAAATCAAGTATTCTACCGCAATGTGCTCGAAAAATTACGAAAAAGGGTACTCAGAGTGCGTCCAGAGATCGCGAGGACTTGGGTTCTGCATCACGACAATGCTCCCTGTCACAGTGCGTTCAGTGTCTCTCAGTTTTTGGCGTCTAAAGGCATCGCAACGTTACCACAACCGCCCTATTCACCGGACATGCCACCCTGCGACTTTTTCCTATTCCCCCATATGAAAAAATTCGTCAAAGGTCGACATTTTGACTCCGTTGAAGATATCCAAGAATCTGTGACGAGGGTACTCGGAGAGGTCCCACAAGAAGTGTTCCAGAATTGTTACGAAAACTGGAAAACTCGCTGGAATAAGTGTATAGATGCGGGAGGGGACTACTTTGAAGGGGATCGCAGCGATGTACCTTAATTTTTAAATATACTCGATTTTTGAATTTTGTCACATTACTTAATTGTATGACCTCGTATATATGTATATATATATATATATATATATATATATATATATATATATATATATAGCTTTATATATAAAAAAGTTCCATCGCAAAATTAATATTAGGTTACTCCGATCGCAAAAAGTGATCTCCAAACATTAATGACTCTGTAGCGGACTAACTTCTCGCTTATAATAATTATCAATTGTTAAAATATTCGTAATGCTAAAATCAACAATCAATTTCAAACGTTATACTAATTGTAATATGATAACTAACAATGAATTTCAAACAGCAAGCGGATAAAAATATTTAAAGTGTTTGAATTCAGTCTCGAATGGACTATTGGTGTGTGAAGATGTGTCTAAGAAAAAAGGTTATGTTCGGTGTTCTTTAACTATTCGCGCTTACTTCACTTTCGCCACCTCGACACACAAACGACAGCACTCCAAAATTCTAATTGCGATGTGATGTTAACATTTCGTTTACGAACTTTTCCGACAGTTTTATGGCATATTAAAACTAACAAAAAACTGAAAAAAGATCGATTTTTAGGCATATTTTTTGAACAGATTTTCGGACAAAACCAATTTTAATTGTATTGACATTAGATTTGAATGGATATCATATCACAAATCTATAATAATCATCGTCTACACAGGAACATTAACACTAGGTTTACGGGACGCGTTTCGAATTTTGACACATTCCGAATTTCATGAGGGAATTTACAGAAACCGTTTACATTTTTCTTCTACTACTTGTACTGACTTTTATCCATTTAACGAGACAAATAAAATAGGGAAATTAATTTTCTTCAAAACTTTCTAATTTAGAAATTATGTATGTAGTATTCCTATCTTTACAGTACGGGTCAATTTGACGCAATCGTAAAATAAGCATTAATGCTAGTTGGAAAACTCTAATACAGGAAAGGCATATGAAGCAAAGTCACGAAAAGATTTTTATTTGTGGTCGAAGAAATCGGGACCCGCTTTCTTCTCGAGCACAATGCCTAGAGATCAATTTATGCAAATTCTTCGATTCATATGATTTGATAAAAGAACAGAACGATCCGAACGTTTACGTACAGATAAATTTGCATTGATATCTGAAATATGGAACAAATTTATATATAATAGTCAATCCTGTCACGAAAATATTTCAATAGACGAACAACTGTTCCCTACGAAAGTCCGATGCAGATTCACGCAATATATGCCAAATAAGCTACATAAATTTGGCATACAGTTTTGGTTGGCAGTACATGTAAATTCAAAATATCTAATAAATGGTTTATCTCTAATCTGGGTAAAGATGAAACGCAAATTTCAACACTTTTTGGACGGATTTTGTAGTTTTAAAGTTAGCCGAATCATATTTACATCAAGGCAGGAATATAACAACTGATAATTTTTTTACCAGTATATAAGTGTAAAAGATACGCAGAATAAATGTAATGTTATATAATGTTAAATATTATAAATTTTATATAAATATATATCTTATAGTTTCATTTATAAGTTAATATATAATTGTTGTTTTTTAAAGAAAATGTATGATTTTGTTCATGCGTCAAATTGACCCGTGTCCGTAAAGATAGGTATACATGTGTGGCGGTTACCAAACGACGATTTGCAGGTGTTCAATTCAATAATCGTATTCAGAAAGAATCAACAATTATCTTTGAATTTTATCGCATCTAACTGTTTGCGCAAACGGTCAAGTCATTGTCGTGTATAAAAATATATCAATCGTAACAATCAATTTTCAAACGGCAGGCATGTAAAAACAAGTAAAATGTTGGAATCAGGGACACTTGCTCACGGACTATCGGGATATCAAGTTCGGCCGTAACTAAGTGTGTTAGTGTCCATCATCATGAACTGGGATTTCGTATATTAAGAAACTTATGTAATTATAGTTAGCAATTACTTATAACAAACAAATGAATATATTATTGTACCCGATTATACAATAAGAATAATTTGAACAATGTATTTTAATCATAAATTCCAAACATGCTACCACCACACATGAAACGTCCGTAAACCTAGTGTTAACATTGATTTCTAAACGTTTTATATTTTCATAACTTATTTACATTGTTAAACAAAAACAAGTTCAGGGGCGATGAACGAAGCGAGTAGGACGCGGAGCCCTCTTTTATTTATATAAAGTTAGTTTCATTGTTTTTCAAGTTTTAACTCTTGGAGTAATTAAAATTTTATTGATAATAAAAACATTTATTAAAGAAGTTAATATAACACATATTTATCAGCCAATTAATAGCATACACATACATATACAAACACACAGTTTATATATATATATATATATATAAATAAAATAATTATTTTCAAAACTGCCCTAACCTACTTTCGTTTTTATTGAATTTTAAATACAAGATCACTTTTCAAGGGCACAAATTTATAATTTTCATATTGTCCATTAGACCAGTTTGCAAATATCTGAACAGTAATAATAGTTTATATATATATATATATATATATATATCCCAAGATGCATTTGGGTTATGGACATTGTTATTGGATAAATTTTTTGATAGTTGATAATTGACATTCAACAGTATTAAATGTAAAAAGTATAATTAAATGAGAATGTTAGCTGTTTATTAATTCCAGTGATTATGTCGGTATTGCCATGACAGAGATATTATTATTCTGGAATATTTCTTTGCTGTTTTAAAATTATATTGAAGGTCACTGTTTTATTGAAAAAGGTCAGTGAAGTAGCATATAATTTAATTCGTTTAATAAAATTAATGTTGGTAATATAATAATAACAATAAATAATAATATTTATTATAACTATTATTGTTTCCAATATAAAAATATAAAATAATAATAAAAACGAACCTCTTTAAGGGGTTATACGCACTTGCGAGGCGCAAAAACGACGTTTTTTTAGGAATTTTGTTTAGAAACAGTATTTATTTTGCAATTACAAATTATGGTTATTTGAATAGATCCTACTTTCAAGAATAAAATAACATGTCGATCATAAAAAAATATTGAAGTGCACCGCTCCTGCAGACGATGTCCCGAACGACATCCAAAAAAGGCGCTTGGCGGTGATCTCCATATCGGCGGTTTGGATTATTTGAAATCAAAAAATATGGTCAATTCTTTTAAAGGATAGATTAATGCAGGTATTGAACGAAGGAATAATAAAAATTTTCATTTTTGACAAAATGGCGTCTACTTGAAAAAAATTTTTCGTTTTTACTAAAATTTTCGCTCCAAATTGTTTAAAAAAATAGTAATAATTTTTGTAAACCTTATTCCTTCGTTCAATACCTGAGGAATATATTTGAGAAGATTGTGTGAAAATTTGAGACCGATCGGTTCAGCCATTTCTGAGATATCGAGATCACCGACTATGAAAACACCGTTTTGAGATAAACGCGTTTGAAGTTTCGGAAGTAGTTTACACATAGTTAAAAATTTTTTACAAATTCAGGTGTATGTCCGAAAATATTTATCGGATTTACTTCAAATTTTCAGAGAATATACTCAAATATATGTGCATTCCGAAAATGCAAAAAAAAAATCGATTTTTTGAAATTTCTAATTGCGTATAACCCCTTAAGACTATGCGTTCAGTAGCAAAAGTATCAGTAAAAACATTTTTTATTTAATGTTATTTTTTTAATATACATTTAAAACACTTTTTGGCAGAAAGAGCGATTTGAAATATTGGAATGAAAGATATTTCAATCTCAAGCATCTTCCGAAAGATAATTTTGACTAACTAATTGTGGTATTATATTCTTATAAACCTTAGTATCTTTAATCTAAATAATCAAGCTTTGCTTGCACCACAAAAAAGTTTAAATCATAGAACAATTTTCTAAATGTTTACCTATATTTCCGGCTTAATTATAAAAAGTATTCTTTTGATTTACGTTCTTTAACATAATAATAGATTTTGTTAAAATTACATAAATTTTATTTAGGTTCCGCATTGTATTTTTTTTTTATTTTGCACACAAGAAATTTACAAATTCTTTTGTAAAACTGTATCTAAAAAAACTATCTATTTATGAGATATTAAGCACTGTATATTTTTTATTTAACTTTTTATTTATTCAGAATGCTGTATTTTGCTATAACTAGTTTTATTAATTTTTCGTCTTCAGGCAGGTAATAAATAATTTTTAAAAAAATATAATCGTTTATTCAGTTTTTTATATCCATAAAAATCTGAATTATTGTAATAAGAAAAAATATAATTCGTTTGAATACAAGATTTTACGATTACTTTAAGTTTCATATTTAAAAGAGTTGTGTATAATGAAAGTGATCACAGCAATGAAAATGAATAGTATAAATTTGAAAAATATAACATTGAAAATATAAAGCAGGTGGGAATGCACTTATAAAATTTATATGAAAATATTTTTAATTTTAAAATAAAATTAATGGAAATTTTTAATAATAATCGTACTATACTTTTTAAAAACCTCCAAATGTAATTATACTTAAATAGTAGGGTAACAAATTAATTATTTTACTTCCTAAACAAGTTTTTATACATTTTCTATCTTTGTAATGAAGTACTATATATCTCACGCAAGGTATCTCTTTTTTTTGTAATTTTTAATTTGTGTTTTTTTACTATATTATTCATTAAAATAAAATTACAGCTCAAGGTCTTTTTATTAAAAAAAACCAATGATCTCAGATTAATGGATTTTAATTGTTTTTGTACATATAATCGAGTTTGTTTTAATCTTTTTTTTTAAAAAAAGAGCAAATATTATTCTTAGTTTATTTTTTTAAGAATAAATTAATAAGTTGTTAATAAAAAAAAATATGAATAACTTTAATATACATTATTATTTTTAAGTAATATAGTACTCTTAATAATATTTTTTTTTCATTTAAATTAAGGAAATTGCTATTTATTATCATTATTTCCGAAATTTTAGCTATTGTAGAGCGTTAATTTTTTCTGGAAATGTTAGTTTAAATTTTTGTTTTAATAAATGAAATTTTTCTTCTCAAAGTTCTATGACAGTTATATTTTTTACGAGATGAGTTTATTAGCTCCATGCCCAATTCACAACCGGAAGTAGAATGTAATTTACTGCATAATAGGCGATGATGCATGCCACTATACGACCATAGAATTCATTTTTATTTTAATGAAAAATAATTATTATGATTTATTAAAATATTTAAGCCCATTTGCATTCCAGAAACTTGATTTTAGTGCTAATTTTTCATTTTAAATATATTTATATATATAAATATATATATATATATATATATATATATGTGTATATAAATATATATATATATATATATATATATATAAATATATATATATATATATATATATATATATATATATATATATATGTATATAATATATATATATATATATATATATATATATATATATATATATATATATATATATATATATATATATATATATATATATATATATATATATATATATATATATATATATATATATATACACGAGGTCGTTTGATAAGTCCGTGTAAATTCCGAAAGATGGCACCACTGGTGCATATCGAGGTTATTTTTAATTAGTAGCACCTCTTGGAAGAACACACATCAAGTTTCAGCCATATCGGTCTATTCCTTTGTGTTTGACAATCGTTGGAATCAAGGAAATCGAGTGATTGTCAAATAATGGACGAAAAAGAATTTCGCGTGTTGATTAAACACTACTTCATTAAAGGCAAAACGCCTCAGGAGACTAAACAGAAGCTTTATAAACATTATGGTGACTCTGCACCTTCGATTAGTGCGGTTTATAAGTGGTTTCAAAATTTTCGGAGTGGCCATACGAGCACAAGAGACGCTGAACGTTCTGGACGCCCTGTTGAGGTCACCACTCCAGAAATCATTGATAAAATCCATGATATGGTGATGGATGACAGAAGAGTGAAAGTGCGTGAGATTACTAGTGCTGTAGGCATCTCGTGTGAACGGGTACATAATATTTTGCACCAACATTTGGACATGAAAAAGCTATCCGCCAAGTGGGTGCCGCGATTGCTCGCGATCGACCAAAAACGAGGTCGTGTGAAGTGTTGCAAGAACGGTTTGCAGCTGTTTCAGCGAAATCCGCAGGACTTTAAGCGTCGTTTCATCACTGTAGATGAAACATGGATACATCACTACACTCCTGAGACCAAAAAGCAGTCTAAACAATGGGTTATCAATGGGGAATCTGCTCCGAAAAAGGCGAAGACAATTCCTTCGCCCGGGAAGGTTATGGCGACTGTCTTTTGGGATTCGCAAGGAATAATCTTTATCGACTATTTGGAAAAGGGTAAAACCATTACAGGTGCATATTATTCATTGTTATTGGATCGTTTGAAAACCGAGTTGCAAGAAAAACGTCCCCGATTAGCCCACAAAAAAGTCCTCTTTCATCACGACAACGCACTAGCTCACACCTCATCAGTTGTGGCCGCAAAACTAATGGAAATAGGATTCCAAATCGTTTCACATCCCCCCTATTCTCCAGACTTGGCTCCATCGGACTATTATTTGTTCCCTAATATGAAGAAATGGCTCGCGGGAAAAAGATTTTATTCGAACGAGGAGGTGATTGCAGGAACGAATGACTATTTTACAGACTTGGACAAATCCTATTATTCGGAAGGGATCAACAAACTGGAGCAGCGTTGGATGAAGTGTATAAGCCTAAAAGGAGACTATGTTGAAAAATAAAAACGATTTATTCAAAAAAATGAAGCAGTTTTTATTTTTACACGGACTTATCAAACAACCTCGTATATATATACATTTTAAAATTATTATTCAATATACTGTTATTATATAAGAATATTAATGTATTCATTATTGTTTTCAATATATTTCATAATATTTTATATATTTTTTTATTTATTTTCAAAATCATTATAGCAAAAATTAGTATATTTCAGTTATGATTACATGTTAAAATATATTAAACACACATTGAAAAATATAATCATCAGATCAAAAGGAATAATTGGTTATTTGCAATAAAATGAATTTTATTTTTATATTTTATTAATTTACAAACAAACCATAATAACAATATAAAAAATATAATACATAATAAAAATATAAAAAAATTCAAGAACTCTTGGAATTTCCTTGAATCATATGTTTTTTAGTTATTTTTTAGTTGTATAGATATTAAATTGGAAATGTTATAATAAGATACAGTTGATTTTTTCTTCTTAAAGTGTTTTTTGTAGAAAGAAGGTCAAATATAGTTCATAACATCAAATGTCAACATGTTTTTGTGTCAGATTTAGGTGCAGTTTTATAATAGAAGGTGGAAGCTATAAATTCTGTGAATAAAAATATCTTATTTTTTTTTAGGTCTTGTATACAATGTACCGTGAATAAATATATTATAATTCGATTTTATGTATCGAAGATATGTAAATCGATTAATATTATAGACACAAATAAAGATATAATATATTTGTTATGGAAGTGATAAATTAAATATACTTTCTTTAAAAATTAATTAAATATTACTGATGATTTATTATTTAGTAAGCAATCAAAATGTAGTAGTGTATTATGAAATAGTATGTTTTCAATTTTTATTCGAATTTATATTTGGTAATCGATTACTTATTACAAATATTATTTTCAATGCTTTTAATAACCAAATTAATTAATTTTAACTCGAAGTAATTAAATTCGGATAAACAAATAAATTAATATGTCGTATAACATATTTTCTTATAAAAATATTTAAAATCATTATGAAGTATTTTAATATTAAAATAAAATTATATTTCTATTTTAACACAAATGAATTACTTAATTTAGTATCACAACATTTAATAAAAGCGTTTAATAATCATTTATTGTTCACTTTATTCGCTGATGTGCATTTCTATGGCCATGTTAAAGTACCTTATTTTAAAATCATCTGATTTGACGATGATGGTAATTAAAATACTCATCAACGAATAAAGTAAAGTATATTTATAAAGTCGTGTGAATTTGGGGCGAGTGATTTATTTGTTTTAAAATGAATTTGCCGCAGTCTAAACAAAATATTAATTGTATAAAACATTATTAAAATAAAATATACTATATTTCATTTGGAAAACACATATTTTTAATATTCACTTCACATGTAGTTTCATTTATTGTTATGTAGAAAGTGATCTAAAGGGTTCGTCATAATTGATTTTTTCTCTGCTTTTAAATGTTATCAAAAGTATGGAAAATCTTCATAGGTGTTTTGTAATAAAATAATAATTTCTATAAATTTTATTAAAAAATTAAAATTAATTCTCTGTTCTTTGTTACTTCAGATTTGTGTAATAAAAAATTCTTATACGTATTGATTAACTATATAAATTAAACCTTATGAACATATGTTGTACCTTACTAATTCTTGGAAAGTACTAATCTTTGAACAAGGTTAAGATAAACCACTGAAAACCCGTTATCGTACATTCTCCATAACTGGACAAAATTCGTATGAAATTTAGCAAATTGTGCATTACTCAAGATAACAAGTTTAAATTTTAGTCCTGGTTCTCGACTAAAAACATTTTTTTCAAACAACCATTACAGACGGGATAATCAAAGTCAAAGCCTCTTTTGTCTACACAAGTTCATCAACGCTTCTAATTTTTTCATTATTATTGAGATCTAAGCCAGTTTATAAAACTTGTATCAAATTGACAGTCACTTATGCAGGATATCTATCTGATCATATACGAGGTCAGACAATTAAGTAATGCGACCGATTTTTTTTCTCGGCCTGTGGTAACACTGCGAACCTGTAACTCCGCCACCGTAATAGCAGATCCCTACTCTCTCACAAAGAGACAAAACGTTTGACCACCCTCGTACGATCATTTCTTCGCCAGCTGTTTAGTGTTTTGTAACAACGCGCGAGTAGTGCATGTCACGAAAATGGAACAGAGAAATTGAATGAACATCGCTCAAGATTGTCTCGAGCAGGTTGAAAGTGATCCTATTCTTCTCGATCGAGTTATTACTGGTGATGAAAGTTGGTTCTTTCAATATGATCTCGAAACTAAACGACAAAGCCAACAGTGGCTGTTCCCTAAGCACCAAGGCCAAAGAAGGCGAGAATATCATTCAAGTCCAAAGTGAAAACCATGTTGATTTGCTTCTTCGAAGCAAGAGGGATGGTTCACAAAGAGTTCGTACCACCTTGACAAACCGTAAATCAAGTATTCTACCGCAATGTGCTCGAAAAATTTGAAAAAGGGTGCTCAGAGTGCGTCCAGAGATCGCGAAGACTTGGGTTCTGCATCACGACAACGCTCCCTGTCACAGTGCGTAGCAGTGTCTCTCATATTTTGGCGTCTAGAGGCATCTGCAATGTGTTACCAAACATTTCGCTTCTATTCACCGGACATGCTACCCTGTAACTATATTTTTCCTATTCCCCCATATGAAAAAATTCGTCAAAGGTCGACATTTTGACTCCGTTGAAGATATCCAAGAATCTGTGACGAGGGTACTCAGCGAGTTCATCAAGAAGTGTTCCAGAATCATTTAAAACTGGAAAACTCGCTGGAATAAGTGTATAGATGCGGGAGGGGACTACTTTGAAGGGGATCGCAGCGATGTACCTTAATTTTTAAATATACTCGATTTTTGAATTTTGTCGCATTACTTAATTGTCTGACCTCGTATCTCTCAAAACTCTTAATTCTAAATCAAAATTTTCTGCTGCCCTACTTGCTTTCCACACTCCCTGTAAACTTAAAGAAATAGTAGATTGATTAACTTTTATTCCTTTTACAAGATCAGCGGTTGATTTAATTGAGTTTTCATTCAATAATATTTATAATTCATTATTTTTGAATTTTTTCTCGTCTAGGACGTTCTTTAAATTTCACACCAAATTCACCACTACAAGATTTTTTTAAATCAAAATTTTTAGTATTAATGGATACATAATTTTCTCCATAAGTCTCACAAATTGCTTTTTGCGCTTCTGCATGATTTTCCTCTGGATTAAATATAAAAATTAAAATATTTCGAATCTGCTACAATATTTACTACATTCTATTTCATATTACGGCCAAACAACGTTAATGTTGACAAAAATAACATGCAATTTTCTTTTTCTCATATAGGATAGTCAATATATATATATATATATATATATATATATATATATATATATATATATATATATATATATGTATATAAATCCAATTTATATTACTTCCATCTGTTTATGTACTCTTTACTTTTTCATGACTCATGCCTCTTATACATTGTAAATCTGTATATATCAATCATAACAATCCTTCGTTATTATTTTTTTACATGTTGTTTATTCTTTATTTTATACAATTCAATTCTACCTTTTGTGAAAACTTATAATGATAAAAGTCATAAACTCTATTTTATTACTAGATTTTAATTTGAAAAGCAAAATGCAGCTTATCTAATTGATTGGCATTGTTTTTTTTTACTGTACTTGAAATAGTAATAATGATAACAACTTTAGACTATTAAATATTATATTGATATACATAAAACGTTGTTTAAGAAAGAAATATAAAAAGATTTTTATTACTTTAAAAAGTGCTTATTAAAAAGATACTTACAACAAAAAATAAATTTCTTTTTGATTTTACATTTTTGAAGAATTCTAATTTTTGTGTATAGAAATGGATGTTTTAATAAAACTTATTAAAATATACTTGAACATTTTAAATTTATAATACAATCATATTGTTATTTAGAATTCATCTTATTGTTTAATATTTTTTTATTACATGTTAGTATACAAAACTATGTACAATTTAGATTCTAATTTTAATAGTTTATAAGTAAGAGTAATTTTCAAAATATTTTATGGTAAGTTGTTAAAATGTGGATATTACATATTTTATTAATTTTTAATTACTAGAATTGTTAGCACTTTTCAACAGTATAATTTAGTTTAGTAAGTTATTAAAAAAAGACACGATAGTTTCATGAAACCCAAGGAAAATAAGTGAATATAATTTAAAAATATTTACAAAATAATTGTTTATATGTAAAAAAAACTATGTCGTTTTTTCAAGAAAATTAAAAAAATAAAGTATATAACCTTATTTTTTATCTATTTTTTTTAATTTTATTATCGTAATGCACTGCTGAATATTTATTACACGTTAATTTTTTACTATCAGCGTACAATAAATACTAAACACTATAAAATTTCCAACAAAAATGTCCTCATAATCTAATTCGACATTTATGTTTTGTGACATGAATTTTAAACATCTTAGGTCATTAAATAGTTTTTTTTCTGTCACGGACGTAATTATTAGGGGCAATTTGGCTTTTACTCAAAGGTCAGCATAAAACAACAAACAGAAATTCGTATAAATGAAATAAAACAGTTAATAAAGAAGTTTCTTAAATAATATAATGTAAAATTTAGAAAATTACTTAAGTATGGAATTATAAGTAGTTTATAAAAATAGTAGAAATATTGTAATTGTCGAAATAAACATTTCTTGCGTACAGTTTTATCTTTACAAATGTTTAATTCTTGTATTTATTGATTTTGTGTAAGTCAATAAAGCTAAATTGAATATCGTAATTATTTTTTTTATCGTACAAAGTTTTTCTATAAAATGATTGTAAAACTCATTTTATAAAAATAAATATAAAATGAAATAAAATTTATTTACTACAAAACATTAAATGTTTTTTTCTAAATTAAGTAAACATGCGTTTTAAGTGTTTTTTAAAAAGAAAAACTACAACAAATTTATTTTATCTTAAAAATTGTATTTTATGGGTTTATCTCAATTATTTCACTTCAATGACCAGTAATAAAGTTACATATTCTCTGAAATCACTTGTCTTAATACTCTTCTTATTTCTTAGTAATATTTTCGAAATTTTCAGAAAAAAATTTGAAATGTATACTGAAAATGTAATTTTATACTAAAATTTTGGAATTTCTTCTTTTATGACATATTTATTAATAACTCAAAACACTAATCATTTGGCTTAATTTATTTATCAGTCTTCTCTCTCTCTCTCTCTATATATATATATATATATATATATATATATATATGAGCGACAAAATACAAATAAGTGTAATTTCAAATCTCATGAAAAACAAACATTAATCAAGGTCTACGTCAATAAGGAAGCTCTGTTGACTATTATTATTAGATAATTACATTTTGTACAGCTTCGCAAAGTGAATGTCAAATTGCTCAATTTGAAATGTCATTGTATGTAGTACAAAACCAACGAGTTAACATTTGTACATTATTTTTACGGCAAAATAATTATTATGCGGTTCGATCATGCATATATATTGCAATCAATGTCGATTATTTTTCTGTACATATCAAAAAAAAATATTACCTAATATTAAATTCGATAAAAAAAATACTTACGAAGGTCTTTCTGATACTTTTACCATTTTTCGTATTAATTTTCTTTTGTTGGGAACCGGTTGTTTAATACTATCGCGTCGTGTTTGCCAAGAAATTATCTTTATTCTGTGTTTATTATAATGACAATGATATCAGATTTAACAATGTTTACAGTTCTCATTCTACCTGATTTAAAAATATGTTAGAATTTTACAGTTCTATTGAAAGATAACATTTCAATTTCTATTCATTGTTATAAATTTATAAAAAGAATATAAAACTAAATAAACTGTTAACTATATTATCAATTTAATGTTTCATTAACAATAATAATTTTTTTATAAAAAATATTAACAAACACCAAATGTTATTAAACTAAAAGTAGCGAGTAGTAAAGTTCCGATACCATCACTTTCTATTTTCATTTCAGGTTTACATGTGCATGATCATAAAAAAATTATCATCTAAAACAGCTTCATTATAAAAAATGAATGAATTATTTATCCTATACAATAAAACACTCTATTTCCATATACTAAAAACATATATTTCTACTATTAAATACATCTTTTCCTAAGAACTTCTTAAAAATCGTTCTCTTTCAGTTCCTTTTAATATTTCTCTATTTTTCTCTTCATCATTTTACTTTTTCGAATATAGGTTTGTTTGAGACTAACTTTTATTTGGTCGTCAAATTAATATGGTAAATATTGAGAGAAAACTGGTTTTTAGGCATGTTTAATATATAAAATCCAATCATTTTTCTCTAAATTAGGTGTTTGTTTTAATATCTCTAAATTACAGCGTATATTAATAACCAACAGTAGGTATTCTGACATATGATTTAGTAATTCGTAATATTTAACTTCCAAGTGTTTAGGCTGATCTATCAACACGAACCAAATCTTATCTTTTATTGATTTAATGATAAATGACATATTTTTCGAAATCTATGTTTAAAGTATAAGTATGATTTTTTTCTTTTTATATATGTTGTGTTTTTTTGTGATTAAACTTCAAAAATTAGATAGTAAATATATAATAAATTTAAATATTGTGGGAATAATTTTAAAAATATCTTAGTTATTTTAATTTTTTTTATTATGAATAATAATTTATGTAAATGTTACATTTTATTTTAAAATCTTATCATCGCTATTTGCTATAATTTCTAATTTATATACTTTCATTTATGCAGTTACATTCAAGTAAAAATGGATGTTAATTATAATTATGTATAAGAAATTTTAAATTAAAAGTTTACATATTTTTTTTTTAATTTGGCCATCGAAAATAAAATAAACAAACTATAATACAATAGAAGAAATATGTATTAAGGGGTTATACGCAGTTAGAAATTTCAAAAAATCGATTTTTTTCTTTGCATTTTCGGAATGCACATATATTTGAGTATATTCTCTGAAAATTTGAAGTAAATCCGATAAATATTTTCGGACATACACCTGAATTTTTACCAAATTTTTAACTATGTGTAAACTACTTCCGAAACTTCAAACGCGTTTATCTCAAAACGGTGTTTTCATAGTCGGTGATCTCGATATCTCAGAAATGGCTGAACCGATCGGTCTCAAATTTTCACACAATCTTCTCAAATATATTCTTCAGGTATTGAACGAAGGAATAAGGTTTACAAAAATTATTACTATTTTTTTTAAACAATTTGGAGCGAAAATTTTAGTAAAAAACGAAAAAATTTTTCAAGTAGACGCCATTTTGTCAAAAATGAAAATTTTTATTATTCCTTCGTTCAATACCTGCATTAATCTATCCTTTAAAAGAATTGACCATATTTTTTGATTTCAAATAATCCAAACCGCCGATATGGAGATCACCGCCAAGCACCTTTTTTTGGAGGTCGTTCGGGACATCGTCTGCAGGAGCGGTGCACTTCAATATTTTTTTATGATCGACATGTTATTTTATTCTTGAAAGTAGGATCTATTCAAATAACCATAATTTGTAATTGCAAAATAAATACTGTTTCTAAACAAAATTCCTAAAAAAACGTCGTTTTTGCGCCTCGCAAGTGCGTATAACCTCTTAAGGAAATTAACAAACATAAATTACACGAAAATATTCATATAACCTAATGATAGTCACTTAATACTAATAATATGATATTTCTAATACATAACATTTTGAATTAATAATAAACTATAATATATTTTTTATCGAATTAATTAACTTTCTTATTGTTGTTACATCCATTTTATTGTATGCATTATTTATATTCTCTCTTTCTATATATATATATATATATATATATATATATAGAGAGAGAGAGAGGGGGGGAGGGGGAAGAAGAGAGAAAATAATAGATGGATTGAAAATTATTATAGTGGCAACTAAGAGACAAAAAGAAATATAGAAAGGACCATATCAAAGTTGTGGAGGTGAGAGTTAGATAAGATTAACCTTGAATAGAAAACAATGGAGGAATTTCGGGGAAACATTTAAAAAGACCTATTGACATTCGATGGGATTTTCGCCCAGCAGTGAGCTGATATAGGCTTTTATGATTATGATATATAAGAATCTATTAAATAAAAAATATTACAGTTTAAATGCACAAACATACAAATGAAAGTATTATAATTTCAATATTATTTGCTACAATACCATCCTCTTGATCACTTACTAAAAAACTAAAAATATTGTATGAATATATAATCACTGACAAATATACTTTACAATATTATATATTTTAATGTTTATAGATTTCACATAATTTATTAAGTACAAGTTTTTTTAACATTTTTATCATTTTATTTTATTTATAATAAATTAATATTTTTTTCTTAATAATTTTTAAATTTAACACTGTTTCTATTTCTTATGATACTGTGGTAAATTCATTTTAACACAAATAAATTTGACACTTTTATAATATTTCGGAGTTTTGAGTTGATAATCCATTTGTGATAAAATAAATATTTCTTTCTTAGTATTAATGACTTTTATTTTGACTTTGTATAAACAATTTATTTGTTATGTTTTGAATACTGTTACATTGATATAGAAATTTCAGGTATTATTAACAAATAAAAACATTTCAGTTATTGTTAACGAATTGAAATACCACAAAATATGATTATTTGAAAAGACAATATTATTTTCAATATTTTTGAAATAAAAATATAAATTAATTTAATTAAATTAATGTAAACAATAAGTTTACAAAACAATTGTTTAATATTTACAACTATTAAATTAATATATAAATTTATTTTACAGATGTACAAAAAGTATATGTATCTGAGTTTCAAATAATTTAAAATTATCCTAAAAAAACCCTGTAAATAAGTATATAAATCAATCGGATTAATTCTAAGCATAATTACATAATTGAATATCTCTAAAATAATAGAATTTAAAAATTCATAAGTTAAATATTCATAATATAACAAATACTATAATTTAATAAAAACAACAGTTGTGCCAATGAATTAAAATATAATTACAATTTGTACTTTGGTAGTCCCATGTATGTGCCAATTTTATTGGCACAATTAACCCAAATTCCCAAATATGATTAATAATTGAACTAATTTTCAAATTAGTTAAAAATTGAATAATGGAAACATTAATTATTTATTTTTATTTAAATATTTTTGAAATATGTGTGATACTACATATTTAATTTCCACAAAAAATAAAAGGAAGATATATATTTCTTGAACAAATTTTCAATAGTAAAACTTAGATTTTACATATTTCAAAACAATAAAGCAAATTAAGTAATATTAAAGATTTGCTTTAATTTGCAATTGTTTCTTAAGAACTCGCCTAAGGATCTTTTTGTTAGGATTTCTTGGAATTTCTGAAATAAATCGAACTCCTCCTCGTAAATGTTTTATATACGATACTCGTTCTGAAAAATCAAATACATTAATCATCAATCACCGAATTATGAACGGTTCAATCTTTTTATTGCATTTTAAACCTGTGTGACCTAATAAATATTTCTTTTTAAAATTTGTTTCAATTATTTTTGTAAATGCTTTACTTAATATTCTCTATAAACATTCAGTATATGAAATAAATTGATTTCTTCATATCATACAACTTTTTAATTTTAATTACATAAAAAATGATTTTTATTTATTTAATTTTTTTCTCGTCTATCCGACTACGACAATCATAATAGTAATAAGAATAATAATAGAACAAAATCTAAAATTTCTCAATTAAATTCTAATAATAAAAAGTATTCATTGTATTTAATTTTGATAAAAATTAAATGAATGCAATTTTTGGATACTTACCTTTAACAAAATTCTTTAGCTCTTTTTCAGAAACCAATGCATTTGGTTTTCTAACCACAAAAGCCAATGGCAACTCTCCAAACATTTGATGCGGCATACCAACAACTGCAGCATCAGCTACAGCAGGATGAGACAATAGTATGGTCTCAATTTCTATAGGTGAAACCTATAACACAGTAAAAAATGAATTCATTATTACAATATACATTTCATTTGAAAGAAATAATACAGTACCTGATGACCTTTATATTTTATTAATTCTTTTATTCTATCAATAATAAAAAACCATCCCTCTTCATCATAATATCCTAAATCTCCACTATGAAGCCATTGATCTTGATCAATAATCGCATCGGTCTCTTTATTATTTTGAACATATCCTTTCATGATTAAATTTCCTTTAAAACATATTTCACCTTTTTGATTCGGTCCCAGTGTATTTCCTTTTTCATCTATTATCTAAATTTATGTACAATAAAAAAATCTTTGGAATTGGTAGAAAATATTTTTATATTAATAGCGTAAATACTTTTAAATACATATTTTTAAGCCTTGAATGAATAATATGCTATAAATGTATTTATTTCCAATTTATATAAACACATTAAAACGTGGTATTCTTACTAAATATCATTCTTAGATCTTTTATTAACCTACACTGGAGTTCGGTTCTCTTTATATTTAATAATAAATATTTAGGTAAAATGAGTGTACAATACATAATTTTAGATTATGCATAATTTTTTTAAAAAATATTACTTATATTCTTAATAAATACCTTCACTTTCATTCCATGTACTACAGTTCCTACAGATCCAAACTTTGGATTTACATTTGGAGGGCATGTTAAACATACTAACGTGCATTCAGTCATTCCATACGATTGAATAACACGAACGCCAAGAAATCTAAAATGCATATCTGTTAATTCATATTTATGTATATGTACACAAAAATATAGATTTATGTATGTATGTGTATATATATATATATATATATATATATATATATATATATATATAATCAGATAAAAATTATTAAACACATTTCGTTTGTATTATGTTTAAATAACACGAGAATAAACTGTTTTTTTAAAAAAAATAGACTAGTATCAAGAAATGAGAAATAATTGCTTTAATAACATGGAAAGAAAATGTCATAGTTCTTCTATATAGAGGAAACATTTGATTGTATTTTAAGTCAAAATTATATCTGAAAAAGGTAATATTCTATATTTAGCAGGACTGCAAATAAATTATTAACTGCTCAAATTCAATTAAACGCTTAATATTGTGAAAAATATTCTCCATAGTTGAAAATTTTGGAAAGAGTTAATGCGAAAAAGCCTAGTACGTGCAAATAAATACAATATCATGTTTTATTCTAATAAAAAAAATACTTTAATAGTAATACTCATCCATTGAAAGCTGTATAAATTAAATTAGAATGCTGATCATCGTAAAATTCGATTGATAATAGAACTTAAAAAATGTTAACAATTTCATTATACATTTAAAGTACTTTTGGGATTTAAAATCTGTCAGATATTTTAAGAAAAGAATTTACAAATTAATTTTGAAAAATATCGTGAAAAATGATAACAGTGTTATTGAAATAAAATTAAAAAATATATTAAAATTTATTTCAAAAAATATTTTTTTAAGTGTTTTGAAAAATGAATAAATTATATATATATATATATATATATATATATATATGTATGTATTTATGTATGTGTGAATGCATGTTTTTATGAATGGGTGCGCTTGTATATACGAGATGTTTGATAAGTCCGTGTAAAAATAAAAACTGCTTCATTTTTTTGAATAAATCGTTTTTATTTTTCAACATAGTCTCCTTTTAGGCTTATACACTTCATCCAACGCTGCTCTAGTTTGTTGATCCCTTCCGAATAATAGGATTTGTCCAAGTCTGTAAAATAGTCATTCGTTCCTGCAATCACCTCTTCGTTCGAATAAAATCTTTTTCCCGCGAGCCATTTCTTCATATTAGGGAACAAATAATAGTCCGATGGAGCCAAGTCTGGAGAATAGGGGGGATGTGAAACGATTTGGAACCCTATTTCCATTAGTTTTGCGGCCACAACTGCTGAGGTGTGAGCTGGTGCGTTGTCGTGATGAAAGAGGACTTTTTGTGGGCTAATCGGGGACGTTTTTCTTGCAACTCGGTTTTCAAACGATCCAATAACAATGAATAATATGCACCTGTAATGGTTTTACCCTTTTCCAAATAGTCGATAAAGATTATTCCTTGCGAATCCCAAAAGACAGTCGCCATAACCTTCCCGGCCGAAGAAATTGTCTTCGCCTTTTTCGGAGCAGATTCCCCTTGATAACCCATTGTTTAGACTGCTCTTTGGTCTCAGGAGTGTAGTGATGTATCCATGTTTCATCTACAGTGATGAAACGACGCTTAAAGTCCTGCGGATTTCGCTGAAACAGCTGCAAACCGTTCTTGCAACACTTCACACGACCTCGTTTTTGGTCGATCGTCAGCAATCGCGGCACCCACCTGGCGGATAGCTTTTTCATGTCCAAATGTTGGTGCAAAATATTATGTACCCGTTCACACGAGATGCCTACAGCACTAGTAATCTCACGCACTTTCACTCTTCTGTCATCCATCACCATATCATGGATTTTATCAATGATTTCTGGAGTGGTGACCTCAACAGGGCGTCCAGAACGTTCAGCGTCTCTTGTGTCCATATGGCCACTCCGAAAATTTTGAAACCACTTATAAACCGCACTAATCGAAGGTGCAGAGTCACCATAATGTTTATCAAGCTTCTGTTTAGTCTCCTGAGGCGTTTTGCCTTTAATGAAGTAGTGTTTAATCAACACGCGAAATTCGTTTTCGTCCATTATTTGACAATCACTCGATTTCCTTGATTCCAACGATTGTCAAACACAAAGGAATAGACCGATATGGCTGAAACTTGATGTGTGTTCTTCCAAGAGGTGCTACTAATTAAAAATAACCTCGATATGCACCAGTGGTGCCATCTTTCGGAAATTACACAGACTTATCAAACGGCCCTCGTATATATATATATATATATATATATATATATATATATATATATTTATTAAATTGGAAAATTCAATCTTTTACACACGTGCTCGGATTTCATTTCAATATTTCTCTTTATTTAAATATTTTCATAATATTAACTTTTTCAAGTGAGACTTTTAAGAATCAGATTAAGGGAGATAAAATGTATTAATATAGATTTGTTTCAAAATTGAAATCGCGGCCAGTAGACGATTTTGTATTATTATTATATGTATGTAAAAGTACACATGTATAATAATGCTTATACATATTACTAACCTTTCACTAATTTTTTTATGCATTTCTGCTGTTAAAGGGGCACTTCCAACAGTAATTGCAGTTAATGATGACAAATCATACTTACTAACAATGGGACTAAATAATAGAAAATAAATTATTGATGGTGCAGCAACCAAATTTGTTACCTAAAATAAATTGAATAGAAGTGAAATTATATTCAGTAATTAACAACTTATAGTATATGATATTATGAACATTATATATTTTGTCCATATTGTTAATTATTAAAAAAAATAAAAAAAACATTTAGAAATAAAATATTAAAATTGTAAAAAAATCAATAATTAATTCATTTTGTGAAATGTAAATAATGCATCATGTCAGTAATTGTTTCTTAAAAATGTATAATTAATTATACTTAGGCAATTTGTTACATACAAAATCTTAACATATTTAATTTAATTACTAAAATAGATACATATTTGAATTAAGTATCATATCTAACTTACTTTATAGAATTCAACGTAACGAAGATATTCTTCAATACTAAATTTATTCATAATAATACATCTAGCACCAGTGATATTAAATACTGAAGACAATCCCATAACATGTGTAAAAGGAGATACAGCAATAAATACGCTGTTTTGAATTATTTCTTCTATTATATATTTACTAAAATTAAGGAATTAATATTATTACATATTACATACATCCTTAAAATTATAAAATTTTCTATTATAAAAATATTCATTTGAAAGATAATAATTTATTACTATCTGTTATGAATGGATATTTTCAGTTTCAGTTTAATTATTGGATATTTTGATAAAAAAACGTGTTTACTATGCTTAAGATATAGATTTGTTTATGAAAGGAATTTATAAAACTTGAATTGAAAGATATAATAATTTTAATAGAATATTTTAAACTTTGAAATAATATAAAAAAGAAATATTTATTTTTTTAATTTTAATTAAAACATAATTAAGTTGTTTTCTTAATAAATATAAAATATTAAAATGAACATGACAAATATGAATGTATTAAAAGGTAACAATGTATTGTAGATTATATTCTAATTATCATATAACATCAAAAAGAATATTTTAATAATATAGTCATCTTTTATTATTATAAATATATATAGTTGCGTTTTTATGTAAAGTTTTTGATTTTTAATTAAAATATTTTTGATGACAATTACATTTAAACTTTACAACGTTTTTTATCACTTTTATAGAGAAGTAAACATAATATCTTACGTCAAAATTGCAATGCAGTCAAGAAGGTTACTATGAGTTAACATTACTCCTTTAAATAAACCGCTTGTACCTGATGACATCAATATAAATACGACCTAAAATATATAATTACAGTAAGCAGGTATTAAAAAGATAGTTATAATTTAGAATATGTAACTACACTTGCTAAACTTATGTTATTGAAAATGCCAATAAAAATACGAGGTCAGACAATTAAGTAATGTGACAAAATTCAAAAATCGAGTATATTTAAAAATTAAGGTACATCGCTGCGATCCCCTTCAAAGTAGTCCCCTCCCGCATCTATACACTTATTCCAGCGAGTTTTCCAGTTTTCGTAACAATTCTGGAACACTTCTTGTGGGACCTCTCCGAGTACCCTCGTCACAGATTCTTGGATATCTTCAACGGAGTCAAAATGTCGACCTTTGACGAATTTTTTTCATATGGGGGAATAGGAAAAAGTCGCAGGGTGACATGTCCGGTGAATAGGGCGGTTGTGGTAACGTTGCGATGCCTTTAGACGCCAAAAACTGAGAGACACTGAACGCACTGTGACAGGGAGCATTGTCGTGATGCAGAACCCAAGTCTTCGCGATCTCTGGACGCACTCTGAGCACCCTTTTTCGTAATTTTTCGAGCACATTGCGGTAGGATACTTGATTTACGGTTTGTCCAGGTGGTACGAACTCTTTGTGAACCATCCCTTTGCTGTCGAAGAAGCAAATCAACATGGTTTTCACTTTGGACTTGCTCATTCTCGCCTTCTTTGGCCTTGGTGCTCCAGGGGACAGCCACTGTTGGCTTTGTCGTTTAGTTTCGGGGTCATATTGAAAGAACCAACTTTCATCACCAGTAATAACTCGATCGAGAAGAGTAGGATCACTTTCAACCTGCTCGAGACAATCTTGAGCGATGTTCATTCAATTTCTCTGTTCCATTTTCGTGACATGCACTACTCGCGCGTTGTTACAAAACACTAAACAGCTGGCGAAGAAATGATCGTACGAGGGTGGTCAAGGTCTCAATCGAGAGAGTAGGGATCTGCTATTACGGTGGCGGAGTTACAGGTTCGCAGTGTTACCACAGGCCGAGAAAAAAATCGGTCGCATTACTTAATTGTCTGACCTCGTATATATAACTCATATTT
This sequence comes from Neoneuromus ignobilis, assembly GCA_029203775.1. Lineage (NCBI taxonomy): Eukaryota > Metazoa > Arthropoda > Insecta > Megaloptera > Corydalidae > Neoneuromus > Neoneuromus ignobilis. The sequence continues at coordinate 22,391,382 of CP092091.1, read as the reverse complement.
GTCATAATATTTTAACATAAAATGTTACAAATATATATAACATATGTATATTTGTGCATATTTTTATGTTTAAAATTGTGCAAATAATATTCAGTTGATTATGAATCAATTATTTATTATAATTAATTATCAGTTATAATAAATTATTATTATTAATTACCCACTACTAATACAGTGTTCTGTTTACAAATATTTTGCCTTGAATATTATCAGCATTTTAATACATCAGTAATTTTTTAAATTTATTAAAAATCTAATAACTAAATAAAAATAAATATATAAGATAATTAATTAGATTTGTTGAAATCAATCAATACGAATCAAATAGTTGAAAATGTATAGAATAAAATGTAAATGCATTATTACTGTATGTATAAGATTTTATATATATATATATATATATATATATATATATATATATATATATATATATATATATATATATATATATATACATGTTCACACATCGCCACATAAAGTACAAAATTTATAATACAAATGTATATTTCAAAAATAACGAATAAATGCAATTAACACAAATATCAATAATGAAAATTTTAAAAAAATGTTTTTAAGTAGTAATTTACAAATACTTCAATCGAAATAAAACGATATTGCCTATTTTGTTAAAAAATATTTAAATTAAAAGTCTATTTTCAATGTCGTTTTTTTTATTATTATTATGTTTATAATAATTATTTTTTAATAATGAAGTAATTTACCTTATCGCGTACGTCATTGGACATTTGCAATTTAAAATTGTAAACATTATCATCATCATATTGTTCAATAATATTTTTAAAATATATTACATCTTTATGTTGAGAACAGATATCATCAAATAATATTATTTGGCAATTTTTAGTAACAGAATCGTTTATATTTAAAATTTTTGAAGCAGTGGAACCAGAACAAAAAATTACTTTTGGTTCAGATATTTTGAAAGCATGTTTAAGGTCATCTGTAATGAAACGTATTTTTTTAAAAAAAAATTATAAGTTCAGACTAATGTTTATATATATATATATATATATATATATATATATATATATATATATATATATATATATATATATATATATATATATGGTTTTCCAATAAGTGTTTCAGAAGTTTAAATGAAAATAAAACAAAAAGTATTTAATTAATTAGTTATTTTTTAAGCATATTCTATGGCAATAATGATTGAACACAATTTCACTCATATGACCACCACTACTTCGTTTGACATAGTTCATTCATTTAGTCCTATTTTCAGCCACTCTTTTACATAATTGTGGTCCAATTTTATGAATTACACCTTCAATGTTTATTTTTAATGCTTCTGTTGTTTGTGGTTTATCAGCATAAACCAATGATTTCACATAACCCCACAGAAAATAATCTAATAGAATTAAATCACATGATCTTGATGACCAATTGATGGGTCCATTTCGTGAAATAATGGACTCATTAAACTTTTATTACAATAAGTCTATTGAATTTTTTACAATTTCTAAACGTTGTTGAAGTGTTAAACGTCTCATGATAATTTGCCAAAATATACTAATTTGAAATGTAAAAATGAGTTTTAAAAAAATTCAAACATGACTGCCACCAGCTGTCAAAGTTCTGAAATGTTTATTGGAAAACCCTATTTGTTTTTAATTTGTAATTAAAATAATGCATTTATAGTATTTCTATCTATAAAAATAGTGGTCTTTACCATTATTGTACAATGCACTACAGGGTGCTACTATACACCCTGCAAAAATGGCCGCATACGTAGTCAAAATAAATTCTATTCTATTTTCTGAACAAATAGATACAACACAATCAGTTAGATTAAGTGATTCCATCCATCGAGCTAAACGAACTGACTTTGTTAATACATCAAATGCTGTCCATTTTTGTCCAGATGAACCGTCAACCTGTGTAAAAATAATGAGTCAAAAAATAATGCAAAAGAATTGATAAATGATGTGCCGAATTATATGAATCAATTTGAAATTTTATTGCCCATTCTAGAGAAAAAAAATAGGGTGGCCCAAATGAGACAAGGGTTTAGACATACATTTACTTACTATAATTTATTATTCTTTACTATTCTTTAGTCTCATTTGGGCCATCTTATATAAATATAATATCAATTTAAAAAATGTTTCAAACAATATATTTTTTTTAAATTTCGTGATGAAAATTAAATTGTATATTTATTTTTTATAGTTACTAGACAAATTAAAATTAATATTTCACTTAATCTTGTATTTGATTAGAAAAAAATTGTAAAATATTTATATATTTCATATTTTAAAATATGATATTTAATAAAAAAAATCAAATTAACCAATTTCTTGTTTAGTGAATTTTTCTTAACAGTAGTGCGAATAATCAAAATATAAAAATTATTGATCAGTTATTAATTTCTGGAGTAAATTTATCAAAATAATTGTCTGAAATATAAATCCTAACTAGAAAGGTTATATAAAATGTAATTAATAAAAGAATCTCTATGTCTACGGTATATATGGATAAAAAGTTAAAAAGCTGTTTATTTTTAAAAAAATAAAATTGCATAAAAACTTTTGCTTTATTTAGTTTTCATTATCTAGTTGAAGGATACTTAAATTTACATTGTTTATGCAGATTAGATATAAATCACGTCATATGTTTGTAAACAAAGCCAGGAAAAGATGTTTTGTTGAATTATATGGTTATAAACTCGTTCTTGAGATAACAATATTAAAAATAATTTATGAAAAACATTCTTGTACTAATAATGTTACATGCATATCTTGAAAAAAATACCGACACATCTAAGTTTTATATAATACATACATAAAAACATCTTATTTGTAAATATAATAATCTTTACAAATGCATCTTCAGTGTATATCATACATACATACATATACGAGGGTCGTTTGATAAGTATGGTAAATTTATTTATTGTTTAATTGAATTAATTAATTAATTAATTTAATTAAATTTATCAATTTAGTTTTTTTTTTTACTTTTTTACTATACTTATCAAACGACCCTCGTATATATATATATATATATATATATATATATATATATATATATATATGTTTTTATGATATAATTTATATGATCTTGTAAAAATAAAAAAAATATATTGATGAACTTTTAAAGAAAAAAATATATGTTCATTTTAGAATAAAATAATTGATAAAAAAGTAAAATAATTACCCAATATATGAAGATAAAACCGTGTCTTTGATTTTGCTCTGTCTAGTTTGCAGTTTTATCATTTTATATGATTCAACAATAACGAAAACGGCAAACAAAACGAGGTAAAAAAGTAAAAAAATAAACAAACCCGAACAAATGATATTTCAGCCATGTTAACAAAATAAGTAATATTACTATTTCTTTATTATTCTTCATAAAAAGAAGAAATGTAAATGTAAAAGAACGATTAAAAAATCAAAAATTAACGAATCGTGAATAACTACATAATTAGTTTACTAGAAAAGTAATATATACTATTAAAAATTCATTTCTACAGAAATGATAATTGTTTTATTTAATTTTTGTATACCTGTAATTATATATAACTCTTTTAATTAAGACCTAAATAGATATTGCTGCTTTGATGTTTAGCCATAATTTTCGATCTTCATATTTAAGTGACAGTTTATATAGTTCTTGAGCAGTTTAAGTACAGAAAAAGTATTTAATCTGTTCAGTGATTGCTTTTAAAAATTACGGCCTAACACCACTGTAATCGCGAAAAAAAAGCGTTTTTTTGGGAATTTTTTTTGAATGGAAAGGAGAGTTGGAAAGAAAAAATATTTTGATACGTTATTGATCTAACATTATACTATATTGACTAAAAATATAAAGTAAAAAAAATACAAAATGACTGATTTAGAGCCAATAATTCGAGGCTCCTTTCATCGGAAGCGCTCCGCGGCACGCAGCATAATTGTCGCACACTTGAACTTGGAACAAAAAAAAAAATTCCACTTATTCTTGATGTCAATAGCTAGTGAATCACGTAGGGGATTTTGAAAATATTGATTTTTGTAAATTTGGCAGCGAATTGAAAAAAAAATTTCAATTTTCATAAAAAAAAGGCACGTTTTTGTTTATAAAAATTGTTTAAATCAATTTATTAAAAATCCCCTACGTGATTCACTGCGAAATATAATAATAAAATCATGATTAAAATTTCAAATTGATTGGAAAAAAACTGTTTAAGTTATGCTGCGTGCCCGTTGAGAAAAAGTCGTTTCGAGAAAAATCAATTTAAAGTTTCGATCGGCCGTTTCGGAGCGGCCGAAGACGGCAGGTATAAGTCCCGAAATTTCAAAAGAAATTTTTTTTTTCAGAATGAAACCTTTTGTATTATATTCTAAAAGGTTCAAAGTATATTTTAAGCCAATAAAAAAAAATTGATTTTTTGAAATTTCTACAGTGGTGTTAGGCCTTAAGGAACGAAATCAATAAAGTTAAATCGTTGTTCCTTATCGAACATATACTGTTCAATAAAATATATTATCTTAAACAAAATTATTATTATATTATTATGACTTTTGAAACATTTGCTTTGTTTAAAGGCATTTGTATTATTGAAATGTAATTTGACATTTTTTTTTGTCTGTATTCATGTTTTAATACAATTTGTCTTGCAGCGAAATGTCATTGTAATGCTACTATTAAAACGTATTTTCTGTAAAATGCAAATTCAATCAACAATAAAAAAATATTTTTTTTTAAATGAAAATAACAACTGTGATTTATATCTGTTTAATATCTGAAATTTCTAAAATATTATTTTTTATTTGTAAAAGATGAAATTGTTTTAAATTCACATTAACGGAATTTTTTTCTACTCTTTGTGATTTTGTAGACAATATTCAAAAATTAATAAAAATAGATAGAAAAATATTTAATCTAATGTCAATAATGTAATTAATGAAAAAGTAAAGTATTCTACAGATAATTTAAAATAAAATAATTTGTTTGTTTTATATTTTTTCATCATAAAATTCGAAATTTCAACAAAATGAACAGGATGATACCTATTTCTTATTACTTGTTTTCATTTATTTAAATATTATCATTTCTTAACTTACTCAAATTTGAATTTTTATCTTTTTTACATATATTATTGTATCGAATGATATAATTTTCAATTTATATAGCAAAATAATTTTCTTATAAACTTAATCGTTATTTTAAATTTTAAATATTATTCATTTATTAAGTATTAAAAGTCTTCATATTTAAATTAATGCTAATATTGTTCTTATATAAACAGTTATATAATGAAATAATTCATTTCTGTAAAAAATATATTTATATTCATTAGTTGTTTTGGAACTGTGGCTGATTCACTTTACACAAATTAATTTTCACCCCAACACCACAATAATTTAAAGTGTTCAATAATCACTTATTGTTTCGAAATGCATCAGCCGATATAATTATATAATTATAAATTATATAATTATAAAAAAAATGGATTGAATAAAGACAAAGAAACACAAACTAATATAGGTATATATTAAAAAGTTAGTCTAGATTTTAACAGAAAGGCTTTGACAATGATGGCATCGCCATCGAAATGCATCAGCCGATATAATTATAAATTATATAATTATAAATTATATAATTATAAAAAACAAGTGAACAATAAGTGATTATTGAACACTTTAAATTATTGTGGTGTTGGGGTGAAAATTCATTTGTGTAAAAATATTTATATTCATTAAAAGTAATAATAAATAAACTATGTAATAAAAAATAACCACATAATAAATTTATTAAAAATAACTGACTATAAATTTTAAATTTAAAAATAGAATATGTATTGATTAGTGTAGTGTTAATTATTTTATAATTCGCTCTATACTAATTTATGTTATATTTATATGATAAACGATGTTTTTAATTTAAACGTTTCTATTATATTTAAATACATATCATTATATTCAATTCACTTACAAATATTACTCGATGCGAATGTAATTTTAATTTGTTATATATGTATTCTCCCAGAGAATTATCAAATAGTCTCTTAATAGGTTTTCCACTTAAAACGTTTTTCTCTTCCATTTTCACTATTTGATTAACACTAACTTTCTTGACAGCAATTCTATTCCGAATGCGTTATATTAAATGATAAATAAGTCCTTGAACTGTAATGCTAGACCATACCTAAAAGGCTAAACAAGCCTTGTCGATAAAATAGATGTTTAGGAAGATATTTTTGAATCGCGCGCACAAAAGTTTTAAAATGAGAATCAAGTTAATTCCAATAATCAAAAATCTATTTTCGTTACATTAAACAATATAAGAATAATGTTTATTCATTATTGGATTATATGTATTATAATAATGAAGAGTACTTTTTGTAATATTAAAATTGATTATTGTCGCACAAGACAATTAAATATAAAATTAATATTTAAGTTTAAATTTTATCTTCACTACACACCAAACACCTAAAACGTCAGTATTTTATTCAACATGTATCTGTTTTATCATTTAGATAATAATTTCAATATGTATATTTTTTAGTTATATTATTCTTTAGTTACCAGTGTTTGCAAAGTTCAATATACCCATTCTAAACAAGGATTTGAATTTGTGGAACTAATACTTAGTCAACTAAAATTGTTTATATGTCTAGCTTTAGACTAATTGTATTAGAAAACATTTTTCATATGATATTTTTGCGCATATGCAAACATGATAACAACTATGAATTTTATTAAACTACACTGGAGATAAATATAACAATAAAATTATTTTGTATTAACCAAAAGAACATTATACTTATTACATAAATCTTAAAATTTTAAAATTGCTAATATATATATATATATATATATATATATATATATATATATTTCAAATAGAAAAAGTAATACAACCATATATTAAATTATTAAATTGAAATATAATTAATTAATAATTATCACATATACATATTCATATAATTTGTTGTTTTGAAGTTATTAATTTGTACATGTTCAGTCCTCTTTAAATATAAATCATTGTTTATTATATTATATTATATATATATATATATATATATATATATATATATATATATATATTTGAAAAGGCGTTTGATTCGGTCAGTACATCATCAATTTTCTCATCTCTAAAAGAGCAAGGAATTAATAAAAGATACGTGGATTTGTTAAAGGAAATATATAAAACTTCATCAGCGCAAATTAAAATACATGACCTATCAGACAAAATAAAAAAAGAGAAAGGAGTCAGACAAGGAGATAGTTTATCACCAAAAATATTTAATGCAATTTTAGAACAGGTCATAAGAGACGCAAATTTTGAAAATAAAGGAATCAAAGTAAACGGAGAATATCTATCACATCTAAGATTTGCAGATGATATACTACTTATAAGTGAAAAACCGGAAGATTTACAAACATTACTCGGAACCCTCTTAGAAAAAAACCGAAAAGTAGGGTTAAAAATAAATATGGGGAAAACCAAGGTCATGTTCAATAATTTCGCTGAAAGAAGTAAAATACAACTAGAGAATCAGTACCTGGAACAAGTGGACGAAATAAAATACCTAGGGAAAACTATAAGATACGATGGTGATTTATGGCCAGAAATCAAATCGAGAATCAAAGCCACATGGGCAACATTTGGGAGACTAAATAGTATAATGAAAAGCAATATACCAATCAGTTTAAAAAGTAAGGCATATAACCAACGTGTACTACCGGCCTGTACGTATGAAGCAGAAACTTGGACTCTAAACACAAGAATGAAACAGAAACTGCTAACTGCTCAGATAAGTATGGAAAGAATAATGTTAGGAATTTCCAAACTGGACCGAAAAACAAGTAAATGGATAAGGGAACAAACAAAAGTAATGGATATAATAGAGCAAGTTAAATCGTTGAAATGGACATGGGCAGGACATGTAGCGAGAAGAGAGGACAAAAGATGGACGAAGATTGTTACGGAATGGAGACCAAGAGATAAAAAGAGACCTAAAGGAAGGCCACATCAAAGATGGAGAGATGAAATTGTGAAGTATTGTGGAGGCCAAGGTTGGATGAGATTGGTCAGCGACAGAAAAGAATGGAAGAGGCTCTGAAAACTTTTCTTTTTAATTATGACATTCGACGAGGCTTTTACCCAGCAGTGGGCTGATGTGGGCTGGAGATGATGATGATATATATATATATATATATATATATATATATATATATATATATATATATAACACTTTATTTCTTTCTTAATACATACTTGAAATATTTTTCTCTAATTTATTCAAATTATTATTTTCCGTTTCATAAACTTTTTTTCATTCATTTCGTGGTTAAAAAATATTACTTTAATTAAGACAGTCACAGAGTATTGTTTAATTTTTTCAAATGAATTTACTATGTTTTTCAAATTTTATTTTTTTATTGAAATATACATTTCGATGCAGATATATTATGAAATACAATGTCACTGAATTGTGTAATTATTTTTGATTCTTTGTATATATAAAATACATGTAACTGGAAGTACTTTTTTCATTTAAAACTACAATAGTATATTTTATTTTCAATCATCGATTTAAATTGTCAATAATAAATTATTTATATTTAATACTATCATAAAATAGGTGTGTATGTGTTTATGTATAGTTCTAGTAAAAAGTTATTTTTAAATAAATTATATTTTAATTTATTAAATTAGAAAGTACGTATCGTTACATAAACTAATTTTGTTTAATAAGAAATAGCATTTCTTATTGCTATGAAAAATAAAGTAAAAACTGTGATTATTATTGGTAAAAATTGGTTTTTATTTGTTTTTAACGTGTATTATTGTTGGTGACTTGTCTATTTAAATTTATATCTTTGTATTTTTTAAAAAATAGTGCTCTTCTTCCGCCTCTGGTTTGATGTGAAAATTTTGTTTCTGAACTTTTTCAAAGTTTTCCGAGAATTATCGGAGGACAAATTTTATGAAATATTAACAAAAAAATGGAAAAAGATAAATTTTCAGGCAGACTTTTCAGACAGATTTTCGAATAAAATAAATTTTAATTGTATTGCTATTATATATATATATATATATATATATATATATATATATATATATATATATATATATATATATATATATATATATATTATAGACATCGTCTACACAAAAGCATTAACATAGCTTTCTAAACGTTTTATTTTACATAACTTATTTACATTGTTAAATAAAAGCAAATTCAGAAACGAGTAGGGGGTAAGACCCATACATAACAAGTAGGGGGCATTTGTATTTTTTATAAATGCCTCCTCGTGGCATTTCTAAAAATTAAAACATGTTCATACAAGTGAATTTATTATTTACTTCAATATTTATTATATTGGGTGTACAAATTATTAATATTTTTGTGTACAAACTTTTGCAGTTTTATTAAATAAGACATTATGGTCATCTGTTACCCTCAGGGCTTGTCCATCACTGCATACAACTTTTTGAGGCCTCTCAGGCAATTTCCAAATACCGTCTCGGAAAACTTCTTTTTATTTGAAACGATCCAGTAGTGAATTTTCAATTATCGATTTCTTCTAAAGAAGTGAAGCGGTGACCTGCCAAATCGTGTTGCATCTATGTTTATCAAAAGTAGTCAGAAGGAGCAATGTCCGGTGAATACAGCGGGTGCGGTAAAATATCCCATTTAGTTATTTCTAAATATTTTTTATTATTTTCTTTAATGACTATAAAATTTTAGCGTAATCATGAATAATAATAACGTTATCATGTCTGTCCTTATAAACTAATTCCGGTTTAATCCAGTTGATATTCTGTTGGAAGTCACCCGTAATGGAATCATTAATAATTAGCAGCTTAAAGTAATAAATTATCTTGGTCCCACCAGATTAACAGCATAAAAATCGAATATTGTATTTTATTAATGTTGAGGCGTGTATGGCAACGATTGGCCGGGCAAAATGTAGTATTTTTTTCTTGGGGTTGACGTAGAAATCCACTTTTCATCACCAGTCACTACCCGGTGTAAAAACCTTTGTTTTTGCCTTTGAAGCAGCTGCTCACAAGAAAATAATCGCCTTTCCAGATCTCTTGGTTTCAATTCATAAGGAACCAAATTATAAATTTGAATCAGGCCCATAGGTTTTAAACGTACAGACACTGCTTGTTGGGTCATACCAACGTAAGTGCAAAATTTGCGTTTGACTCGGATCTTCATCGAGTAATGCCTGCAAATTCATCGTCTACGTATTTTTGGCTGTCCCGAGCGAGGTCTATCTTCAAAGCTGAAATCAACTTATGAAGAGCAGAAACCATTTACAAAACTTGTCAGTTGGAGCATAATCACCGTAAAATAAAGCATTAACATGAGTTTCAGCTAACTTTTTCCAATTAAAACAAAAATTAAAACTTCCCGCAAATGCTGTTTAGTTATCAAAAAATCTGACATTTTCAACAGCGTAACAAAGAACATTTTGTATGAAACTCAAAACAATACAAACTGGATGTTATCGGCAGATGTCCAATCTGTCTAAAACCACGGAAATCAGCTGTTACTATTTAAAAATTTAATGTTTTTAGAGCCACTATTGAAAACGGACCGAATTAATTTGTACACCCAATACTTTAGAATTATTAATATTTTTGTGTACAAACTTTTTGCAGTTTTATTAAATAAGACATTATGGTCATCTGTTACTCTCAGGGCTTCACTAAAAGTTCGGCATTTAATTTATTGAGGCCTTTTTAAGGCAATGTACCGAAGAAATGTTTCATCTTTTTTATTTCAAACATTATATCTAGAGAAATGTCGTAAATTATATATTTTTATCTACTAATTCTAAGGGATTATTTGGTATTACATATTAGTTCGTTCTGTGTTTATCAAAATAAGTTAATAGCAGTGATACCTTAATCGATTTTAAAGCTTGGTTAGTTATTAAGAAGTATTTTTTTATTATTTTCTTTAACGACTTAAATTTTTAATTTATGTTTGAATAATATTTCACTTTTAGCTAGTAAAGAAATTAATTCTATTTTAATCCAGTTGATATTTTTTTGGAACTGTAAGATAAAATTAATAATTACATTTTAAAATAATAAAATATCTGTAAAACAGTGTATTAGAAATAAAAATCGAATATTTTATTTTATTAAAAGGAAACGTGTATAGGGTAGTGTATAGAGAAACATGTGTATAGTTTTTAATTAAACACAAATCTAAGTGTCACATTTGTATGACCAATATATATATTAGGTTGTCAAATATCTCCCTTCCGCCTTTTTGTCTTTTGCAATATATACAGTTATATATATATATATATAAAGCGGAATATATATATATATAATATATATATATATATATATATATATATATATATATATACATATACATACACATGCTCGAAAATGTCTGCATACACTTATCAATACGGATATATTTCTCAATAAAACAACCTTATTAATATAAATTTAAAAACAAACATTTTTTTAATAATTCTATAAACTATTAATTATTTATACATGTCAATTCAAAACATTTTAAATTTATAACAAATAAACTAAAAAATAAAAGACACAAAAATTCATACAAATTGAGCAGAAAATGTCTGCGTACAAAAAATGAAAATCGAAAATAATATAAAGTAAAATAAACTTTTCATGTGATTTAGTAACTGATTGAATAGCCTCTTTTTTTAAGAACCTCTTATAATCACTTTTGCATGGAATGGTCTATTTTTTGTGGTTTCTTTAGCACCAATCTTATTCCACTCTTTTTCTATAACTTTCTTCAACATTTCCTTGACAATTATGCCATGTTGGCGAATTTACGTTCGAGAAAATGCCACATATGTTCTATAGGGTTTAGGTCTAGAGATTGAAGAGGTGCATGCATCTGTTTTGGAACATTATATAATATCTATAGCTTAATAACTTCTGCCATATGCTTCGAATCATTATCATACAAAAAAATATAATCTAGACCTAGATTTCATTTTTAAGCCCTTTGCTTTATATTTCGTTTTAAAATATTTAAGTAAGCATATTTATCCATCGTGGATTCTAAAAACTACATTTGTCCCACGCCCTTACTTGTTATACACCCCTATACCATTACTCTACCACCTCCGAGTTTCACAGTAGGAACAAGATTTTTTTTATTCAGTGATGTACATACAATTTTGAGTCCTTTTATTCCAAAAATGTAATATTTGATCTCGGCTGAGAAAATCATGTGTTCCCAAAACTGGATTAGTTTATTAATGTGCTCATTTGTATATGCAATCCATTTTTATCTATTGATATGTGAAATAAATGATTTCTTACGCACAACACGGCTATGATACCCACCCTTTTTTATTATTTTTCGCATAATATCAGCACAGATTTTTTTTAAAATAGTACTTTAATATCTTGCAATTTGGGGTACAGTTATTCGGTGATTTTCTTTCACTGAAACTACAATCTTAAGCTTTTATCTAAATGTTAACTTCGACGGCTGGCCAGAAAGCGGTTTCAAATGTGGATTTAAAACTGATTACTACCCTTTGAATGAAAGAATGTTGTCTTCCAACACCCTTTCTTATTTCACGAAAACTTTTTCCTTCTTTTTCTAACTTTAAAATAATTTTACATTCACTAACAGAAATTTCCTTTTTTTGAATTCCATCTTATTTATTTTTTGCAAAAAACTTTACTATTAGTTACTAAAAATAATATTTTAGCGTTTCAATTGCAACATACGAACTAGGACATAAAACTGTGATAATTTTAAAACAACAATAAGTGCAAATATTGCAAAAAAAATCGATGATTTACTGTTTAATAAAATGTATTCGCAGACATTTTCTGCTCAATTTGTATGAATTTTTGTGTGTTTCATTTTTTATTTTATTTGTTATAAATTTAAAATGTTTTGAATTGTCACGTATAAAGAATTAGTACTTTGTAGAATTATTAAAAAAATTGTTTGTTTTTAAATTTACATTAATAAGGTTGTTTTATTGAGAAATATATCCGTATTGATAAGTGTATGCAGACATTTTCGAGCATGTATATATATATATATATATATATATATATATATATATATATATATATAATATATATATGGGACTAAAAAATAAGCGATTAATAACATACATATCATTCGATAGAACCACTGTACAAACTTTAATTAATGCAAACAGAAGAACGATAAGATTTCCAAACTATGAAAATAATTTATTAAAATTAAAAGACTTGCATGTCATTATTTCATTAAAATATAATCTATGGGTTTTTATAATTTATTCTAAATGTAAATTAATTATGTTAATTTATTTGTAATATGTAAATAAATTTGTAATTGATGTGTACTGAATTGTAATATTAAAAATGTATTAAAATTACATAAAGAGCAATAACATTTATTTGGTTATTTAAAAAACTGTATTACGTTAAAAAGAATTTATGTATATTTCTTAAAAAAAAAATGTTTTTTATGATTAGATTTGATATTGCGGAATACTATACACGCAGAGATTAGTAGTAGATTCTGATAAAATGATTTCTTTATCTAATATAAGTCATAAATAATGTTTATTCTTTTAAAACTAATTATTTTTCATTGTTCTTAAAATTTACCTGAATTAATATGTATATCACTAAAATGACATTTGTAGCTCATTGTTTTTCATTAAATTTCATAAACACAATTGTTACGTTTGTACACGTATATATATATAATGCGTATGTATCATTTATTTGTATACTTATAAAAAATTATTTATAATGCAAATAAATTTGCTGAATAGTAGAATATTTGCATCTGAATCACAATTTTATATTTATTGTTGAAATAGATTGTGTTGTTTTACAATAGGTTAGTGCTTTGTAATCAGTCATGTTTGGACTACTTTTTTATTAATCATGCTATTTTTTAATTGAACATTTCCTTGTTAATTAATTGTTTTGCAATTAAAATACAAATTCTTTAATAATTTTTTTTTCAATGCTGTGAAGTATATATATATATATATATATATATATATATATATATATTTATATATATATATATATATATATTTATATAAGAAGAGTATGCTAAAATTTTCAAAAATATTTTTTTAAGATTATTTAATACAGCCCATAACTTTAATATTAATAAAAAATATATTCAAGTATTAGGAAAATTGGTTGTTTATTTTATTTACTATCCTACTGATATCTCTACAAATGATTTACATTGATTTATTTTTAATTTTTTTGGTTTTTCTTGTAATTAATCAATATATTAAGTTTATAACTCATAAATATATGAATCAAATTCTATATATTAATTTTATCTACAAAATTTATAAAATAATTGAAAATATTTTATTTAGTAGTTTTAATATCTTTTTTAACAAAATGTAATATTCTGTTTTATAAAACGTTCAATATTGTATTGAATTTTAAATTTATATATTATTTGTATGCTTCAAATTTATGTCCAAGTCAATAACAACCATATTTATATAAATATTGAATTTTTTTTAATTTTGAGCCAAAATTAATAAAAATCTTTGTGAAAACAAATTACATTAAAAAAGGCCACATTATAATTAATAATGCTTTTAGATCAATGTATTATCTTATTCTAACAATGTAACTACAGTGAGTCAAAGTGAAACTCATACAGAGTTATGTTTCCAATAATTTTACACATATATTTTAATATAACAATTTTCTTTATTTCTCATGGTTAAGTTCTTCATTAAGGTTATTTTTATTATATTTGAAAATTTCAATCGTAAATTAATACTTTTAAAACCCATTTTTATTTAGTATATTGCGAATTGTTTGGTGAATTACTTTTTTATTTAGATACTTTTCAACTTCTAAAATCAATTTGGGTGCGCTAATTTTCGAATTTTCTTTAATTTTTCGTAGAATCCAACACTCGTCATGGTCATTAAAAATCTTGCGGAGACTTTTTGACTTTATTATCAACACTTTGACCATTTTTAAATCTTTTTATTACAGATTGCATTGTAGCGTGGTTTTTATTAACTATTTTTCCAATTTCTCGTAGAGTTTTTCTATTTTTGTAATGAAAAATCATTAGCTTTCGCTCGTCCGTCGATGATTGCTCCCTTTGTCCACTTAAAGTGAAAATCCAACTTATATTTTTTACAAAATGATTATAAACGACTTAACAATAGGTTTTTTTATAACCAAAGTGACCAAACACATATTTGAAGAGTATTCTTTCTTACCACAGCAGTTTTCAAACGAGAATAATTCGTTGTATGAGTTTCATTTTGATGTATTTTTTATTAATTTTTCAGAAATGATTACTTTTTGTGGAGTAAAAGTATTAATTTGGGATTGAAATTTTCAAATATAATAAAAATAACCTTAATGAAGAACTTAACCAAGAGAAATAAAGAAAATTGTTATTATATTAAAATATATGTGTAAAATTATTGGAAACATAACTCTGTATGAGTTTCACTTTGACTCACTGTATATGCATTGAAGTAGTAATGAATTTTAATTTTGTATTATTGTACATTAAATACAGATCCGTTCAATTAATTCAAAAAAAGTTAATGACAGTATATTTAACTTGGAACTAGTTTTGTTTAAAATTAGTTACTCCATCGTTCTTGAATAAGAACGATCACAAATACAAAATTAAATTAGAAAATTGCAGAATGATATTTGTAAATGTTTCATTTTCAATTAAAGATCTTGAAAATCTAGATTAATTACATTTTAAAATCATTCTCTTATTTTGTATCTGCGTTTAACAAATAATTAATTTAGTTTTACTCTAAAAAGAATTCCTGTCGTAAAATTGAAAAATTGAATTATCTAAGTGTGTGTTCGATTAATTTTTCATATTTATGTATATATATATATATATATATATATATATATATATATATATATATATACATAAATATGATAATTATATATATATATATATATATTATATATATATATAAATCAAATATCTCCCTTCCGCCTTTTTGTCTTTTTAATTTCGCGGCTATGTAAAAAAAAAAAAAAAGCGGAAGGGAGATACTTGATATATATATATATATATATATATATATATATATATATATATATATATATATATATATATATATATATATATTGGGAGTACAAATTAATTCGGTCCGTTTTCAAAAGATGGCTCTAAAAACATTAAATTTTTAAATAGTAACAGCTGATTGCCGTGTTTTTAACATCCAGTTTGTATTGTTTTGAGTTTCATACAAAATGTTTTTTGTTACGCTGTTGAAAATGTCAGATTTTTTGATAACTAAACAGCATTTGCGGGAAGTTTTAATTTTTTGTTTTAATTGGAAAAAAAGTGCAGCTGAAACTCATCGTATGCTTGTGGAAGTTTACGGTGACAATGCTCCAACTGACAAGTCATGTAGAGAATGGTTTCGGCGCTTCAAAAGTGGTGATTTCAGTGTTGAAGATAGACCTCGCTCGGGACAGCCAAAAAAATTCGTAGACGATGAATTACAGGCATTACTCGATGAAGATCCGAGTCAAACGCAAGACGAATTTGCACTTACGTTGGGGGTGACCCAACAAGCAGTGTCTGTACGTTTAAAATCTATGGGCCTGATTCAAAAGCAAGGCAATTGGGTTCCTTATGAATTGAAACCAAGAGATCGGGAAAGGCGATTCTTTTCTTGTGAGCAGCTGCTTCAAAGGCAAAAAAGAAAGGGTTTTTTACACCGGGTAGTGACTGGTGACGAAAAGTGGATCTTCTACGACAACCCCAAGAAAAAAAATACTACGCTTTGCCAGGCCAATCGTTGCCATCGACCTCAACATCGACACCAAAGCCGAACATTCATGGTTCGAAAGTTATGCTGTGTATCTGGTGGGACCAAGGGGATGTTGTGTACTACGAGCTGCTAAAACCTGATGATTCCATTTCGGGTGATCGGTACAGACTGAAGTTACTTCGTTTGAACCGTGCATTACGAGAAAAACGGCCGGAATATAAGGACAGACATGATAAAGTTATTCTTTTGCATGACAACGCTCGGCCTCGTGTCGCAAAAGTTGTCAAAAGATATTTATAAACGATAAAATGGGATATCTTAACGCACCCGCCGTATTCTCCGGACATTGCTCCTTCTGACTACTGGCTGTTTCGACGGATGCAACACGATTTGGCAGGTCACCGCTTCACTTCTTTCAAAGAAATCGAAAATTGGCCTCAAAATTGGATCGCCTCAAAAGACGAGAAGTTTTTCCGAGACGGGATTCGGAAATTGCCTGAGAGGTGGGAAAAAGTTGTAAGCAGTGATGGACAATATTTTGATTAATTTGTTAATTCATTATCTTTTGAAATAAATGCATTTTTGAGCTAAAAAACGGACTGAATTAATTTGTACTCCCAATATATATATATATATATATATATATATATATATATATATATATATATATATATATATATATATATATTTGTATAACTGTTATGAATACAATTTTTTTTTGCAATAAATGAAGTATTATTTTATCTTTCTTTTATTTATAAATCTCTTTAGGTTAAGTGTTAATATTTATTTAATTACACTAAGATAAAACACTATTGATTTAAATAAAGTTATGTTTTATTATTGGTAATAAGCATTTATTCTTAAGATAAGAATCACTGATTAATGATCGTATAAATGTTTTTCACTTTATATTAAAAGCTTTTCACGTATAGCTCTTTTGTAAAGGAATATTATGTACAATATATATATATATATATATATGCATATGTATGTATGTATGTATGTATAAGTGTGTAAGTAGAAATGTACGTACGAGTATGTTTGTGTGCAATCTTTATTTATATTTTTGTAATTGCGTGTGTTATTAAATTGATCACTTTTAATCATGATACTTAAAATACTAAGTGATCCAATTTCAATTGCTATAATTTTTTTTATTCTAAGATATAAAACACACAAACATCAATTAAAAATGTACGTACATTGTTTTTAATTGATTTTCAATTCTTACTTGTATGATAAAAATGAAATATGTACTTAATTATTATCATACTTGAAATCAATACTTGCAAACAATAAATGATGAAAATATTTCAAAGAAATGAACACGTGATATACTAATTAATACATGTGATTTTAATTATGAGCAGTGTTTTGATATAATCAACAGTGTACTTTTTATTCCAGTGTTTTTTACTTAATTTATAAATAATTATACACACATAAGTACACATAAGGACACATAAGGACAACTCATAAGTAATAATTTTTATAACTCTTATTGCATCGAATGTATAATAGGTTATTTTTTCGATTTTTATATAGTTTTTTGTCTACAAATCCACTCTGTCATTTCAGCTCGCTCTTTAATCAAAATTTGGTGATCCTTTTTATTAGTAACATGCATTTATTTACATATAGGAATCACAATATTCATTTATTTCAGTTTAAATACAAGCTTCATAATAATAGAAACTTATTAATATTTTTTTTATGTTACATTTTAATTTTATGTCTAAATACGAGGTGTGATCAAAAAGTAAGGTGAATTTTGAAATTTAGCGGGCTACATCCGTTCGATCTTCGATTTTTTTATTTGGTTATGTTGGTACACTCGTCTCGAATATATGTTCCAAATTTCAGCTATGTAACATGTTTAGTTTGTTGGTGAGAGGCATAAAAGTTAGAAGTGTTTTGCAGGCTCCACGATTTTCCGCTGTCGAAAATCATGGATCAAAGAGTTTGCATTAAATTTTGTGTGAAAAATGGAATCAAGTGCTCCAAAACACTTGAAATGTTGAAAGTGGCATACGATGAGTCTACTTTAAGCCAAAAAAATGTTTACAAGTGGTATAAACTCTTCCAAGAAGGCCGAGAAGACACCAACGACGAACCTCGTTCTGGACGCCCCAGCACGTCAACAACTGATGAGAACGTTGAAGAAGTGAAGAAAATAGTGTTGGGGAATCGTCGAATTACCATTAGAGAAATTGCTGATGATATTGGCATCTCGTTTGGTTCGTGCCAATCAATTTTAACGGGTGTTTTAGACATGAGACGTGTGTCAGCGAAGTTTGTTTCGAAATTGCTCGATTTCGACCAAAAGAACCGTCGCATGAGCATCGCCCAAGAGCTATTGAATGACGTCAACGACGACCCAGATTTACTCGACAGGGTCATAACAGGTGACGAAACATGGGTATACGGTTATGACGTCGAAACTAAGACTTAATCGTTCCAGTGGAGGCATTCCGGATCACCAAGACCAAAAAAAGCACGCCATGTTCGAAATGTGAAGGTTTTGCTTACAGTTTTCTTTGATTGCAGGGGCGTGGTGCATCATGAGTTCTTGCCACAGGGTAGAACAGTAAATAAGGAATATTACCTGCAAGTTATGCGCAATTTGCGCGAAGCAATCCGCCAGAAACGTCCGAATTTGTGGAAGAACAAAAATTGGCTTTTGCACCATGAGAACGCCCCTGCTCACACATCGTTGCTTGTGCGCGAATTTTTGGCTAAAACCAACACACTAATGATGCCGCAGACACCGTATTCCCCAGACCTGGCCCCCTGTGACTTCTTCTTGTTCCCGAAACTGAAGAGGCCCATGAAAGGACGGCGTTTTGCAACGATTGAGGAAATAAAGACGGCATCGAAAGAGGAGCTGAACAAGATCACAAATAATGATTTTTTGAAATGCTTTGAGGATTGGAAAAAGCGTTGGCACAAGTGCATTATATCCGAGGGGGATTACTTTGAAGGGGTCAAAATAAAAATTGATGAATAAATAAATATTCTTTGAAAAAAATAAAAATTCACCTTATTTTTTGATCACACCTCGTATATTACAATAATTACATTTATTTTTCCATTTATTTTTCTTTGATACTCATTTTTTTAATTGGATATCATATTATGTATATTATTAAAGGTGTTTTTTTTCATTGATTTATTTTGTAATCAGCAATATGAAATGTTTTAAATTTAGTTTTATACATTTAAAAATATATTTTAAGTATTTAATTTTAATTTAGTGTTATTATTTTTATTTTATTAATTTGAGATAAGGAAAAGATATTTTTAAATAAATAATAATAATATAGGAGAAATATAAAAATTGGACACAAGACATTACAAGTAAAGAATTATTAATAAGATTATTTATTTAAATATGATACAAACTTTTCTACAAGTTGCTAAGTTAGTAAATTTGATATCTGTAATTAAAAAAGAGTACTTAAGAAATGTTAAAAAAATAACGTTTTAACACTAGATTTACTGGCATCGACTGTAAACCTATTTTTACTGAAACTTGTCAATTTGACGGGTGAATTAAAATGAATTTTTTGTACATTTTTTTATCTTAAATCAATAGATTGTTATTAATAGTTTTCTTTAGTACATTTTTTACAAATAAACTCCATTTTAAATGTACATTTTCCACATACATACTTGTTATACTTGATACAAATATTATTAGACGTATTTTTCTTACATAATCCGATTTGGCAAGATTTTCGTACATTAAGATTTTCAAGATTTTCTGACAATGAATTGGAACTCGTATTTTGTTCGTTGCGATGGTTACTACCTAGTTCTTCAGCCAGTCGAAAAAAAATTCTTTCTGGATATGTTTACTCCAGTGGTCTCTTTGTACAATATCCAGACATTGATGGATGCCAAATCTAAAATGTTATAAAACACTTGAAGGGACCATCTATGAGATCTCACTTTTACGCTATATTTTTTAGCCATTTGGTCTATAACATCCACCCTAAACTTGGTTTTGTTGTTGTCAATAGTTGTGTTTCGTCTACAGCCTAAATATGGTTCAGCAAGTTTGAGCACGACGAATTCGCTCAAACGTATGTTTGATGGTCGTATTTCGTCTTTCCCTAAAAATGGGAAGCCATTTATGAGATAATTGTTTGCAACGTCCGATGCCAACCAAAACTTGATGCCAAATTTATCGGGTTTATTTGGCATGTACTGTGTAAATCGGCATCTAGCTTTGGTTGGGAACAATTGTTCATCGATTGTAATGTCCGCGGCAGGCTTATAGGTCTTCATCTATGCTGGTTATTTTTTTTATCAATTCAATTTCTTTTCGAAACTTGTCCATAATAGCCATGGCTAAATAGAAAGAACATAAATGTAAAAAAAATATTTCTTTATGGATAGATTTTAAAACTATCTTGAAAAAATCAATAAATAAATTTCAACTAAATTTCCAAATAGCACTTCTTTTTATTCAAGATGCACTGTTGAGATAATCACTTGTTTTGCTCTAATTGTATTATAAATAACAAGTTCAATTTCACTAAATTTTCAAATATCACAACTTCTTTTTATAAAATGCACAATTGAAATGATCATTCGTGATGTGATAAGGTTTGCTCTAACTGTAAACAACTATTGAACAATGGTTCAAATTCTTTGTTTACATATTCACTGCTATAAACAGTCATTATTTGTTTCATTTTTGCGTTTCCTTATTCATTCCATATTTCATTGTCGTTATTTCGCATCAGTTGAAACGATTGATTGCGAATTAAGGGGTTATACGCACTTGCAAGGCGCAAAAATGACGTTTTTTTAGGAATTTATTTTAGAAACAGTATTTATTTTGCAATTACAAATTATGGTTATTTGAATAGATCTTACTTTCAAGAATAAAATAACATGTCGATCATAAAAAAATATTGAAGTGCACCGCTCCTGAGACGATGTCCCGAACGACTTCCAAAAAAAGGCGCTTGGCAGTGATCTCCATATCGGCGGTTTAGATTATTTGAAATCAAAAAATATGGTCAATTCTTTTAAAGGATAGATTAATGCAGGTATTGAACGAAGGAATAATAAAAATTTTCATTTTTGACAAAATGGCGTCTACTTGAAAAAAATTTTTCGTTTTTTACTAAAATTTTTGCTCCAAATTGTTTAAAAAAAATAGTAATAATTTTTGTAAACCTTATTCCTTCATTCCAATACCTGAGGAATATATTTGAGAAGATTGTGTGAAAATTTGAGACCGATCGGTTCAGCCATTTCTGAGATATCGAGATCACCGACTATGAAAACACCGTTTTGAGATAAACGCGTTTGAAGTTTCGGAAGCAGTTTACACATAGTTAAAAATTTGGTAAAAATTCAGGTGTATGTCCGAAAATATTTATCGGATTTACTTCAAATTTTCAGAGAATATACTCAAATATATGTGCATTCCGAAAATGCAAAAAAAAATCGATTTTTTGAAATTTCTAACTGCGTATAACCCCTTAAGTAACCCGTCAAAATAGATATACAACATACAGAAATCATATAATATAGGTCTTACGGAGAAAATGAGTGAAGATATATATTCACTACAATATATCATTTAAAACCAATATATGTTTCTAAAAAAAAAATTAATATGTTCGGAATTTTTAAGTATGAAATCCGAAATCCGTCATATTGGCGGGTTCCGTAAATCTATTGTTAATTTGTAATTAGATTGTACGAATATTTTTTTTTTATAAATTCGCGTTTGAAATCAATTTTTAATGATATTAAGTATTTTTTACTCTATTTTTTATAAAATAATAATAATATATGTTAAGTTAAAAAATAAATAGAGTAATTAAATATAATTTCGTTTATTTATATTGAATCAAACCCACACATTAAAGAAACTAATTAGTGGTTATATGTATATATATATGTATATATATATATATATATATATATATATATATATATTATTTGGTTTAGTAATGTTTTAAATTTACATTTTCATCTGAAAAAAATAATAATATATTAGCTTGGCGTAAATAACATTGAATTTCTAACTTGAAATTAAAATATAATTTTCTATTTACAATAGATAGAATTTATAAGATCTAAGAAGTAAAATACTAGCGAAAATAAAGTAATATGTAATTTTCTATTAAATTAGTAATGCTAGATCAGTAATTAAAATGTAGTTTAAACAAGTATGAGAAAATATAATTTGATTATATTATGGATTTTTTTACTGTTACATTCAATTTATATGTATACAGTGAGTCAAAGTGAAACTCATACAGAGTTATGTTTCTAATAATTTTACACATATATTAGGTTGGCAAATATCTCCCTTCCGCCTTCTGGTCTTTTGAATTTCGCAGCTATGTACAAAAAAAAAAAAAAGCGGAAGGGAGATACTTGCCAACCTAATATTTTAATATAATAACAATTTTCTTAATTTCTCTTGGTTAAGTTCTTTATTAAGGTTATTTTCAATATATTTAAAAATTTCAATCGTAAATTAATACTTCTACTCCAGAAAAAGTAACCATTTCTGAAAAATAAACAAAAAATACATAAAATGAAACTTATACAACGAATTATTCTCGCTTGAAAATGGCTGTATTAAGAAAGTATACTCTTCAAATATGTGTTTGGTCATTTTGGTTACAAAAAGAAACCTATTGTTAAGTCGTTTATAATCATTTTGTAAAAAATATAAGTTGGATTTTCACTTTGAGTAAACAAAGAGGACAATCATCGACGGACGAGCGAAAGCTAATGATTTTTCATTACAAAAATGGAAAAACTTTACGGGAAATTGGGAAAATAGTTAATAAAAGTTACGCTACAATGCAATCTGTAATAAAAAGATTTAAAAACGGTCAAAATGTTAACAATAAAGTCAGAAAGAGTCTCCGCAAGATTTTTAATGACCATGACGAGCGTTGGATTCTACGAAAAATTAAAGAAAATTCGAAAATTAGCGCGCCTAGATTGACTTTAGAAGTTGAAAAGTATCTAAATAAAAAAACAAACCTCCAAACAATTCACAATATACTAAATAAAAATGGGTTTCATGCTCATATTGTCAGGAAGAAACCTTTCATAAATCTAGCTAATCGCAACAAAAGGTTAAGCTTCATTTGGGAACATATTAATAAGAGTTTTAATTATTGGAAATATGTTTTATTTAGGGACGAAAGCAAATATAATTTATTTGGATCCAATGGGAGAATTAATGTATGGCAGAAACCAAATACAGAAATGTCTTTAAAACACTTACATCCTACAATCAAACATGAGTGCTGTCATGTTATGGTAAGGGGGTGTATGTCTACGAGAGGGGTTGGAAATTTGATTTTATAGATGGTATTATGAAGTAAAATGTTTATATTGTTCTATAAAGAAAAAATTTGAAAGCCAGTGCTCAAAAACTTGGGATTTTACAAACATTTAATTTTTATCAGGACAACGATCTCAAGCACAAATACTATAAAAGACATAGTTGGTTGTTATATAACTGCCCCAAAGTACTGAAAACACCACCATAGTCACCTGATATAAGTGTGATTGAAAATCTATGGAATCACTTAGAAGTTGCCATTAGAACACACACTATTAGTAATAACAATGATTTAAAAAAGCGTTATTAGAAGAATGGAAAAAAATTGACCCAGCTTATTGTGCAAAATTAGTTAAATCCATCCTGAATCATTTAATGGCTATAAAAATTAATAAAGACTACTCTACTAAGTACTAAAATAATTCATTCAATTGTAAATTTTAATTTAATAAATAATTTGTTAGTTGTATGAGTTTCATTTTGATGTGTTTTTGAATCATTTTTCAGAATTAGTACTTTTTTTTAGTCTTTAAGTATTATTTTATGATTTATTTATTTTTATGTAATAAAAATATCCTTAATAAATAATTTAAATCAAATATAAAAGGGTTTTTTTTATTTAAAAATGTATATACAAAAATTTATTGAACATAGTATGGGTTTCACTTTGACTCACTGTGTATATATGTGTGTGTATATATATATATATATATATATATATATATATATATATATATATATATATATATATATATATATATATATATATATATATATATATATATATATATATATATATATATATATATATATATATATATATATATATATATATATATATGTTTATATGAATGCATTTACATACGTATGTATGCATGGTATTAAAGACTATAAAAAAAACATGTGCCTTACTTATATTAAGTGATGACGTCATTTTTCCGATCAATTGAAAAAAAGATACGTTAATCGCGTTAATAATTCGATTCAAAAAATTGATTCTTACTTAATAGACGAAAAGCTACCATTGAACAGACCGATTTCAATACTAAATACCGCTGCTACCTATATTTATCTTAGTTATTGTTTGTGTTATCATTTTCCCGCTCTCGTTCAATATGTAAAATTCTAAGCTATGATATCTATGTTAATGATCGCCTATAATATAAATACTAGAGAACGATTTATTATAAAATAGTTAAGTGTACTGTGACACGATGTTTATATCAGCTGTTTTTTTTATTGTACAATTTGTTAACATTGTATTTTGCGCATTGCCGCAAACGTGTTCATCGCCAATCTATTGTCATGGGCGTCTACTGCACACTGTTCAAATGGCGGGAGTTTTCAACGATTCAAAAACGTTCGTCGATTTGCAGATGCGTCGGACTGAAAACGAAATTTTAGACGAATTCGATCAATTAATGAAAATGACTGAAAGTAAACCTACACGAGAACAGTTATTAAATTTCGTCAATGACAATTTTAATCACAATGATGAATTAGAAACCGTTCGACCTCCTGATTGGACTCCTGAGCCGAGTATACTTAAAACAATTGCAGATCCTGCACTCAGAGAATGGGCAAGAGAATTAAATAAATTATGGTTGATTCTAACTCGTAAAGTACGACAAGAAGTATTAGAAAATCCTGAACGATATTCTTTGGAGCCAATACCAAATTTATTTGTTATACCTGGTGGGCGATTCAAAGAACCTTATTATTGGGACTCGTATTGGATAATTAGCGGATTGTTATTGACAGACATGCATGAAACAGCAAAGAGTATGATTGATAACTTTTTATGGTTTATAAGTAAGTATGGATATATTCCAAACGGAGGACGAATATATTATATGAAAAGATCTCAACCGCCGCTTTTAAGTGCAATGGTTACAAAATACATTGAAACTACAAAAGATCTAACTTGGTTGAAAAATATCTTACCTCTCGTTGATAAAGAATTAGATTGGTGGCTGAAACAACGAACCGTCAAGGTACAAAATCATACTTTAGCTCATTATTTTGCAGAGAGTGAAGGGCCGAGACCAGAAAGTTATAAAGAAGATTTTAAAACTGCTCAAAATCAGCAAGATATCTATACGGAATTAAAAAGCGGCGCAGAAAGTGGATGGGACTTTAGTTATCGTTGGGTGGTGGACGAAAATGGAACACATAACGGAAATTTAAGTAATCTGAAAGTAAGTCACATAATACCGGTAGATTTAAATGCATTTCTCTGTGGTGCATTTGACAACGTTGCAAGCTTACATTTATTATTAGGGAATACTGCGAAAGCTAGTAAATGGCGAAAAATATCAAATAAGTGGAAAGTCGCTGTAGAAGAAGTCCTGTGGAATGAAGAACAAGGTGTTTGGTTCGATGTTCTCAGTACAACAGGAAAACAGCGAAATGTGTTTTATCCAAGCAACGTTTTCCCTCTATGGACTAGATGTGTACAAAACAAACAAGATTTAGAAAGAAAAGGTGATCGCGTTGCGAATTATATAGAAAATTCCGGTGTTTTGGAATTTTTGGGAGGAATACCAACAAGTGAACATTATACTGGCGAACAATGGGACTTTCCGAACGCCTGGCCGCCTTTGCAAGGTATTATGTCTCAAGCATTGATGAGGTCGGGAAGTGATAAAGCGATAAATATTGCGAAAAAAATAACAGAAAGATGGGTGAGAGCGAATTTAATCGGCTTTCGAAGTTCAGGAGAAATGTATGAAAAATATGATGCTGAAGTGCCTGGTCGATTTGGCGGCGGGGGTGAATATATCGTACAAGCTGGATTTGGATGGACGAATGGTGTTATCTTAGAAATGCTTCACGAATCTGGATTATGGCTTACAGATGATAATCATGATAGTGTTTATTACAATGAATAATGTAAATATGCAAAACATTTTTTTTTAATTTTTATGATTTTTGTATTGTAGATTTCAACTAGCAAAAATCTTTTTATACACTTTAATGAATATAACTTCTTCAATGATTTGTATTGTATTTTACTTTGCTTTAGTTTGTAGTAGTACTATTGTATTAATTTTTTGTATTATAACTTTAATTTAATTTATTTATATATATATATATATATAAATATATAAAATATAAAATATATATAAAAAAATATAAAATATATATAAAATATATATATATATATATATGTATATATAAGTAATATATAATTATTCAATAATAACAAATCTAGAAAATATGACATTAAAAACGATAAGAAAGGTGTATGTATTTAAAAAAATCACGTGTAATTGTGTTTAAGTTATTTATTATTAAAATGTTGGAATTATTTTTTTACGTTGCTATTTATTTACAAAAGTATTTCTATTCCTATATGCATTTATATATATATATATATATATATATATATATATATATATATATATATAGAGAGAGAGAGAGAGAGAGAGAGAGAGAATCACATTACAGCTCTTATGCCGAGTCAGGACCTCTCTCTGAGAATGTCAGCTCAGAGAAGCCTTTCACGTCAAAGTTTCATGACAGTTGTTTTTTACAAGATGAGATTATCAACTTCATGATTAATCCTCGAAAAATTAGGGATTCTCCGATTGGGAATCGAACGCACTCTTCCCGCATTATGATGCATATCATTATGCTACCAACCGGTATTTATATATAAATAAATAAATATATATATATATATAAATATATATTTATACATACGAGGGTCGTTTGATAAGTATGGTAAAAAGTAATAAAAACTTAATTGAAAAATTTAATTGAATTAATTAATTAATTTAATTAAATAATAAATAAATTTACCATACTTATCAAACGACCCTCGTGTATATATATATATATATATATATATATATATATATATATATATATATACACAACTAAAATCAGTTAATTTGATAAATGTATACGAATAGACTCTCTAATTTTTTAAAACAAATCACATCAAAAAAATTAAAAAAAAAATTAAATTCAAAAAAATTTTAAAATTTCTCATAAAATTTTTTTTTAGTTTAAACTTACCTGAAAATTTATAAAATGAACAATATTAAGTATTTAAAAGGAAACAAAATCCTCAAATGATTTTAAAATAGACATTTATAGTTGTTTTTTTATAACAAAGAATATGTACGAAAAAAATCAATATTTAGTTTATTCACAAAATCGGAAAATGATTTGATAAAATTATATATATATATATATATATATATATATATATATATATATATTCTAAAAATGTACGAAATTAAAAATTCAATAACTCAACTTTCTAACAAATGAAAATATAATAGATTTTTTTGTACGTTATATTTAATAATTAAGGTAATTAGATAAAAAAATGCTCGTATCAAGTTTAATTCGTTTAAGTAAAATTATAAGGTTAATTTATATTATATATAATAGTATATTATGTGTTTTTGTTAATTTCTTGATAAGAATTGTTGTTTGTATAATTAAATTATTATTTATGTCTTTAGTTACAGCAGCAATATGCATATAAATATAAATATATATATATATATATATATATATATATATATATACATATATATATATATATATATATATATATATATATATATATATATATATAATATATATATAAATATAAATAAAATTTGTGAATTAATTGCAATATAGTTGTGATTTAATAAGAGGGAATTTAATTATTAATAAATTAATAATATATACGAAAATTGAATGTAATTTTTAGTTAAATAATAATAAGTATGTTATTTGTATATGAGAGTATGGTTCTTATTTTATTTTAATTTTTTAGTTTTGCATTTAAATATATATTTATTTATATATAACATTTTCGAATAACAGGTGTGAAGAAAAATAAAAAATAGTATTCGTTTAATATTTGGTTTGTACTTTTGGACTCATTTTTCATTTATATCATAATTTTTAAATTGTTGTTTTGGAACTGTGGCTAATTCATTTTACAGAAATGAATTTTAACCCCAAAATTATTGTGGTGTTGAAGCTAAAATAATTTTTAAAATTTCGTTATTTTTTAACTCCTTTAAATATATATATATATATATATCAGATTGGTCACAACGCCAGATATGGGTGTCCAAGTGGACAGCGATCCACTTAAAAGGGGTTATACGCAGTTGTGAGGCGCAAAAACGACGTTTTTTTAGGAATTTTTTTTAGAAACAGTATTTATTTTGCAATTACAAATTATGGATATTTGAATAGATCCTACTTTCAAGAATAAAATAACATGTCGATCATAAAAAAATATTGAAGTGCACCGCTCCTGCAGACGATGTCCCGAACGACCTCCAAAAAAAGGCGCTTGGCGGTGATCTCCATATCGGCGGTTTGGATTATTTGAAATCAAAAAATATGGTCAATTCTTTTAAAGGATAGATTAATGCAGGTATTGAACGAAGGAATAATAAAAATTTTCATTTTTGACAAAATGGCGTCTACTTGAAAAAATTTTTTCGTTTTTTACTAAAATTTTCGCTCCAAATTGTTTAAAAAAAATAGTAATAATTTTTGTAAACCTTATTCCTTCGTTCAATACCTGAGGAATATATTTGAGAAGATTGTGTGAAAATTTGAGACCGATCGGTTCAGCCATTTCTGAGATATCGAGATCACCGACTATGAAAACACCGTTTTGAGATAAACGCGTTTGAAGTTTCAGAAGTAGTTTACACATAGTTAAAAATTACTTACAAATTCAAGTGTATGTCCGAAAATATTTATGGGATTTACTTCAAATTTTCAGAGAATATACTCAAATATATGTGCATTCCGAAAATGCAAAAAATAAAAAATCGATTTTTTGAAATTTCTAACTGCGTATAACCCCTTAACTGAGTATTGGGCATGATAGCCTGCAATTCATGTTACACACTGTAATAGCGAAATGTAACTTTGGCTGAATACAGCATATATATGTATGTATGTATATATATATATATATATATATATATATATATATATATATATATATATATATATAATATCAGTACTTGATTCTCAACTTGATTCTCAACGTAGAAATAACAATTCTTTATAATCAGACTACATATTTGTTTCTTTTTGGTAACACGTTACATATAATACAAGTGGTTATTTTTTGATTAATTTTTAATATTTCATTTATGTATTTTTTATAATGAAATAAATTGGTATTGAAACCATAAATATTAACATTATTAAAATATATACCATTTATTAAATATGTTGCTCTCATTGATATATGTTTAAATATTTTTTTATTTTCAATTTCTTTGAACATTTATGCCATATTTCAAATGCTTGATCATTTTGTTCTTTGTAATATCTTTTACTTTAATTATGTTTGTTGCAACTATGTCTTATCATATTATCATGATATCAATACTGATTTTGATTATTATTTTACTTATTTAAAATATTAAATAATATGGAGAAGATATAAATGCATGGTTATTTTAAACGTATCAGTTTTTTAAAAAAAATCAAATATTTTATATAAAATCCAGTTCATCTCCATAAACTGTAGTTTTATTTAATGTAGGTAAACATTAAAATTGACTAATAGTTTATTTATACATATAATATTTTTATATTATATATATTTTTATATATAATAAAAACAAAGTGACTGATATTATAATCAATAAAATTACTTAATTTTACATCAACGCTAAAATTTATTATGATTAGGTTAAAATATAATTAAACATAATAGTTTTAAATACCTTTTTGCAGTTGTGCATTAAAGACATTTACGAGCTGATAGCATAAATGTGTACAATTAGAGCATGACAAAAAATAGAATTTAAACTAAAGTAATTTTGTTTTGTAAGATAATAATAATGATCAAAATGTATTAAAAGTCCCGCATTTTTTAAAAATGTAATATTCAATAGATCTATTTATGACACAAAAATATAAGTTAAGTATGTTAAAGCTGCTTCTTTTAAAATAATAAACTATATATATATATATACATTTCAGGACAGATAATAGTAGTGAAGAGGTTTACGTAGTTTTAATGGAAGAAATATAATCAGACACTGAATTTTCATTGTTTTTATAGTAAAAATGATCAAGCTCTAAAAATTAAATTAGACATTTACGATGTACACATTGATAAACATTCGAATTTTTATTTTCTTGGAATGCTCTTTATTTGAATATTTTTAAATAACTGGTTTCTTCAATAAATGTCTTTAAGTTCAAGTTAAAAAACTATTAAAAAATTATTAAATAAAAATAATTTATTAACACTAAACCTACCGCGACGGGTCAAATGACCCTTTTTTAACTTTTTTTCAAAATTTCTCACATAAAGCGTTATCATATCGCTAGTTGACTTTATGACTTTTAATATAATTTACATACAATGTATTTTTCAATATTTACTCCTCTCTTGTTATTTTTTTACCGAGAAATATATGTAATCTGCCTTAACTACCGCAACGGGTCATTTGACCCGTGCAAAGATTCATATGATATCATGAAAATTTGTATGTGTAGTTGTGATACAAAACCATTGCATTAGACATTTTTGCTATTCCATCATATATTTTGCTGTATTGCGTTATATTTGTTGTTGGCTGACGAATGAATAGCGAATTTCACTCTACTCCAAGCGAGCGATAAAAAAATGAAGCCAGCGTTTACAAACAGATAAATTGGATTTAATCTCTGAAGTATGGTACAAATTCATCGAGAATAGCCAAAATTGTTACAAGCCTGGGGAACATGTAACTATCGATGAACAGCTTTTCCCAACCAAAGAGAGGTGTAGGTTTACGCAATATATGCCGAACAAACCGGATAAATTTGGTATCAAATTCTGGCTAGCATCTGACGTCAGCACCAAATACATTATAAATGGATTTCCATATTTGGGAAAGGATGAAAACAGAAGAGCTTCATCTCCGCTTGAGGAATTCGTTAGCCAAACAAAAAAGTGCTTCTACTAAGCTCAAAGCATAAATCTATAAGCATCGAAAAAAACGGTAAGCGTATACCTGAACCGATCAGATTCTACAATAATACTAAATACGATGTAGACATGACGGATCAAATGGCAAGAAAATACTCCGTGAAATCGAAATCGCAAAGATGGCCTGCGTAGATTTTCTTCAATATTCTTGGCCTGGCTGGAATCAACTCGTGGGTTTTATACAGAGAAACAACCGGCGAAAAAATTTCTAGACAACAATTTTTATTCCAATTAGCTGAAGAACTTGCCGAAGATTTTCAACATGAGCAACAGAAAGAAAAATAAATTATACAAAAAACGTCAACAAATTCAAGTTTGGATTCTCGTGTGCAAATGCGAAAAAGGTGCCAAATAGGTTTTATAAACAAATAAATAAACAATTTTGAATCGTTATTTGAAAAAAATTGTTTTATTCATGTACCAAATTGTGCTAAATGATATATTTTTCGCTATACGTAGTAATATATATAACATTTTAAAGAGGGGTCACTTGACCCGCTATGGTAGGAATAGGTATACATGAAGTATCGGTAGGTTTAGTGTTAATAAACACTTTGTTACTAGAGAAGTAGTTTTTAGCAGGTTATGTAAACCACATGAGAATTTCGATCGTCCTTTTCGAGAGTACTGTCACAACATCAAGCGAAGTTATTTGAAAATTTTCTCGTGAAATGTATCTCAACTGTATCATTCACTATAGTAATAAAAATAATATTTGATTAATAATGATAATAATTTGATTAGTGGAAATAATATATAATATAATCCACATTTTTTAATTATCAGACGTATCAAATATGGTTAATGAACACATTGTACAATATTGTACTCTTATCATTTAATTATTTTTACATTTGTTGATTGATACTATGGTAACTAGTAAATTATATCAATGTACATATGTGTATTGTATATGTATATATATATATACACACACACACTTAGATATATCAAATAATCGAATTTAATTTTTCGTGAAAGTAGTCAAAATTAATAATTTAATCAGTTGGATAGAATTTAAATGCGGAAAATTGTATATGTAGTTGCATTAATTTTTTTTATTATATTGGGAGTATGTATATACCATTTTTCAACAAATACATTGCCTTATACATGTCAATCTCCAATTTATTGTCATGGATTATTATTACATACGGTGCAGACGGTACGATTATTTAATGATTCGAAAACATTTGTCGACATGGGAATGAAAAATTCAGAAAATAATATTTTAACGAATTTCGATTACTTAATGAAACGCACGTTGAATAAACCTACAAAATCAGATATTTATGATTTTGTGAAAAACAATTTTATTAAT
>CP092091.1:22297990-22352990 GCA_029203775.1 Neoneuromus ignobilis | reverse complement strand
CAAAGTGTGTTATAAAATCTTATTTTATAACACAAGCTCTGTCATCGAATTACACATTAACTTGTTGTTATAAATAAACAAAGTGACTAATAAATAATTAGTAAACATTTTTTAATGTCTTCTGATGTAGGAGTGATAATTCATTTGCGTGAAAGTGAATTTGCCAGTTTCAAAACAAATAGTAATGAACTTACATCCAAATGGATTTGTAGAATGAAGTAATATTTCGATTGGTAAATTTACATTATAATGAGATGACCTTGAAACTATAGTCTGAGATAATGCAGAGGTTATACCACCAATTACATTCCAGTCTATACCTAATATTATTTCACTACGACAATATATAGGTTTCCCATAAGCATCAGGTAAATTAACCCATTGCAATTGCCCCCATACAGATATTCCAAAACCGTTATTTTTTAATGAAGGGAATTCTTCCACTATAACTGCATCTGATTCAGACATAATGAATATATAAAATTATATAATAAAAATTGAATTAAATAAATATGTATTACATTTTCTTCGAATGATTTGTCTATTTATTTTTAAAATTAATATATTAAACGTATAAATTTATATATTCTCACTAACGTAAAAATTGGTTTGTTATACAATAATATTGTGTTTTTCTACAGTTGCTAAGGAAATATTTGTTGTTAGCAACCGTTTTTAAAAAAGAGGGGTAAAGAACAAATTTATACGTAAATAATTTTACATTGCAAATTATTTAAATATATATTTTAAAAATAAATAATAATGTTAATTATTTTTTAAAAAAATAAAGTTAATTTAAATTGTAATGATGGAAACACAGAAAACTGTATTGAAAATTAATATTTTTTATTTATAGTGTTCATTTATATTTATCATTCAATATTATAAATTAATTATTTATTTATTGGTCGATTTAAGTTATGTAATTACGACTAATGTAATAAAATATTAAAATGTGTTAAGCTTTTATTACGAGTTAATATTTTTAAATGGGTTATTTTCTAAAAAAAACATACCTATATCAATAATTAATAAATATTAGGAAAATATGAGCGTTTTAGTTTGCCTAAATCAAATATTTGTTTGTTATAATTAAATTAAATATATTTATAGAAATTAATATTGGGATTTTTAAATTTAATAGCTTTTTAATTTAATATGTACATACATCCAAATACATATATGCATTTATTTCTCTTTATATGTATTATATAGGATCATCCAAATGTGATGCTTAGATTTTTTATCAAGAAGAAACGAAATAAATTATATAAGTTTCCCTATACACGTTTTTTTTTAATAAAACACAAATCTAGGCATCACATTAAATTACCTTATATAAATTAAATAAATATTAAAAATTACTGTGGTAATAAATATATAAAAAGTAAAGTATATGTAACCATTTTTTTATTTATAATAACAGCCCTTTCACTTACATTATTTTAAATAATACAAATAATTTAAAACATTGAATTTTATTTAACAGCCAAATGTTACTTATAAAATATTCAACCTCACCAATGACTCAATTACATTTATTTACAAATTTCAAATGTTTGTTGACTTTTAGTTCATAGTAAAATATTATTATTTAGAAAGATAGTGTTATTTGAATATATCATTTCTTTAGTTTTTCTTATTACATGACTATTTTTGATTTATACTATCAAAAAATATTCAGTAATTTATAATTTATTAAAAGAATAACATCAAACTTTATCACATTATTTGATATAATTTTAAAATTTAAATTAATTTGTTACTTTAGATACACATTAAAATAATGTAATAAAAAAAATAAATACTGTATTAATTTAATGCGTATGTATTCATAAAAGTTCATACACATTTTATGTAAATTACAAATACATATTTATATATATATATACTTGTAAATACATAATAAAAAAAAATTATATGTTCAAACTTTGTCATACATTTTTAATTTTATAATAACAAATAATATTTTCAAATATTTATTAATTTAAAAATATTATTTCACTAAACAGAAATAAGCAAAAATAAAACCTCCAAAAAATTTAAAATTTATTTACTAGAACAAAAATTTAATTTTTAAGCAGAAAATATATTTTATATGTTAAGTCAATGTTAAATTGTGAATTTGTTTACATAAGTGATTAAACTTAAGTATTCATTCAATTTTCAGTGAAAAAATAAAAAAGATAATACCACTACAAAACATCAGATCTTCATAAAGAAAATTAAAACATTTACAAATAACAAAATATTAAATAAATACTATAGTATGTTAGTTAACTATTTTTTAATTTTAAATATTTGTAAAAATAAATATGTATACGTTTCATCATAAATATTAACTACTCTTAGTTTCCAAACTTTTTACATAGTAATCAATATTATATACAGAAAAAATATTATAAAAATATACATCTATTGTTTTGCTACCACATTTTTTTAGAACTTTTCTTTAAACAAATTGAACAAATAAAAATGACTATTTTTTTTTAATAAAAATTTTCATAGCTTAAAATTGAAGTTAACCAAGCAAATATACATTTAATTTATTATCGAATCTCCAAGTTGATGTCGATGACAATAGTCACGACCATTTATTGCAGAAAGTTTGCAAACAGTACCAGTACGAGTTAATGCAGTGCAGATTTTACGAACTGAACTATTTCTTAAATGTGACGGTGTATTACTAAAAAAAATTTTTTTAAATAGAGTACACAAAAATTCAAATACAATATTTTTATAAAATGTATGTGTATACAATTATAACATACACAATTTAATAACTTTCAAGATATATATTAAAAAAAATCTATAATAATTATTAAAGAACATAACTAACCTTCGAGACCTTATAGGAGAAACAGGAGAAAAATGTTTAAAATTTGAAGCATAGGAATTTCGAAGTGATGAAACATTGTTATTTTCACTGATGCTAGATAAATTATCATCTTCAACTATACTTTCATAAATATTTGATGATGACACATTTCTGAAAGAATCTGAAGATTTATAATTTGAATTGAAGTTGCTTGTATCTACATAATCATCATTCTTAATGTTTGTAACTGTTGGTGACAATATAGAATTTTTTTTAGCTTCCTCTTGTTTATTCAAAATGTTTTTCAACGATGTTGATTTATTGTTCATATTTTTCATTTCAAAATAATGAATTAAAAATTTTATTATAATATATACTGAAAATGAAAATAATTATTTATTACTTTTATTACTAGTAAATAAATTTATTATATTATAAACACACACACATACAGAGAGTTTAAAAAGATAAAATATTTGTCAAGTTGAAGAATTAATATTGAATTATTAAATATATGAGTACATAACAGTAAATATTTTATGAATTTAAATTTATAAAATAATAACAGATTGTTTAATTAAATAATATAAAAAAATATTTTTAATAATTTTTTTATTATAGAATTATTATTATTCTTTTATTCAATTAAGTTTTAATACATTATTTCTATTTTATATCTGCATTAATATTACCTAATGTTAAACTAATAATAACTGATCCAAGTACAAATGACTCTAAAGCTTGTTTTGTTCCACGCTGAAGAGCAACAAATAAATTTAGAGGTACTAGAACCACAACAGCATAACGTGTAAATGTTGGTGCATTAAGAAATGCGCATATTATCATTGCAGCAGTTAAAAATATTACACTACTGATGCATAAATATACACGATCAATAGTATCTCCTGTTCCACCCAACATTTCAGAAAGCCATGTTAATTTATTATCAATTGCTGTTCTTGATGTTGTAACTAAATCAACTAAACTATGTATTGTTGTATTGACTTGCTTTAATTGTTGCAAGGTAATTTCATATTGTTGAGATGCTTCTGTACTTTGTTTCAAAATATGTTTACTTGATTCCTCTAAAATATTTTATTGAAAAACATATATAGTATATATCAATAAAGATATATTTTATTAAAAAATGTTCAAAATATAAACGGAAAGATATTTGCCAACCTATATATATATATATATATATATATATATATATATATATATATATATATATATATAAATTATTTATACTTGAAAACAATGACAATCTAAAAATAAAAATGTACATACATGCATGTATATATACATAAATATACTTTCATTTAGTCAAATGTGGCTATTTTTATAGAAATTTTTTTAAGAAAAATATGTTGCAGCAAATTATTGTCTTAAACTATATTTACATATTGCAGCTGTTTATAATTATAATAGCATAGGTAATTACAATTCAGTTAAAATGTAAATAACTTTTACAATAAAAAAAATTACATGTAATTTACAATTCTTAGACTTACCAATCCGTTCCCATATATTTTTTGCTTGCTCCTGAATTAATAATAAATCATTTAACACCTTTTCATGATAATTTCGATGTTCATCAGTTTGACCTTCTATTTGTTCAGATGCCTTTTCTAATTAAGAAAATAAAATATATGAAAAATCACAATAAATAATTTGTAATAGGATTAAATTTTAATTTAACATGTTTCTGCATTATGATATTTAAAAACAAATTCAAACTGTTTGATGATACATAAATGTTTTTAAAACTAATTTTAATTTTATTGTGAAAACAAGTATTATTTTTTTTACTTATTTACCTAGTTTATTCTTAACATCTTTAGTCATTTTTACAAGTTGCTCATGTCCAGCTTTGATTAATGCTTTTTCTTGTGTTAATTGATGTATATTTTGTTCAATAGCAAGTTGGCCATAAAACTGAGCTTGTTGTATATCTTTCTGCTGTTTTTTTAATATTTCATGACCATCATTTAAAGATTCCATAGTATCATGCATAGTTTTTTCCAATTCTAATTGATTGTCTGATAACTGTGTCATTATATTAATTTGATTTCGAGCTTTAAAATAAGTAACAATTATAAATAAGTTATTTTAATAATAATTTAATAGTTTGTAAATTTATTGATGTAATATTTTCTATTCAATTTTTCAAAATACAAACATTTTCTTTATTTTAAAGTCTATCTGTTTTGATGGTATTTGTATATTGTTTAAAAATTAAAATATTGGATACATAAAATTCCTAAAATACATACCAGCATCCAAGAGATTATTTATTGTCATTTCTGTAAGACCACGAAATTGTGTCTGTTGTATTGAGTAACAAACAGCCCGTGCTCGATTAGTCATTAAATGATATGAATTCCAAACATCTGGACTCATATCTGAAGTACAATCTCGTAAACTCTATAATCATACAATGAATTTCATTAATACTTTTAATAGATTAGGTATTTGTAATTAATATAGTTTTTATATAAATTATGCTAATTTAACATATTAACTTGCACCAACTATTTGGGGCTGTTTTTTTATAAACCCAAATAATAAACATTTATAACTTATATGGATTATAATTCTTTCAATATTTATATGTTTAAATTATATGTACTTAATAAGAAATATTAATAGAAAAATACCTACGTGTATTCTCAAGAATATATTACTTAAATTAATTCATATAAGAGTGTATTTAACATGTTCACTGATTTTTTTTATACATGAAGATTATATATCACCAAAATTCTGAATGCTATAACACATTCATGTCCGAGAACATGTTAATAAAAAAAAAAACTTTATGCAGTTTGATTTGATTAATCTTTTAATCTTAATGCTTACCATTGAATCAGTGCAAGGAAATATCTGACGGCCTTCTGCGGAAGATTGACAATT
This sequence comes from Neoneuromus ignobilis, assembly GCA_029203775.1. Taxonomy (NCBI): domain Eukaryota; kingdom Metazoa; phylum Arthropoda; class Insecta; order Megaloptera; family Corydalidae; genus Neoneuromus; species Neoneuromus ignobilis. The sequence goes on along the minus strand of CP092091.1, from coordinate 22,347,256 downwards.
TAATAGCATTACTGCCATTTTAGATAATTGTTCATCATTCATTTTGTGGCATGTTGTTTGTAGTTTCAATACAACCTACATAATTTTTTAAAAAAATGTATAAATGAAATTATTTACCTACATATTGATCCAAATTTTATAAAATTACAAATGAATTTTGCATTTCATATTTAAAAATAACATTAAAATAAGCAAATAAAGTATATTTTATTTTTAGATTTTTTATACTTTATATATAGTATATAAATGTAATAAACATTGCATTTGTGTGAACATTTCTTGTAAATATGTATTTCATACAAATATATGTATATTTTATTTGTATATACATTTACTAAATATTTAGATTTTTTTATTCAGACTTCAATTTTAATTTTTATAATGTTATGTAACATAATTAAACGTTATAACATAATTAATTCTTTTACTCCTTTTGCATTTTTTAAATAAAAAAACAAGAATTTTGAGAAAATTAAATATATTAAAAAAATATTCAGAATAAAAAATTTCATATCCTTATGATTAAAATTTATTGTTGAATCACAATTTTCTTTAAAATAATATAAATATTTTAAAAAAATATATTACTACATAAAACAAAATTAGATATTTTACAAAAAAAATATTAAAAATTATATTAATATAATATCAAATTATAACCTCTAACTTACTCTGTGTTGACAATTATCTAAATCTGATAAAGCTAAGCCTGTTAATTTTGCAGCTTCAGCAATAAATTTTTCATCAATCGTTGCCACTTCATATGGTATATTTTGATCAGTTAGTTGATGGTTAACAGTATTGTCGTCCACATTTTTTTCATTTGATGGCCAAAAATAATCCAAAAAGGATGTTGTCGTAAAATGTATATGAACATTAAAAAATAAGAAAATATAAAATAATTTCGACATATTTAAAATCAAATACTTTTCTTTATGAAATATTTTTAAGATATGACGGTTACACAATTAAACCATCGCGGTTTGAACAAGATATTAGTTTACAATAGGACCAATAGACTACTCTGCTAATCATTAACATTGTATTAAATAAAAGTTTACTTTTTTATATTCTTAAATTTTATTTACTAAAAAAATATTTTTAATATTTAATAATTTTCTGTTGAGTTTTTTATGCTTACAGTGTACATCACAATAATTTTTTTTATCACAAGCACTTAGAGATAAATATATTTAGTAAAGTATAATATATTTAGATTTTATCAAAGTATATAGTGTATTTATTTCACTGAGAGTAATTGTTGACAATCGTATAGAAATACCGATTTTTTTATTTACAAATTTATTAGCTACAAGTATTTTAAATAAATCCGATAATGGCGGTAATTCGTTGCTTACAACCTGTATTAGATGCTTTTCTTCTTGAACACTTCCTGTAGCCTATGTTCACTTGTATTCCTATAATGCTATAAAAAAGTCATATACTAGTCATTAGTTATCCCCATAGTAAACATTCTTGTTATATTATTTATCAAGAAAATTAATTTTTTTCATATATACTTAATTACGTTTATTTTCATTATAATAATACATCAGAAATTATATACAATTAATGTAAATAAATAAATTAATGCATATCTATAACTCCCCACATTCCTTGTAAAAGACGTGCTGTATATGGTCCATTAAGAGGTGTTGTAATAGGACACGAATAATGTTCTCTTTCTGCTGTATAAATATAAGGTAAGCGAAGCACCCAATATGTTGATTGTGTTAATTTAATAGGCTTACTAAATCCTGGGACAAAAATTGGAGCACCACTTGCTGGCTGAACCTTTAAACATTGTAATTAACATTTATTTTTTAAGTGACAATACTATTAAATTATTAATTTGTAATTATAGATATAATATAATGAGTAACTGGTATAACTAATTATTAAACTTTTCAAATAATACATAACTGTATATTAAATAAATTAATAGAATTTAAGTTTGATTTCTAAATAAATCCTTTATTAATCAAATAGTAATATGATATTTTCTTAATATTTAAAAATGAATAAAAAAATATTTTTTTATGACTATATAACAAGTAAAAATCAATTACACAATGCTCTTTTAAAAAATATGTTCAAAATGATAAATTAATATAATTGATATTTTATAATCATACCTTTGGATTTAATGTAACAAAAACTAAATTTTTTGGTGACACAACATGGATTCTCATTAATTGTGCAACAAGAGGTTTATTTGGGCGACATGGGCAATTATAATATAATGGCATATCTGATGTAGTCACTTTATGACCTGATTCTTTTACAATTCCTAAAAAAATATAAATATTAAAAATACAAAAAAATAAAATATTTATTATTATATAATAAAGTACAAAGTATGTTTACCAGAATTAGCTCTTAATACTTTATCAGGAGAAGACATCATAAATCTATGTCCACGTTGACATTCATATTCAATTCCTACAAATACTTTAACAGTAATTTCATTAACTATACAACCACCAGTTGAAGAACTTGAAAGAGTTTTAATTTTACGCTGTGGTGGTCGATTAATCATATTTCCATATTGATATTTTCGTCCATCTGATACAGCTGGCCAGTTTTTATTACTCGGTGCACTTAAAACCAATATATTTTTATTATTAAAATTAATAATTTTGAAATAAAAAAAATCAAACTCAATTTTACCTAATAGTTACATCCCAAGGAAGTAGAAAATTTGAACCTGACATAAAACCTGGATGCTCTGTTTCTGTCAATCCAATATTGTGGCTATATAGTGAACTAGGGCCAAGACAAACAAGGGACCAACTTGGAAATTGTGGAAGTAATCCAGGTGGAGACGTAAAAGTTAACATACCCGGCAAATATTCTGTTGTACTAGGCTGTCGTACTAAATTTTTATCTATAAGTTAATATGTTTATTAACCAAGTTATTAGTGTTTAAAATAATGTAAATTATATATATATATATATATATATATATATATATATATATATATATATATATATAACTGTTAAAATATAATTAAAATAACAAAATCTAAATAAAATAATTTAATATAGAATTTTTTGTCAATAAATTTAATTAGTTTTCTACCTTTAGTACTATCTGAGTCATCTAGTATTTCTAACACATTATCATTTATTTCTGAAGTTTGATGTGAAGGACTCAACTCTAATTTTGAAGGACTAAGTAAATCACTTTCTCCTGATAAATCTGATAATCTATCTGAACTCATTACTTCTTCTGGCCGAACAGTTTTTTGTATAGATGCTGAATTAGAAAATAGATTTGCTGCTCTGAAATTTAAATTTATATTCAATAATAAAAACAAAACTATTCAAAATCAAAATGAATAAATTACCTATATTCTTTTGTAGAAGGTTGAAAAACTGGAAAATCAATTCGATCATGTCTCCAACAACAATCTTTTGAAAGATCAGAGTAAAAAGTATGATTTGCATTTCTGACACTGTAAGGATCATCGCGAGAACCTTGCAAACCTCCACAATCACAAGCAGCTACATAACGTACACCACTACAGTGTTCTTTATCACTATAAAAAATAATTATCAATTTTCACACAAAATCAAAATAGGCGTTTTAAAATAACAATACAATATATATAGTAAACAATAGTTTTTAGAATAAAATTATGTCAACTATATGTTTTTAATTATGTATGTTTATAATGAATTATTTTATAAAATTAAAATAAGAATGTTATTTTTAAAGAAATATATTAAGCAATACCTTTCATGTTTTGGTAAAGTACAAGGATTTCCTGTCAAACTAGGATATTCACATAACTGGCGTCCATTTTCAAAATGTTGTGTACATTCGCCTACTAATTGTTTACTATATTTTTCAAACATTGGTCCTCTAGCATGATTTGCAAAAACTGCCATTGCCAAACTTAACTAAAATAATATACGTAAGTCATTAATGACTTTAAAGTAAATTATTTATGAATATGTACATGTGTGTACGTATATGTATAATATTTTTTTATATATATATATATACATACAGATTATAAACATAGATTCTTACTCTTGATTCATGATATGATCTTGTGTAATGAGGAGGTAAATTTTCTTGATATCTAGCAATAGCCAATGGTAACACTTTTAAACAGCGTTGTTCAGAAAATCTTGTATCTGTATTTAAAACTGACAATTCATTTACTGTATTATCTCCAGACTCTTTAAGTTCACAAAAATATTTATACAATTTATTTGTTACTTTAAACCAAATATCAACCTCTGGCATCTAAAAAAAAGACTATTTATTTATTTTTGTTTAAATTTATGATAAACAAATTTCATTATATAAATTTATAAATACTCGGTTATAAAAATATAATTTACCGATTTCATTTTTTATGAAATTAAACAAAACATTTGATACATTAATATATCATTTTAATATTACTTTTCTTATACTAAATACTTTAATACAAATAAACTTGGAATTCAAGTTTAATTTAATATCAATTTCTTTAATTTATGTGATAAATAATATTTTAAAATAATCAATAAAAATATTCTACCAATAAATTTCATTTTACATTGTATATTTTATAATACTTACATGTTTATTTCAATGAAGAAAAATAAACACTGTTTATGTAAATTAATTAGTATTAATAAAACTTTATATCAAAATTTAATGATTTCTAAACATAGATATGTGTGTGTACATAAACATAAATAAAACATACATATTTATTATGCAAACCTCAAAATGAGCTTTTGATATATTTCTTCCAATATTGTCATCAAAACCCTTTACAAATGCATGATTTGTATGCACTTGTAAAAATTTAAAGAATGATCTTTTTTCAGCACAATTATCTGTATGGGTAGTATAAGCGAAATCTAAAGCCACATCGATACCAGTTCCTCCATGTTGACATGATTTCAGTAAACTATGAATAGAATGTGCAAGTCTATCTTTATTTGGATCAGTTTCAGTATTAACATAAACATATTCCTGGTTTGGCGGAATAGCAAACAAACAATTTGAGCTATTAAAATGAAAAAAAATATTATTGCAATCAATAAAATAATTGTTGAAATAATGTTATTACAATTTAAAATCACATTTTAATTAAACCTAACTTACCTATTATTTATTAAAATTTTTGCTTTTCTTAAAATATGATATATTTTATCCTCTATTGCATGTTCAAGCTTTTTAATTGATGTAGTTTGTCCATTTTGATTTCGTAATTGTCGTGGGCATGTCTCAAAATAAAACACAACACGAGGTGTACATAGACGTCTGTGTAATATCCATTCAGGGCTAACATCAGAAACAGATTTTATTAAATCTGAGACCTGTGCAGCAGTTTTATGCCTATAAAATTAAAATAAGCTTGTAAATACAAAAATATTTAAAAATACCTTACTTTTGTTTTATTATCAGATAAATCAAAATTAAATTTGAAAATTAGTTAATTACTTTTCTATATATTTAAAAACAAAATTAATCAGTATTAAATGAAGAAAATGCTTTTTTCTTTATAATATTTATTATTATAAACTAAAGTAAATATTAATATATATATATATATATATATATATATATATATATATATATATATATATATATATGCACACACACACACACGTGTATTATTGTGAACACATTAATTAAAAATAAATTAAAATGTAGTTAAATGTATTGCAGACTATTGTTAGTACTATATTTCTTAGAGAAAAAAACAGAAATTAAATTATATACATGTTTATACAATAATTCATACCGTGCTATTTCTAGAGCTTTAAACATATGAATGTAACTTAAGTCAAATGATGAATTTGGATGATTCACCACAATTATATGTGAAATATGAAATAATAAAAGCATTCCTCGAGCATATGAAGTTTTTACTTCATTAAAAATTTTATGGAAATCAACAGTTACTTCATCTTTTTCTGGTAAAGTATATTTTTGAACTAATGAATCATAACTTTTGACGAGATTAGCAGCATCATAAAAACCACGAAGGTGAAGATACACTAACTGATTTGGTTCATCATATAAACCTTCAATCAGAATCTAGAATGAAAGTTTTTTTTTTAAGAAACACATATATAAACATAATACATAACATGTGTGTTTACATATGTATATATAGAATCATCCAAATGTGACGCCTAGATGTGTTTTATTAAAAAGAAACTACATGTTTCCCTATCTAAGTTTCTTTTTAATAAAACAAATTTAGGCGTCACATTTGGATGACCCTATATAAAAAAATTGTGTACATCTGTAAATGGTAAAGGCATCCATTTACAATAAGCTTCAATTATGACCATTTAGATAATATATGAAATTTACAAATAATTTGATAATCAAAGTGATGATTACTATATACATAATTCTTTGTATTTAAAAAAATTATAAAATGTAATTAATAAAGCAACATTTTTCATTAATTATTTATATATTTTATATGACTGATTGTAAATTAGAATTTAAAATAAATTGTTTCCTTTACCCTATATAATTTACATTTTCTAATAATTCTGGAATAAAAATAAATTGTGAATATGAGATAATTTTTTTATAGTTTGTATTAATTCTTATTCTTATCTATTTGTTCTTGCATTGTACTAAAAATTAATTCTAGTAGTATCAAAGACAAAATTAAGAATATATATAAGAGATAAGAATTTAAAACTATATGTATACATGTAATATTTTTAGGATTGATAAATTTTAGTACATAATTAATTCTGGTCCTTATTTAATATACAAAATCTAAATAATTCATTTATTTACATATTCTTACAGTATTAAAATTAACTGTTATTGCATTTTAAGTGAAAAATAATTTTATAAAACAATATAATAATTTTATTTTATTTTAAATCATAATATTTTTCCTTACATCATTGTCACTTTCAATGTCACCACCAAAAACTCTTCCTAGAGGTTTGGTTTTTTGTCCAGATGTATTAAATGTTGTTTTTCCAATCATAGATACAACTACGATTTTATCAGAATTACTAAAAATTAATGATTGAATTTCTTACTTAATAACTTTAACAATATATATTTAGTATTTAAATACATACTTAATTACTGCTTCATAAGGGAGTACAAAAGCATCTTGTTTCATTTTGCTGTCAATTTAATTTTACTGTAAAAAAAACAAATATATATATATATATATATATATATATATATATATATAAATATATACACACATAAATATATATATATACATATATATATAAATACTTTTTCATAAAAACAAATTGTTATATATATTATACTATTTAAAAAATATAACAGAAACAGTAACTATATATTTTCATATTAAATATATCAATGATTTAATATTAAAATATGTGTTACACTTATATATAATTCTGCTAATTTTTATTGAATTATTTCTGAAATTTTTCAAAAGTAGATTTTTTTGCTTGCATTAAAATGAAACAATCTATTAAAATTACGTATTTTAGTAAATGACTTACATTACAGTTACAATTCTATAATTCAATATACTTTTTGTGAATTAAAGATTTTTTTATGTATTTGTATTACCACAAGCATTGATTACCAATAAACATATTTTTTATTAACTAGTTCAATCAAGTATAATTTTTTACATCTCGTTTCATCACATTGTAATTTGCAGTTTATATACACATGTATTTTAAAGTACGAATGTGTTCTAACCTTTAAATTGCTCACGTTTATACGGTATATTTTTGTACATACATGTATGTGTATTAAAATATTTATTTAAAAATACTTTTAAATAATAGTTTTTATTTATGGTTTATCAATAACTATTGTTATAATTGAAGTAATTTAATTTCAAATAAAAAGAATGGATGATAAAATCAGGTTAGTAATATTTATTATGAATGATGTTTTATTTTTATTTAATATTTATTATTTTTTTAGTTTTTATCAGACAAATGAATATAATCAGACAGATTCAGAAGATGATTATGATGATCAAGATAAAGAAATATTAAAAAAAGTTAGAACACCTTTGGAAGATTTTTCAGAGAGTGAGGTAATTTAAAATTATACAGTATTTTTTATATTAATATTTTTAATATAATGTAATTACAAAAACATATTTATATCCTTACAATATATATATATATATATGTATGTATCAAAATTAAATCGCATCACCTTTTGTCAACCCACTGCTAAAGTGAAAAATTTCATTTAATGTTATTATTCATTGGTATTTGGCCATACCATACCGACCAGGTATGTTGGTGAGAATTTTTTATTTTGAGTTTATTTCATTAGGTAGGCTATCTTCCTTTTTTTAAAAAAGCCCCACCTGTCTTATTTATCTGATTGGAGATGAATTTCTCCCACATAGCAGGTGATGATTCTAGTTATTACACTACTGGTTAATTTTGTGTGTATGTTTATATATATATATATATATATATATATATATATATATATATATATATATATATATACATGTGTGTATGTTTGTGAGTGAGTGTGTGTGTGTATGTATGTATATACAAATACATGTAAACAGTTAATATGTGACTCATATTAAAGTTTAATTAAAGGAAATCATTATTTAGTGGAATATAAATTATTAAATTAATATGATTTTTATTAATTTTTATCAATATAACATGTTTTATTAGGAAGAAATATATCCATTGAATGTAGCTTCTAATTCAGAGTCAGATGATGAAAATATTGCAGACAGTGATATTAATGATGATGATGATGAATTACCAAATGAAAGAGCATGGGGAAAGAAAACAAGTTTATATTACTCAACAGATTATGTTGACAAGGATTATGGAGGTATGTATTATATATATATATATATATATATATATATATATATATATATATATATATATATATATATATATATAGTGAAATAATAAATGGAATATTAGTAAAAAGTATATGTAAAAAATTAATATTTTAGGATTTGATGAAAAAGATGCTGATGCAGCTTTATTGGAGGAAAATGAAGCAAAAAATATTCAAAAACGGCTCATGGAACAATTTGATGATAATGATTTCTCTCTGGATATTTTAAAACCTGCTAAAGAGGTAAATTTCAGATGTTTTGTATTTTATGTATATATATATATATATATATATATATATATATAAAAATTATAATTATAATTTTATCATGACTTATATAGAAACATTCTGATGTTACTGATGCTCAGGAAGATGAAGTTATAAAATCAGATTTATCAAGTTTATCTAAACGTCAAAAATATGACTTATTTGCTAAAGAATCTCCAGAATTTTTGGTGTTGGTAGAGGAATTTAGAAGTAAGTATTTATATATTTTTATTAACATCTCAATCATGTTTTATTATAAAATTAAATTTTTATTTAAAAAAAATAAAAGTAGAGTTTTGATATGAAGTTTTTTTTAAAAAACTTTTTCAAATTTGATTTTTAAATTCAGTTAAATTTGTGTATAGAAGACAACACTGATCATTTAACTGTTTAATAAAGAATTCTTATAAACAATTTTTGTAATAATTTGACTTAAGTTAGATTCTGAATTTTTGTTTTGCACTTTAATGTTATAATTATGTAGTTGAACATTTTATAATCTAAATATTAGTTACTGTGATTGACTTAAAAATATTTTGCAATGTATTATTTGAATGTATATGTATATATATATATATATATATATATATATATATATATATATATATATATATATATATATATATATATATATTTAGATGCATATACATTTATATGAATACATTTGTACATGTGGTATTATTTGTGTATAAACCTTATACACATTTAAATAATTAATTTTCTGATTTTCAAATGTTTATCATATAGGTTTAATTGGAAAAATAGTGGGTTTGATGTGTGTATGTGCATATATAACTTAACACATAAATTTATTTAGATGTAACCTAATTGTACCAATTTATTTATATAAAATGTAATTATCAGTATTAATGATCGCATTTTTTCAGGTAAATTACAGGATATAATTGACTATGTTGCACCAATATTAGATATATCAAATAAAGGATTTGTAGAAGACAACGTTATTAAATTTCTTAAATTAAGATATGAAATAACATGGAAGTATGTTTTCAAAAATTATAAATATATTAAGTTCATTTTATAATTTTTATATCATGTTACAAATCTGTCTCATTATATTTTTAAATTTCAGTTACTTATTACATATAAAATTTTATTTATTGCTGAAATCAGTACGGACAAATGTTAAATATCATCCTGTTGTGAAAAAACTTATTCAGTATAAAGAAATGTGTGCACAACTGGAATCAGTTTATCAGAAATTATATTTACCAATAATTGAAGACATTTTAAATAACATGAAAGAAAATAAATTAGTTTCCAAAAAAGATGTGGAACTTTCACATAAAAAAGAAAAAAAATCATTAAAGAGACAGAACACCTTAAATGTTCTTGATACTAAAATGGTTGTTAAAAGTAGTAATACTAAAAAAATTAAAGTTAGTAATAGTGAAGATATTACTAACAATTGTGTTAATATAAAAACTAAAAATAAAAAGGAAGGAAAAATTCGAGTTAATAGTAATTCAACAAATATACAGTCAGTTGTTCATAGTGTTCCTAAAAAGGTTTCATTCGAAAATGATGTTCATATTAACAAATTTAATGTATCTGAATTACCGAAAAATGAAAATAACAAAGGTAATTTTTATTTGACTTCATTTAATATATATATATATATAGAGAGAGAGAGAGAGAGAGAATTGTACATTTTACTGTATTTAGATATTGTAAAAGTTTAATTTTATATTAATATGAATCAACATCAAAATGATAAGTATATTATTAATATGCATATTTAAAATAACAGTTACATTTTATGAATCTTTTAATTGGTACAAGGTTTTAATTCATAAATATATTTTATCTACTAATTTGAATTATTAATACATATTGTAGTGTTTACTTTTTAATGTATTTATCCAAATTAATATATATTAAGTTTACTTATATTATTAAAACAAACATTTTTCTGATAATGACATGAAACTGTAATATGATTGATTAGTAGCCATCTATTTTAATATTGGTTGTCTTATAAGTGCATAAATAGTTTATTAAAATCACTTTTATGTAAGTAATAAATATTTCATTCATATTTTATAGTTGAAAAACGACCCATAACATATCAAATGGCTAAAAATAAGGGTTTAACTCCTCGGCGTAAGAAAGAGCAAAGAAATCCTAGAGTTAAAAACAGGAATAAATATCAAAAAGCAAAGATTAGACGTAAAGGTGCTGTTAGAGAAGTGAGAAAAGAACTCACTCGTTATGAAGGAGAACGATCAGGAATCAAGGCATCTGTAACTAAGAGTATAAAAATTAAGTAGTAGTGATTCAAATATCTTTTTTATTAATTCATGTTTGAAATATGTAATATTATTATTATCATTATTTTTATTGAATATATATTAAACTGTTTAAATTATATGTAAAAATTAAACTGTAAAATGGAAAATAAGAAGATTCAAAATAAAGGTAGTTATTTTCTAATAATTTTTTTTTATAATATAAAGGTAGTACAAAACTTATATTAAAAATATATTACCAAAAATTTCTAATATTCACATTACTTTATTAATTTTTTGACTTTTATATTATCCTACAATACTACTGGCACCGCGTATTGCAAGGTAACCAGCAGTAATATCCATTGGTAAACTAATTACAGTAGAATATTCTTCTGCAGTGGCATATTGTAGTCTACTTTGTGGTTCAGTATAAGGTGCCTAAAATAGTTTTCAATTTTTACAAAAATATTTTTTTAATTTACATTTTTACAACAGTAACACATGATATTCTTAATAATAGAGGCTACAAATTGTCATATTTTCAAATTATGAACAGTAAAAATGTTATATTTACATTAAATATTTCAGCCTATTTTGATATAAAGTGAAATAAATATATCAACACCAATATAACAGTCATGACTAACTGAAATATTTGTTAATGTTGATAATTTTCTATTATATTTTAAAACGTGAAAGTAATTAGTTTTTCATTATTAATGTACAAAATTATTTAACTGTTTTATATTCATAATTTATTATATATGCAATTGTAATAAAATATACTTACAGGAAGACCTGAAATATCAGAATATTTTTTGGCAGGTTTAAAGGAAGGAGGAGCATTTACGTAGCTATCTGAAATATTAATAGTAAATATAAATACACTATTATAATATTATATATAGTTACTAACAGTGAACAAAATTTTCTGGCCATGGTACTAATCGTTCAGTTGTAACAATTTGTTTTAATGATCTCCATGCTCGTTTCTTATTAGAAGATTTTGATGCATGCTTGAACAAATATAAATAATTCAAATATATAATACACATACATATCTCCAAACTATTTTTTTAAAAGAAAATATTCAATATAAACCTGAAAACTTGCAGCTTTAAATATAGGTCTTTTTTCAGATTTTTGTTCTTCAGTAGTCATGGTTAATTAAATGTAAAAAATGAACCATGTAATTGTTTAAAACAAACCTATAAATATAAGATATAACAAAGTACATGAAGAATTTGTGATGAAATATATATTTCGATTACTATCAAGTATGATGTAAAATTAATACTTTTTTGTTTTTAATGTATTATTAAAAACAATGACTTAAAAGCATTACCTTTGAACTTATTTGTAAAATTATTAATGAAATTATATAAATTATAAGACTTTTTACACTGATATATACTCTTTATTAGGCATCAAAATTAAATATATTAAAATCAAATTTTATTAAGGGTTACTATAACCTCATTTATGTATTAAATTCATAAATATTTAGTGTTACTATTTTTGAAATATAGATGTCGACTTGTGTAATGATATTCGTTTGACATTGGTTTTCTAAAGGTCATACTAAAATGTTCAGTTGATTGGAGAATCTTGGTGTACGTGAGATAGTTCATTCATTGTTAGCACTTTTTATATAGAGTTCCTTAATATTGTATTTTTAAATTTAAGTTAAAGTAAGTTTGTAGAGTAAGAAAAGCAGAAATTATCTGTTGAATAAATTATTAATATTCATTTATATCGTTAAATCTATTTTTAAGGTAATGTTTTCTATAATAGTGATAAAATTTAGTAGAAAATATATTTTTTTAAAAAATTGCATTCAGTTTTGTTATGAATTTAACACTATATTAATTTAAAAAATCAAGTTATTAACAATTTTACACTCATTTGTTTCATTTAGTTTTGAATGAAAAATTTTTTCTAATAAAGCAGTTAATTTGTACATTTTTAGATTTTGCAAATTATTAACAAGTGTATGCCTTGTATGTTTTTATATATATATATTTATATTTATATATATATATATATATATATATATATATATATATATATATATATATATATATATATATATATATATATATATATATATATATATATATATATATATATATATATATATATATATATATATATATATATATATATATATATATATATATATATATATACATATATATATATATATATATATATATATATATATATATATATATATACATATATATATAGCTATTAAGAAATATAAATTATAGCTAGCTGCAAAATGGGTCGCAAATTTTGTGTTGGAGGCAATTGGAAAATGAATGGTGATAAGAAACAAATAAATGAAATTATAAGTTTCTTAAAGGAAGGCCCAATATCAGAAAACTCAGAAGTTGTTATTGGATGCCCATCAATTTATATGGAATATGTGCGTTCTCAGTTGCCAGAAAATATTGGCATTGCTGCTCAGAATTGTTATAAAGTTCCAAAAGGAGCTTTCACAGGTTAATATTGTTATTTTTGTTTTATAATGAACATTTTCTGCCCTTATTTTGTTTTATATGTTGTATATGTTTATTTTTAAAAAAAATCTCCTATATATTCTAATTGATTTTGATAATAGTTTATTTAAATTTCATTGTGATTTTATTATAATGCATTTTTAATAAATATGTTTTTAGTCATAATACTCAAGTATTATATTTGTAAAAAAATGTTGAAAAAAATCTATTATATTGTAATTTGACAATTAAGAATAATTTTTATATACAAGTTTATTGCATCATTAAAGTTATGTTACGAAATATATCATTTTTTATTATTTTTTTTAGGTGAAATCTCCCCAGCAATGATTAAAGATGTTGGTTGTGAGTGGGTTATTTTAGGTCATTCAGAAAGACGTAGTATTTTTGGAGAAACTGATGCATTGATAGCAGAAAAGGTAGCTCATGCTCTTGAACAAGGTTTGAAAGTAATTGCTTGTATTGGTGAAAAGTTACAAGAACGTGAAGCTAAAAAAACTGAAGAAGTTGTTTTCAGACAAACCAAAGCAATTGCGGCTGTTGTTAAAGATTGGTGAGTTATTTTAATAAATCCCGTGTTTATTTCAAGTATTTTTTTTATTAAGTAGCTAAAGACATTTATTTCTCTCTATATATAAAATAGTTATTGTAAAATTAATGTCATTAATGCTCACACTACTCGTGCGCTCACATTACTAATATAAACAATTACCTCCGAACAGTAATGATTACAAGGTTTCTTTTACTGTTACACATCCCCCTTACGTATACATTACTCATGCGTAATGAATGAGGGGCATAGCTCCTTTGGGAATTGGTGAGTGAAGTGAGCAGAGGGCAGAAGCCACTGTTTTTTATAATATTGTTTTAAGTACAGTAAAAAAAAGTATAATAGGTAATTTTTAGTTAAAAAATTGAGTTTGTAGATAATAAATTAATTTTAATTTGTTTAGGACAAATGTTGTTCTTGCATATGAACCAGTATGGGCTATTGGTACAGGCAAAACTGCTACACCTCAACAAGCTCAAGATGTTCATGCTGCATTACGTAATTGGATACGTAAAAATGTAAGCGATGAAGTTGCGTGTTCAATTCGTATTCAGTATGGTGGATCAGTAACAGCTTGCAACTGTGTTGAACTTGCAAAACAACCAGATATTGATGGTTTTCTTGTTGGTGGTGCTTCTCTCAAACCTGAATTTATCAACATTATTAATGCCCGAAATGAATAATAATGAAAGGAAATGCATATTTATTGATAGTCATGTAAAATATTCTTTCATTCTTTTTTTAAATTAAAAAAAGCATTTTGATTGAAACATCATGATAAATTTAGCTTTGTTAATTTCTGTGTACAAAATGATAAATAAATTCAATGTTTTGTTTTTAATATTTGTTTGATTTTTAATATTTTCATGTAAAGGTACTTGAAAATATGCTGTTAAAATATTTTCCTTATGTATTTCAGTTCCTAATTAAAGTGAGAAGTATATGATTGCATCATAAAAGGTCTTGTATTATTGTGTATGTTAAAACATTCTTGTTATATTTTTTTAAAAGAAAAGCCTAGTATTTCTGTTTATAAAAATTATACTGTTTATTTAATAAATTTGATTTAAGCTTTCAAATATAATTTAAATAATATAGATTTCAAACATTTTGGTACTTATTGTTGACAACTATGTAAATTATCTTGAAGTTTATGCTAATACGTAGTTTTCACATTTATTAGTTTATTCTATTATGATAAATTGTCAAATATGTTTAAAAAATTGTTATAATTTATAAAAGCAAATCATTAATAAAGTTCATGATTGCATTTAAAAATGTTTTAATAAATCAAAATAATAGGGTTTGTGGAATTAAATATTTTTGTCTTAATGCTTATTCTGTATAAATGTAATTGTTTTGAAGTATATGAATGTTTGTTAGTAAATATCTTTTTTATAAAAAAACAATAAATGAATTAAAATATTTGCTTATTGAACTTTTAATTTTATTTTACAAATTTAATGATTTACAAATAATTAGTGACATAATACTAAATTTAAAATAAAACTATGCATAATGATGTATTTTTACTAAGATTATACTACTTTACTAAGATTATACAAGCATAACAAACTTTATAGTTAGGTTACAAAAAATTAAATCTGATTTGTTTCTTTTATTAAAAATTAAATAATATAATTTTTTATTTTATTACAGTTTATATCAATTTTATATCATTAAAAAGTTTATAATTAAAAACTTAATTTTAATATAAAATATTCAACGTCTCCTCCTTCTATGTGATTTTTTTGGTCCTTTAACAAAACACCAATCTACAGTTATAGTTTGACCTAAAAATTCTTGACCGTTTAATTCTTCACGAGCTGCTTGCGCTTCTTCATATGTTTCATATTCAACTAAAGCATATCCTTTTAGAAATCCTGTACGACGGTCTAAATTTAAATGAATATTTTTAATAACTCCGCATTCTGAAAATCTATCATGAATATCCTCTTCTGAGGCTTCTTCGTGAACACCAGTAACAAATACTATCCAACCTTCTACTGATCTTTGTGGGGCTTGGTCATCGCCCTCTGTTTCATTTCGTACTGAATCATACTGAATCGTTTCTCGTTCTGTTGTTTCACCACCAAAACCCCGACCTTTACGTTTGCGAGCTTTTTCTTTTAACCTAGCAATTCCTTGATCACCATCATCATCAACTTCGAATTCTTCTGAATTTTCAATGTCCAAGACATCTGCCATTATAACTCTTCTTGAACTAAGTATAAATTAATAATTGATTTAATACAGTCGTGTATTTAACATACACAAATATATATATAAATATATATACAGAAATTACAAGTGATCAAAATTTTTTTTTAATTAAAGCGTACTATGTTTGATGGCAGCACTTCTCAAAAAAAATGTGGCACGCTAATGAACTAACATCCTATCTTACAATGAATTTAAATTTGAATTCAATGTACAGTTACATGGTTAGAGTTATGGTAGTTGTCAGTTTTGTGAGCATATCAAAAGTTTTCACAAATAAATAATAGGTTTTGTATCTTGTTCTTTATCATTTTACATTTTCGTTTATAAAGTAAGCTTATTAAAATGGAAGAATCAAACACATCTGAAATAATTGTTTATGTTAAAAACGAAACAGCACAAATTTATAATTTGATAGAAAATATGTTTGATAATATTAATAATTTTTCAACCGAAATTTCCAAGGAAATATCAAAAAATAAAATAATGAAACAAGGTATTGTTTAATATTCGTATTGAAATAATAATAAGTTATTTTAATCCAGTATTTTTTAGAAAATGAAAATTATCAACAGAAAATAAAGTTACTTTCTGTAGACAAATGTAATAAAGAAGAAAGTATAGAAAAAATTCAAAATGAATTAATGATTCTTTATAAATCTGTCGTGAGTTTTAGATAAAAATAACATATTTTTTATATTGTTTATGCAAAAGTTTTGATCTTTTTCACTTATGAAATGTTTATTTTATTTAAAGTTTGATCTTTTTTTTAGATTTGATATTATGTAGTTTCAAACATTTATTTTATATTTTATTATAGATCAGTGAATTATTGTGAGATTTTTTCGTTAAATAACATTTTAGGAAGAAAAAAAGACAGAAAAACTAAGGCTTCAAAAAAAAAAGAATCGTATGGATAAATCATGTCAGCGTTACAAACGAGACTGTGAACCAACAGAATCAGATCAGCAAATTCTTCAAATGACACTGTAAGAGAATTTATTGGTTAATTAGTTTTTAAATTCTTGATTTTTATTTCCTTATTGTAAAGAAAATAAGTATTATTAATAAGCATTTAAAATTTTTTTTGTTACTATAAAATCAATATCAATGTTTTGTTTTTTTTTCATGTAAAATGTCGATTACAGTGTTAATATAATAATTAATATTGAATTTTACAAAAAGGTTTTATGTAAATTAATAAGCAAAGTATTCATTTTAAGGTCTGTTTTATTAAATCTTACTTTGTTGTTGTTGAATGAAATTTCTTGTATAGTAGTTGGTTTTATGTGAATATTGATACATTTTATAAACAAATTAATATAAACCTTAATTTATGCAATATATTCTGTTTTAGAAAAATATATAAGTTGTGCAAGAAAATAACTGGTATTCATTGGGACTTTGGTGCACTTGAAAATATTTCAAAAGGATGTATCCTTATAAAATGTACATAAGAATATAGTTTGTCTTTTTCTTAGAATTTCATATATATATATATATAATTCTTGAATTCATTCCCTTGATCCTATTTTGTTGTAATAACTCTTGATTCATATTGTGATGTTTTTTTTTTAAAAAAAAATCTATTAATTTAAATATATGTCTATATCAAGAAAAAGCAATACTTGTTTTAAAAAGAATATCATTTTGGTCTTTTTTTGTAGATGTATGGATAATATAGTCTTATATTTGTATTTATTAATTGATTTATAGTACATATATTCTTATATGTAAGTAGAAAATTTTATAATTCTGTTTATTTGTTATATATAATATGAATAATTTTAAGGTCAATATTAATCGTGAAAAATATTTTTAAATTATAGAAATGTTAATTATTGATTGTTTAAATAATACTTAAAGCACTTAATAGAAAATTATATCTACATTTTTACTAATTTTAAAAATACTTAACATTTGTAATAGATATTACCAACAAACAAAAAAATCATCTGAAACCGTTTCAATTTAAGAAAAATTTAAATCATACAGAATTGGAAGACTGCCTCTTTAATGAAATGTCCATAGCAGCAAAAGATGACTGGTCAGATATAATAAAAGCTGCAGAGGTAATTCAAAGTACGTAATAAATAAATACTTTATAATAAAGTAAAACAAATGAACTGTTGAGTACTCTAATTATTTTGTATAAACCATTTCTTCATTTAAATTTTATTTTTAATTAATTTGCTTGTGTAATTATGTACAAATCTATTTTAGTTATATATTAATATTTTATGTAAATATATTATTTTATTTAAAACAAGTGTTTGTCGTATTTATTTACTTTATTTTTAATTAAACAGATTCTCTGAATATACTTTTTTTAAATAATTTGCAATTGTTATGCTTTAATGTAAAATAGTTTAATTTAAAATATTTTTACGTGGATTTTATTATATTTTTGTTTTTAGTAAATATCATTGAAATATTTAAAAACAAATTTATTCTTAAGTATTCTATATTTAGTATTTAAACAATTTTTGTTGCAAAAAATATTCATTATTTTTCTAAAAAAATCTGAAATACATGCTGTCGCAATACACAACTTGTAGTTAGATACAATTAGCATGTTTACTGAGATTTTTAGACGTGTTTAAATATCTTTCAAATGTTTTTTTTTTAAATAATTTATAAAAAATATTTTTAAAGAAATTTCTAATTGAAATATTTTGTATTATTTCATAATTATGGATTAAGCTTAAAATTTTATTTTCTATTAATACATTTAATGAATGAATTTTATAATTACTTTACTGAAATTATTCTTAAATTATAATTATCAATTAAACTTTAATGAAAGGATTAATATTATGTATTTTAAATTTTATTATAATTTACGTTTTATTTTGTTCAAGAAAATTTCATTGATAATGAAATAAAATAAACTGAAATAAAGTTTTTATTAAATTATAGGTACATTTATATTGAAATAATACACATTTTTAAAAAAATGAATTGAAATATATTAATCTACTTTATATGTAATGTCATTAAGTCTTGAGTCTTGTTTCAAAGTTATCATATTTCTTGATTGTGAATTAATATTTGATGTTGAATTCCACCATACTACATTTTCTGAAGAATGTAATAACCCATACATGCGCATAAATCCTACGTATGCAATAATTGCAGTACCTCCTACAGTTAATAATACTAACCAAATTGAAAGTAGACAACTACATAACATTACTGTTCCCATTGTCAACATTGTTCCTGAAAAAATACACTGATTCATCATTTTGTTAAAAATTATAAATTTACACAAATACTAAAATTTTTATAAAATGAATCTAATAGTTTTCTTACAATATTTGTATTAATTTTGTTTATTATAAAAAGTATTCAAATTTTTATGATCTATTTAACCCATTACTTACATTATTATAAAGTTTAATAAATTGATTTCTAGTTTAAACACTAATAGGTTAGAACTATGGGGTTAAATGCACCAATGAGTTAAAACTACTAAAATTATAGAACTATTTGAAATAAAAAAACCGAGTAAAAATAGAATAAAAAACTTTTGAATGCATTAATGAAATATTTACTTTTATGTACATTTTTATTTAATTGTTTTTTTGATTACCTTCAATAACTATAAAACCAGTAAATGTTAACATCAGTGTTCCAACTGCAAAAAGAACAAAAAGAGCAATCGGAACGATACATACTCCGATAGTAGCCACTAATGCAAAAGTCAAGATCGGTCGCTGCGCAAGAAATCTTATTAATTTACTAAAATATTTTTGTACTTGATATTTTTTAATTAATGCACTTGTCTGTTCAATTGAGTATTTACCTGCAATATTAAAAAAATAAATAAATAAAGGTTATTATTATTAATGTTATTAATTACCTATTTCACGAATGCTATTAAGAAGGTTGATAAAATTATCTGGTTTAAAATCATTCTGTTTGAAGTTTTCACTGTTAGCAGTTGAAGTATCATTAGTAGTTTCATTTTCCTGCAAATGTTAAACATAACTGCATTAACAATTTTTTTCTTATTAAAAAACTTACCATTTTAAATTTCAATTTTCTTTGTTATATTAATGTAAATGCTATTTTCAATTTTATTTTTTAATTGAGCTGTATATTTCAACATATAATTAAAAACAAAGTTATTATAAACATTTTTTTCAGAGTCTACTTTTATTATTTTTATTTCGTTTTATTACAAAGCATGTAAATAAATGTGTTATATTTTTTACATAGTTTCAATCAATTGCAATGTTTATTTCACATATTGATAAATAAAACAAATGTCAAATTATCACGATGACTGTTTAGATTATAAAATAGTTAGTATTCTGAAAGTGTTTAATGTTTACATACTTGTTTACTGTTGTATCATAGAAAGTATTATACACTTGGACAATAGATGGTGCTTAATTTCATTATTTCAAGTTTACCTCTATATCTATCTATCTATATATAAATACATTTATATATTATATATATATATATATATATATATATATATATATATATATATATATATATATATATATATATGCACATATGCACACAGTGCCTTCTAAAAGTTAGTTGAAATGTAAAAAGTAAAAAAAATTTGAAAAATTATGCGAAAAAATAAAAATATCTCCAAATGAAACACTCTATTAAACCTTAATTAATAATAGTTATTTCGATAAGGAATTAGCATTCATGTTTTAAAGAATTGATAAATTATACAAAAACTACTTCTAGATTTGGTGCTAAAAGTTAATTGAAAATTACAAAGCAAATGATGTAAAAAATTAAAATACTTTTTTTTTAATATTTTATATGACCGTCATTATTCCGAAGAACAGCGTGTTAAGCCTTCTAGGCATTGATTCTACCAGGTTTTGTAAAGTACCGACTGTCTGAATTTACAGAAGGGCGGAGGGGGTACACATGTCAAGTATTAAATTTTACATGATTATAACTTTTCAAATGTTAGGTAATTATTGTATGTAGTAGTGTTTTTAATTATTAATTTTAAGACAAAATTGAATCGAGAATATCAGAAACTTATATTTTTCGTTCGTGATAAGTAAATATATCTAAAATATATTATATTTTATTTTGAAAAGTAATCGTATGCTACAATATACTAATATGAAGTATAATAGTATTCTGAATTAAATTTTATTTCTTAGTTTTGAAGTGAAATATTTTATATAATTGATTGATTAGTGTTGAAACGTATTTTTGATAGAACGTGTTACATACGTGGTAAGTTAATATTAAATTTACTTATAAATAAAAGTTAACTTTTTAAATATATTTCAAAATAGCAAAAAGTATCGGCAAATGACAGTAACAAATTACAAAAAAATCATAGAAAAATACATATTTAGCGTCAACAGATTTATATATTTAAATAAATATTTGGATAGATGTTTAATAATTGTTCGAAAATGGTTTATTTTCCCAAAATATATTTATAAACAATAAAGTATTTTTTCTTAAATATTTTTGAATAGATATCAACTGCTGAAAATAATTCTGATTTTATTATTTGAGATATTTTAGAATAAATTGTAGATTACCAATACGAGTATTTCTATATAATAATAAAAATATTTTTTTTCCAATTTGAGATGTATTCTTTTTTATTTGATTTGTTTTCCAATTCTATTGATATCAAATGCTATTAATCATTATATATATATATATATATATATATATATATATATATATATATATATATATATATATAATTACGACATGTCAAAGGTTAGAATTCGATGTCTTACATATTAGACGACAATTTAGTGTCAGGCATTTGATTACGATAGTTTCAATTATAATTGTTTCAAATATTTGTGATAATTATAATTTGGATTAGATTGATTCTAAAGTAAGGTGAATAAACAGATTTTACCTACTTTTTTAAATTGGTGGAACTTATTTTAAAATATGACACTGCAAATAAATGTTATTTTTTTATATTTCGTGATTTTGTGGTCATTTTTATTTATAAAAAAAACATACATATATATATGAGGTTATAAAGTTTCAAGACTAATTTATTTGTTCGAAATATGACGATAATGTAAGATATTCTCATCTACTTTAGTGTAGCATAAAGCTCTTCTATGTGTCTTCATAGTTTAAATATCATCATATGTCTATTTTTCATTGTTGTTAATCGTAATCTAACAAGGACGTCTTGGAAAATCGAAGATGCAATTTTATAATAAAGAATTGTAATTACATTTGTAATAAAAGTATCGGCAAACATTTGTTTAATAGTTGATAAAAGTTTATGAAATTGTTATCATTCCCAAAATAAATTCAATGCTCAGGACATTTTTCAGTAACTCATTATGTTGAAAATATGTACATATAATATATTATTAATTTTTAACATTTATATATATATATATATATATATATATATATATATATATATATATATTAACATCTTATATTGTTGGTTGTACATAAACAATTATATTGTGTTCAAAATAATTTATTTTTAACTAAGGACATATTTGGTAGCAGACAACGTTTATCAAACAAATGTTAAGTTATTTTAACCGAAAATTTGTTAAAAAATATGTGGTCCATTTTAGTTTCCAAATTAAATAGTTTTTGTCTTTTTAAAATCAATTATTATAATATATTGTCCTTGATTCATTTTTTTTATTTTTAAAATTAAAAAAATTAACAACGTAGTATATTTAAATAAATAAATAACCTAATAATTGATATTGCATTTTTTAGTTAAATATAATTTTTGTATTGTTTGTATTTATATATATATATATACACGAGGGTCGTTTGATAAGTATAGTAAAAAGTAAGAAAAACTAAATTGAAAAATTTAATTAAATTAAGCAATAAATAAATTTACTATACTTATCAAACGACCTTCGTGTATATATATATATATATATATATATATAAATAAAAGAATTATATAAATTAATAGTGAAAAATACAATAATAAAAAGATTAAAATCTAAATGAATGAAATAAATTATAGAAGAGATGATTGATTTTAGATATAATTGTATAAGAATGCATTTTATTATAAAAATGTTCACAATGATTCAACAAATATGTTTGAATTAATATATTAGGTTGGCAAGTACCTCCCTTCCGCTTTTTTTTTTTTTTTTGTACATAGCTGCGAAATTCAAAAGACCAGAAGGCGGAAGGGAGATATTTGCCAACCTAATATTTGGACTGAGTGTTTATAATAAATATTTTTGTTATTTCATACTTCGAATTTTTTAGTTGTTTTTTGTTAACCTTAACTGATTTCGTTTTATAATCATTTTTGGGTAGATTTATTTTGTTGTAATTGTGTATTATTGGCTTTCTATTTAAATTTACGAGAGAGAAATCAATTTGAGATTTTAACTTATATATATATATTAAAATTTTACTGTTTCACTAAATTACAATTAACGTAAAATTTAAATAAAGGATTTTTTCTAAAACTGAAAGCCGAAACTTGTTAAAAAGACAAGAAATTATATAATAATTTCAGTGATAATGGCAACAGATATATTGAAAAAGTGATGAAATTTTTGCGAAACAAGATGTATCGTTTGAATTAGAATAATTTGCTAGATATTTAATTATATATGGTTTTCCAACCAGTGCTTTAGAAGTTTAAATGGAAATAAAACAAAAAGTTTTTTTTTTATTATTATTTTTAAGCACATTCTATGGCATTAAGGATGGAACACAATTTCACTCATATAACCACCACAACTTCGTTTGACATAATGCATTCGTTTAGTTCAATTTTTAGTCACTTTTTTGTGGTCTAATTTCGTGAATTACACGTTCAATATTTATTTTTATAGCTTCTGTTGATTTTGGTTAATCAGAATAAACCAATGATTTCACAAAAAAACCCACAGAAAATAATCCAATGGAATTAAATCACATGATCTTGGTGGCCAATTAATGGGTCAATTTCGTGAAATAATGGACTCGTTAAATTTTTGTTTCAATAAGTCTATTAAAGTTTTTACAATTTCTAAGCGTTGTTGAAGTGTTAAACATTCCATGATAATTTGCTAAACTATACTGGGTTGAAATGCCAAAATGAGCTTAAAAAATACAATCATGGCTGCTGCTAACTGTCAATGTTCTGACATTCTTATTGGAAAACCCTATACATCGACTTTTAAACAAAGAGTAATATTTATATAGAATTGTATTTATTATCGATTTTTTGCAGCGAAATTTATAAAATTTCTATTTTCTAAATTTAATTATTTTTATTTATCAAAAATAAAATAGTAATTTAGACAGTTAAAAAGTATTAACCAATTATAATTAACTTGGTTATAAGAAGTTTATGTATTGTAGATAATAAAAAATAGTATCAATTTTAATTGAATAATAGACTAATAGGCTATAGTGGTTTTGTTTCTTTTTGAATAAAATATTTATATAAATGAACGTTTAATAAAAAAGGTTACATTTTGATGTTACTAAAATTTGATTAATAATAGTAGAAAAATAATTTGATGGTAAAAAGTTTAAATGAAACTGTATTAGCCATTTATTTTCTTATTGATTCTAAATATTCGTTAAATAATATGTGTATCATTAATCGACAAAACATATTATAGGATTTATTCTTTTCTCTTGAACGTTTTTGGAGAAAATATGGTTGTAACTTATATGCTATAGATAAATTTAATAAAGTAGCTACAATTTTTTTTAAATGAATTTTAACTTATTAAATATTAAAAATATGATAAAAAATACTTACCTTAATTAATATAATTGAATGTTGTTTTTAAGAGTAGATAAATACTATTTTATATAAGGAAAACATAACATTTTTTTAAAATATATAAAAATGACTAGAGTAATTATTTTTTATTGGAGTTATTTAGTGCAACTTCTATATATTTGTTATTTAAATGATAATTTTTATTTTTTGATCAGATTTATTAAGGTAATATTTATCAGTTTCTTCATTAAATATATATATATATATATATATATATATATATATATATATATATATATATATATATATATACATACATATGTTTGTATGTACGTATGTTTATATATTAATATTTTTTATTTAACTGGTTAAAATGGAAAACATGCTGTAAGGAAATATATATTCTTATAGCTGATTCATGAATGAACAACTCGAATTAAAATTAAGTTACTTTTATTAATAATTATCTGAAAAGGTTTGTACTTTTTGGGATATTTGCACATAAAATTACATTCACTTATTGGTGCTTATTCTATTTTCTTTGTCATTTCGTATTATACAACACTATGTCGAAGTACAATGTACTCTATATGCTATAATTCATATAAACATATCATTACATTGTTATTAAATAACAATTAACGTTTACCATGGCCGCCACATATTATCTACCACTTCATTGTTTTTACTAAAATCTAAAGGCTTTTCACTATTATTCTCTGCGCATTCTACTTTAACTGTATGTTTATTATTTAAATCTTCTGTTTTGTCGATATCCATTTTATTCGTATCTTGACCGTTTTTGTCGGCTGTACTTGTCTCGCCATCGCTTTTGACAAAATTATTATCGATGGAGAAAGTGGCAGGTACGACAGTAGCTGGATTTAAATTTATTCCGAGAGCTGCTGCCAACTGAAGGTAATGCGACGGTAACACGAAAACTAAACTGCCGTCTGGCATTTGGAACAGACTGTTCGGAAGCGTAGCTGCCATATTCGTCAATACGGCTTCGCTACACATTTCGGAATTTGAATTCTGTGTATGTAAGTTATTGTAATTTCTGTTTACATTGTTGTTGATTTCCTCTGCGGGCGTGCTTGAGTCCGCTTCCAAACTGACCTTCTGTGCAGGATTTTGGTTCACTTGGTATTTTCTCAAATGTTTCGACTGCATCGATGTCGGTATGTCCGTTGCTTTGGGATTAGTAAAGGATTGATTCGAATTCGTCTCCATGAACTGGCTATTTGTTGAAATATTAACACTAAGTTTTGATTCACAATCGATATTTAGGCTTGGATTGTTAGTAGGAAGTAATGGCTCTGAATACAATAATTTTTTGTTGTCGTGTGAGACACGAGATGCACCGTCCAATGCAGGACTAATGTTTTCTGTTCTTGCGTTTGGACTTATGTCTGTGTCTATTTCACTAACGCATGCATCTAAATGGCGTATTAAACGTTGTCGTGTATTTTGGTCGATAACTGTCATTGTTTGGGCATCAGGTGTATCTAAATAACGTTGAATCTCACGTACACAATCTGTATAACCGGCTTTATATTTATTTATTCCTGAAAAGATAAATCGTATAAAAATATTTTTTTCGGTAAATTTCATATAATTTTAATAGAAACTCAACATGTAATTTTTAACAAAATTGAAAGTTGAGATTATATGATTTTTAGTACATCTTTTTAAAAAGAGAATGTATATATTTACCGGGTGTATCGAGATTTCTGTGTCTTTGAAAGTGTCTCACAGTTAATTCAAGAATGTCGGCTTTTTCTAATTTTGAATGCTTGGTGTTATCCATTTTTGCCGAATCTAATATTAATGTTTTCAGCATTGCTAAGCTTTGATTGATACGTGCTCTTCGTCGTTTCTCCATCAGTGGTTTGTTCGCTCGTCGAACCTGTAATAAATAAAATGAACTGAACTCTGGGGTATGGAATTATTTAAATATATATATATATATATATATATACATATGTATTGAAATTTAATTTTGATTGTAAATTTCATTGTTGACTACATTTTTTTCTCGACTTACAATATTTTTAAACAGTAGAAATATTAAATTTTAATAAATGTCTATACATGTGTTGTTTCTTAGCATTACATTTTTTTAAATGCAATATTATTCAAAATATCGAATGTATTTTTTGTTGGTAATTATTTTTATAATAACGTGCACATTATACAATTATTTTCATGTTGCATATTTAATTAACAATATTTTTTTTATTCTTGAAGATTTAATTTTATTAAACTTTTAAATAATTGGCAAAATATAAATAATAAAATAATTTATTTTGGTAGTTTTATATTTCTTTGCAACTTAAATGATTTTGATTTCATTACTATATGGAAA
Source organism: Neoneuromus ignobilis (assembly GCA_029203775.1). Taxonomy (NCBI): domain Eukaryota; kingdom Metazoa; phylum Arthropoda; class Insecta; order Megaloptera; family Corydalidae; genus Neoneuromus; species Neoneuromus ignobilis. The sequence goes on along the minus strand of CP092091.1, from coordinate 22,319,552 downwards.
TATATGTAATCAAGTATATTTTCGTAGCGTATTTCAAAAATTATCGATATAGTTGTGTTTTCAATGATTTACTTATTAAAAAAGTGTCATATCTTGGGAAAAATATTTGACACTTTTAGTTAATATTTTTTTTATTTAATTCATTTATCTAGATTTATGAATTCTAAAGAATTATATATATTAGGTTGGCAAGTATCTCCCTTCCGCTTTTTTTTTGCACATAGCTGCGAAATTCAAAAGACCAGAAGGCGGAAGGGAGATATATATATATATATATATATATATATATATATATATATATATATATAAATATACATATCAAAATTATTATACATTTCAAAATTATTATACATTATATATAATTTTTTTATATTATCTACATATTAATATTGCCTAATATTATTTTTTTATTTAATATCGTCATTGATTTTTATTAATTTATAAAGATGAAAATTAATTTTAATGCACATAAAAGAATTTACTTAAATAATTTAATATTTTTTAACAACATATTTCTTAGTTTCAGTTTGTATTATTTAGTAAATTTTAAGATAATGTAATTGATCATGAAAGTAATAATCATTACATTTGAGAAAATATACTTTTTGGAAAATTTGTATTGATGATAGTTAATAAAAGTAGAAAATGATTAAATTATGTTTATTGTTTGATAGATTTAATATTTACTGTTTCAATCCATTTTTATTTTAAAATATTTTTTGTGTTAGATTGTATAGTACAATTTTATGCCAAATTTAATTGGATTTTTCATCAAATTACTTTCGTAATGATACAAGATATAAAAGTTTTAGTAATCATTTATATTTTTGCTGATACGTTTTTTCAATCGCTCTGTTATCATCTTTAGAGCGTAATAATATAAAATCTGAAGAAATTTTAAATTCTTAGAACTTAGAAGTCTGATTAGATTTTATAGTAAGATACTTTGTGTGTGGATAACATAGTTGATGAAATGTGTATTTCGGAAATTAATGAAGTTATTAATAAACACTTTTGGTAACCTTTTTGTGGCATTTTAAAAAATAAATTAACAATTACCGATTCAATGAAGTTAGATAAAATTCCAATTGATAAATATGAAATAAAACTAGTCTTTCAGTACTTGATTGAATAATGAAAATAATTTAGTAAATGGCTATACATAAAGGCATAAAAAAGAGTTTAATACATATCTAAACAAGGAAGTAACATTTGACTTTAAAAAAATATATAGTATTTTTACATTTAAAAAAAACCGCTTTCAATTTCTACAATGAACGGAAATACTCTGTCTCTTGAATAGAGTACAAATATTTAATAATCATTTTTATTTAATTATATATGAGAGATTAAATATTATCGTATGTTTGCAGTTAACATTTAGTGTAGTTAAAAAGTATATGAAATAATTGCTTATTTTAATATTGTACATATTTTCAATTTTTATTTAATTGTAAAAAAAATATTGTATTTTAATGTCTAATATATATAGTTGCTGCGTGTGTATGTAATTTCAAATTCTATACGCTGTTTTCTGTTTATTTGTCACGTTTTGTAGGAATTTAAATTTGTTCCTTCATTTCATTCAATTTTATGAACATTTCCGGGTGCCCCACCCTAAGTACGGTCCTACACATACACACATTTATATATATATATATATATATATAATTATAATTTTTTATAAAAAGTTAGTTTTAAATATTTGACTATGAATGTAAATCTAATAAATTATTATATGTTTTACATTTGTCTGATGCTGTCGCAATATAAAAGGAAAAGTTTTATTAACAATTTAAAATATTTATTATAAAATTAATATATTTCTTAATAGAAGAGGAATAATATGTATATAAGAAATATTTTTTTAAAATATATGAATTATTTATTTTACAATACTTTTGTATCGAATTAAAATTAAAAGAGACATGTATAAAAATATATATTTTATAATATTAATAAGAATAAAACTGACAATAAATTTAATAATAACATAAATCAAAAGGTTACACAATTAGTATGTAATAAATTAAAAAAAATATAAATAATGTAATAAAGAAATTGTTTTTCTTTACCTCAGTTGGTTTTCCACAGTTTTCTTGAAATTGCTGTCCGTTCACTAGTTGTTTATTGTTGAATACGGTAGCAGATTTAATGTTCTTCTGTTTAGTCGATCCATTAATTGTCACTTTTGCTGTCATGGTTAGCAAACCCTATTCCAGCATGACTTTTGCAGTTCTTGTATCTGCTTAGAAACTGAATATAATAATTTACCGGCGAACTTTATCAGTGTGTTGATTGTTTAAAAGACAATTATATATTTAAAAATACTTTCGTGTTATTGTAAATTCAAAGCTGTGAAGTATACGTTGACATTAAATATATTACTATTATTATTATTAATAATATATGTTATAATACTATTTCTAAAACTTTAATTTTTATGAAACTTATGAACGTGATTATTTATACGTTTCGTAAAGCACACGCGTTTATTTTAACATTAAATTTATTGTTCATTGCAAGCTTCCATAAACTTTCACACAAACTTTTTTAAATATATTATATTATAATATTACGCATATTCGTATATCTATATATGTTTAAAAACGTTAATATTAACAGGAAATATTATTCATGTGCAATTTAATTCGAATATATTTATACAATTATATTTCTGAAACTTATTCGCGTGATTCTATTCTCAATCTTTGCGCAGTGAAGTTCACTACGTCCTCATCCGTACGTGTATCGTTGAACACTGTATGTTGACAATTTGGTTGGAGTGGTTGACGCACCCGATTGATGCCAAGTGCTGAGTAGCTGGGTCGGCGCGAACTCATGGATATTTGTTCGCGTTGGTGCGTTGTGAGTGTGGGTTTTAGCAGGCGCGCCACGCCGTTTTAAAAGTGTGCTGATGCGCAGAAGTCCGAGCTGTACGATTTTATAAATATATGCAGTAAAAATGTTTAATATTTTTTTTTTAAAAAAAATGTGTATTATATATATATATATATATATATATATATATATATATATATATATATATATAAACTAGATTAATACTTGAAAATAATGAAAATTAAGGGTCTCTCTATATTAAATTAAAATAATAATTAAAATAAATAACATGATATTTTGACAATTTTAATTACTGAACTGCAGTAAGTAAATAAATACAAATTGCTAATAATTTTAAATATGTTAAAAATAAACTTTTTACACGATTATTATTTTTGATGGCATAACTCTTTTTTTATTGTTTTTATAATTTACGTTTTTTAAACATATACACATACATACATACATATATATATATATATATATATATATATATATATATATATATATATATATATATATATATATATATATATATATATATATATATATATATATATATATATATATATATATATATATATATATATATATATATATATATATATATATATAGGGTCATCAAATTTGACGTCTATATTTGCGTTTTATTAAAAAGAAACAAAAGAAACTATACACACGTTTCCCTACACACCATGCTATCACATATTTCTTTTTAATAAAACACAAATGTAGGCGTCACATTTGGATGACTATATAATATACGTATATATATATATATATATATATATATATATATATATATATATATATATATATATATATATATATATGTATATATATATAATATATATATATATATATATATATATATATATATATACATATACATATATATATATATATATATATATATATATATATATATATGTAATGGATAAAATTTTTAAAAATGATAGGTTAATAAAACATAAAAGTGATTAATATAATATGAAGGAAAATATAAAAATAAGGATTATAAACATGAAATGGACTGCATATAATAACGTCAATAGTTATGACGTCGTTAATTTTTGTCTTTTATAAGTGTCAAATGGGAATTTAATAAATGTAAAAACCAGGAGATATAAGTAAATATAGAAATTAGAAAAATGTACTGGAAATATCTTGTAAACATAGGCATAGAATTATTTAAATTGAAAGAAATTAAAGTTTATATATATATATATATATATATATATATATATATATATATACATAAACACACACACACATACACACATATATATATATATATATATATATATATATGTATGTGTGTGTGTGTGTGAATCTTAGTGTGTTCTATCCTCGATAGAAAAAAAGGTAGGCATCGTTTTCCAGTCGAGGTGAAGGCAACTCGTTTAAAAAAGTAAATTTTTGAATGAAAAATCCTCGTCAAATCGTCTGGTCATCGTGGTGAGTATAACCAAGTATTTGTAAATGGTTATATTCAATAAGGCTTTCGCCAGATCTAGGCTGACATAAGTTGATATGATAATATGAATCATATAGATTATACATATTGTCATTACTATTACTGATTGTTTTTCAACGATCTGAAAGAAAAATTTTCTTTAATTTCGTCAATTCATTTATTTCACAAGATCATTCAGAATTTTATGAAAGTAAGGTGTAATTATTCAAGCATAAAAATGTAATTATTGTTTATAGTGATAACGCATTAAATTGTATTTAAATAAAATGTATTGTTCTATTATTTTTTTACGTTCGAAATATTATATATATATATATATATATATATATATATATATATATATATATATATATATATATATATATGTGTCAATGAGTCTGTTCATATACAAATACATATATTTATATCCATACTACAATATATAACATACACATTTCGTCTACGTCTGATGTAGCCGAGTGGCTACACAACGTGCTGACTAATGTGTAATGAATTCCAATCCGGGATTGCGAGATACGTTGTCTTTCATTAAAAAAAACGATTGTCTCGAATACCTAATGAGCGTCGAATTCAATAGAGTTCTAAAGTAACTTGTACCAACATGTAGTATGTGTTAGTATGTAATAAATATATATATATATATATATATATATATATATATATATATATATATTAATTTAGTGTCATTACGATAGTTTTTATTAATAGTGTATTTTAATTTTTAACATGATTAATCTTGTTCTTTTGTTTGTCTTTTATACAGGTAATATACACAAATCTGTACATATGCATACACATACACACACACACACACACATATATATATACACATATAATATATGTGCGTCTTGTGAGTGAATATAATATATATGGATAGTTGCACTTTAACCAAAATAAAATATGAATATATTAAATAAAAATCTTAAAAAACATTAAAAATAATTGCCGATTTTAATAGTTCCGTTGTTATTATATATTTCTGGATTGTCTATATATATATATATTTATATACACACGCACACATATGTGTGTGTTTTTAAACGAATATGCATATATGAATGATATACTTCCGGTTTGAATTTTTTGCATTTTATTTTCAATTATTTTAAATAAATACAATTTTTGAATATTTTTTCGCATGCGTTACTATTTTATATACGTATAGGAGTCATACGTATATTTCAATCTATGTGCAGAAAAAAAAATAAAAACAGCGGCGTGGTTAATCGGGGCCAAGAGGTGGTGCGTCGGTAGTGTCAGTTCAGGCGAAGTGTCGCTTCGGAGCGTTGGTGCGCCACACGGACGAGCATAATGAGCTTTCGGTGGTGTGCGTTGCTGCGCGCGCCAACCTTGTGGGACGCGATGTGATTAGCGTTCTGCTGCAGTCGTTGCAGGCCATGTTACAAAATACGGAAATTAAATGTAATATTGTCTGAAGCGATTGTAAACATGTAAATACGATTGACTTCATGTGTAGAAGAAATAGTTTGATGTATTAGAAACGAAAAAGAATCTAATTCGTTTTTTTAAAGATCGTTTTAAAACAATTTTACGAATATACAAAACGCAATTACCAAATATTAAGTTGGTCATTGAAAACAATTTTATTATAAAAAAACATTTAAAACTAGTTATCATGTTCTTAAAAATATATTTTTTTATTTTTACTTACGATTTACTCATTATTAAATTTTTAAAAGTAAACTTGCTTTCAAAAATTCTCATTTTTATTTTTATGTCTACAACTGGTTGAATTTTTCCAAAAAAATTTTTGAAGAAAAATGAAAGATGTATGGTACTTGGTTAACTGAACAAATATAATTATTTGTTTGATGATTAAGGGGTTATACGCAATTAGAAATTTCAAAAAATCGATTTTTTTTGCATTTTCGGAATGCACATATATTTGAGTATATTCTCTGAAAATTTGAAGTAAATCCGATAAATATTTTCCGACATACACCTGAATTTATAAAAAAATTTTGACTATGTGTAAACTACTTCCGAAACTTCAAACACGTTTATCTCAAAACGGTGTTTTCATAGTCGGTGATCTCGATATCTCAGAAATGGCTGAACCGATCGGTCTCAAATTTTCACACAATCTTCTCAAATATATTCCTCAGGTATTGAACGAAGGAATAAGGTTTACAAAAATTATTACTATTTTTTTAAAACAATTTAGAGCGACAATTTGAGTAAAAAACGAAAAAAATTTTTCAAGTAGACGCCATTTTGTCAAAAATGAAAATTTTTATTATTCCTTCGTTCAATACCTGCATTAATCTATCCTTTAAAAGAATTGACCATATATTTTGATTTCAAATAATCCAAACCGCCGATATGGAGATCACCGCCAAACACCTTTTTTTGGAGATCGTTCGGGACATCGTCTACAGGAGCGGTGCACTTCAATATTTTTTTATGATCGACATGTTATTTTATTCTTGAAAGTAGGATCTATTCAAATAACCATAATTTGTAATTGTAAAATAAATACTGTTTCTAAAAAAAATTCCTAAAAAAACGTCGTTTTTGCGCCTCGCAAGTGCGTATAACCCCTTAAAGAATATCAGACAAAGGAATTTATTATCAGATAAATTGTTTTAAGTTAGTATTGTCATTTGGCTATAATATTGTTTTTTTTATACACTTTTTTTGTTCTACCCTTTTGACTGATCTTATTTGGTTTATTTTCGTTTTTGATCTGAACAAGTGATTAGATCGTTCATCATCATTCACTTATTGTCCGTGTTTTGTAATTTTTATGCCAACAAAATACTTTCGAACAGGCTTGGTAGAATCTCGATAAGTCTTGCAGTGATCGAAATGTTTTGATGCATTATTTTTAGTTTCAATATAAAACATATTTCATTCTCTGTTAGATTTGACATCTACAGTTTTTCTCGAGCTCGAAAAACATTCAATTTTCCTAAATATGTAAATCAGAGTAATTATTTAAAGTGTACTATGTTTATTTTTAAAGAATTTTTGATACTTTTGTGGTGTGTAATGTGGAGAAGGATGATACACAACATATATTCCTTAGAGATCTTAGTATCGTCTCACAGTAGAATTCGACATCATCACAAAATCACAGTTCATAAAATGGACACTAACACACAGAACATAACCTCTTTTACTTCGACCGAACTTAATACACCGATAGTCCATTAGAAACTGAATTCAAACACCTTAAATATTTTTATACACCTGCTGTTTGAAATTGATTGTTAGTTATAATATTCCAATTAGTATAACGTTTGAAATTGATTGTTGATTTTAACATTACGAATATTTCAACAATTGATAATTATTATAAGTGAGAAGTTAGTCTCTCTACTATTATTGAATTAAACACATCGAAATACAGCACTAATAGATGGATTAATTTTGTAACACCTTACTCCTATCCCAATCAACCGTACCATCTTGAACACTTGCAAATGGTCGTTTGGTAGCCGCTACACTTTTATTACATATATTATATATGTAATATTTCACAATTTTTACTATATTATTAATCGTATTGATATTTTGTTTCTAAATTCTTTAAATTGAATATATAATTGCTTTTATTATATTTCATAAAGTTTCATGTTTTTTATTTTTTGATATATTTTTTTGTATTTGTGTTATATATTCTTTTTTATGTTTGAACGAATAATTTATACGTATTAATTATATTTTATTTATCTTTCTGTTAGATTTTATTTTAATCAATAGTTAAGTAGTACTTTTCAATAAAAATCTATTTAAAATAACTCTATCTATCTACCTATTTTATTTGATTTTTCATATACATATATTTTAATAAATTCTATATAAAATCTGTTTTTAAGAAAATTCTTTTTAGAATGTGTAATTTGACTGATATACTATATTAAAACTATTAGGTTGGCAAGTATCTCCCTTCCGCTTTTTTTTTTTTGTACATAGCCGCGAAATTCAAAAGACCAGAAGGCGGAAGGGAGATATTTGCCAACCTAATATAATATGTATAATATTTTCGAGTGTTATAGACAAGAGATTTAAATGAATGTTACTAAAAAAATCAGACTTGCGTGGAAAAACAATTTTAAATGCAATAAAAAGTATTGTATTTAGTTCAGTTATTTTTTTATTGTTTATTTAATTGCATTTATATATATATATATATATATATATATATATATATATATAAACAGCATACGTTTAACAATATTGACGTGACTGCGACTGATTGTGTAATGCGACCTGACAATGGCCGATAGCATCGTGTGGGATAACTGTGGGGGTGGTGGCGTGCTCGTTCCCTGCCCCAGCGGCTGTGTCAGTGAGAGCTGCTTGCGACGAACATTGGATGCAGGGTTGGACCGTGGTAGTGTTCAGAATAATAACATACGAAAACATCTTTTTGACCGTATTAATTTTGTGTTCCTATGTGTTTGTTATTCAATGTTAATTTTCGAACTTCAATCTTTAGGTCTCCATAAAATGCTAATTTTATATATATTGTTTATAAAAATACATTGTATAATTTTAAAATTTATCTTTGGTCATAATTTTTTTCTTATTTTTTATTCTAAATTATGTATTATAAGAGGATTATTTCGTTCTAAATTATGTATTATAATTTAGAACGAAATTATGTATTATTTTTTTTAATAGGATTTATTTAGTTTGTTTTCAAAGCTACATTTCGTGGTTTTGTTCTTATATTTTGTAATTGGCTCTTATAATTTTAATGATTAGTAGTAGTGGTTAGCCGTTATATTTATATTCTGTCTTCTTATCAATATTTACTCTCTATTGTCTTGAAATCATGGTGTTGATTTTCTTCCCGTCTTTTACTAATAACATCGATATTTTCATAAAAGTAGTCTAAGTGAAAATGTAAAGAAAATCGATTCATATTTATATTACAATCTAATTGCTAAATTTTCTGAAGTTTATTTTTAATAATCTTTTTATAATTTGGACGTTTGTCATTTTATGAGAATTTATTATTATTTTATGAGATGTTGTTTTGAAATTGTAACAAGTTCACTTCAGTACAAATGAATCATTTACATGAATATGATTTTATAAAAATTCAATTGTACGCAAGATATAAAAATATCCATATTTGTGCTTAACACTAGATTTACGGACCGAGTCAATTTGACTCATTTAAGATTTTGTTGCTATATATATAGAAAACTTAATTGTGATTTTTTAAAAACATGTTGGTTTTTAATTACATAATGACATATATGAGTTATATGAAACACATGTAACTTTCCCAAGGCTAGTCATACGGGTTAATTGTTGACAAATAATTCTGTTAAGAATTATTTAAACCTATAATAAACGCGACAATCAATTTCTGATTGTCGATCAAATATCGCAATAATGAGACCTAGAGGTTTCTTTGTTACTTATTACACTTAAAAACATTAGTTCTCGAGTAGATGTGCTAGAATCAACATCGAATTCTAGCAACGAAACAGAAGAACTCCTCGAGTTACAGTTGTTGGCTGATGGATTGATTATTTGATTGTGATTGATTGATAGATTGATAAAAATAAATATGTTTTCTTTAAAAATCGTACTTTCGATTTATTTAAAATAAAACTTATGCACAAAAAAAAATATATTACATATTTGCATATATGTCATTATGTAATTAAAAGCTAACATATGTTTTTAAAAAGTCATATTTAAGTTTTCTATATATATAGCAACAAAATCTTAAATGAGTCAAATTGACTCGCTCCGTAAATCTAGTGTTAATACGTCTATTAATAGATACATAAGTTGTTCAAGTTTTCAAAATCATTACCTTTATTGTTTGTTTTCTTGTTATAAAAGTAATTTTATATTAATTTCTAATAAACATTTTATAAAAAGTAAATATAATTAGAAGTATAATGCATACAAAGAAAATTACTTTTTCAGAAATAGATTTGAGCAGGAAAGGTATACATTCTAATTTCCTAATGTTAAAGGTTAGAGAACATTGCTATAGATTGTAAATTTGAATATAGTTAATAGAATAATACCTTTTATTTATGTTAAATGTTGTACAATAAAATAATTTTAAAAAATTGTAATTGTTTCTCTCTCTCTCTCTCTCTCTCTCTCTCTCTATATATATATATATATATATATATATATATATATATATATAAATGTATATATAAAATCAGTAACTTCGAAAAAAATGTACAAAATATGTTGTTTTAAAAAAGTAATGAAAAATATATTATTGACATGTTTTGTGTCGGATTGATTTTCGGTGACTTTCTATGTATGCCTCGATATTAAATATAATAATTTTATTAAGGGACAAAATTTGAGAAATATTTTTTTTAACTAAAAACAGATTTATGTCAGAAAGAGTATTAGAATCCACATCTGTAATAATTGCTTCATTATTATTATTATTATTATTATTAAGGGGGTATTCTAGTCTAGAATTTCGAAAAAATCGATTTTTTTTTGCATATTTTCAAAGTTTAGACCTTTAAGAATATGTCCTTAAGAGGATTTTTCGAAATTCGAATTATTTTCGGAGTTATAGCTATTTTTGTGACGCGCCAACCAATCTGGTCTGGCCGGAACGAATCAACTTTAAACGCGTTTTTCTCGAAACTACTTTTTTCGATACGGTTGACGTGATATCTCAAGTTCTAATGGACCGATTTACTTGAAATTTGGTACAGAGCTTCTCAATATAACAGTGATTGCCTCCGCCTAGGATTTTTTTGAAAATTTCGTTTTTTACTATTTTTAAAAAATTACGAAAGTTGAAAAAAGATGACTGTTTTTCACACTGCCGCCATTTTGTGAAAATTTTTTTTTAATTTCCCTAGGCAGGGATATTACTACAACCTTCTTTTTTAATAATTTCCAAAAAAAATTTGTTTCACATGACCGGAAGAGTTGGAACCACGTTAACCAGAGACACCTTTTTTTTCGAGTCCCCACTTTGCCAGCCTGTACCTTTTTCAATTTTGAATTTTTTGTTTTTAATAATACTTTTTTATACTCTTAAAATGTCAATAAATAACTGATAAAAATGGATAGTAAAAATATTTGTTGGTTTTTTTATAGCGCCCGAAAAACACCTAAAATTCGTGCGTCTAGACTAGAATACTCCCTTAATGAATATCACTTTATTTGTTGATGTGCATTTGGATAGTCATGCCAATATCGTTAAAATGTAATGCAATGTTGTAATAATGATCATGTATTAAAATATATTGCAAAGAATAAATTGAATAATAAGCGATTATTGAACATATCTATAGAAAAATTGTATAATGTAAACATGAGTAACTCATATATACTAAATCTATGTGTGTTATATTAATATTTGATAAGTTCATTTGATAATTTATAAAAAAATGCATTTCATGAATTATAGTAGTTCTTATGTAAATAACGTAAAAGATTGATATTGTTATAAAAGAATAAATATTTTATAAAATCGACAATCGTTTAATTAATTATATATAATGGGACGTGATTTCACTTTTTAAAATTGTATTTTTTCAAAGTAATTAATAGTAGTGACAAATTTATCGATAGCTGATGTCTTTTTTTCGTTAAATAGTTGTGAAATGGATTTTCTACAAGTCCTACTCTGTATGTAATGTGTAGAGACGAATTTTGCAAGCGTACAACAGACCTGGTCGTCGGTGGCGGCAGCGGCGCGTGAGAGCCGTTAAGGAGGCGGCGATGGGTTGTGCGCGGCAGCGGCTGACACAGACGCATGCCGAGTGTCGCGTGCCGCCGTCAGCGACGCGCACTCATCGAGCCAATGTTTAGAGGCTTCCAACTGCACGCGACGCCGTTAAATCCTAACTGTTGTATTTATAGAGACGTAGTATTCGATCTATGCACGCGTATCATTGTTTCGGCACGTAGGCATATTGCGTTCAATGAAATTTCTTTTTTCCGACTGTTGTTGTTATTATTATTTTTATTATTTTCGTAAAATGAATATTTCGAAGACTGAATCATGTTGTGTACGAGTTTGGAATGCATTTCTATATAAATATTTTTTTATTATTGTACATATATTATTTTTGAATTACATAATAATTATTATATTAGTATTCAGTTAATGAAAGTAGTGCGTGTGTACAATTACATACAGATGTATACAAGGACACGCACATTATACATATACATGCACGAACACTCACATATTCAAGCTTACGCACATATACATACACACGGTCTCTCTCTCTCTCTCTCATAAACACACACACACACACACACATATTAGGTTGGCAAGTATCTTCCTTCCGCTTTTTTTTTTTTTTGTACATAGCTGCGAAATTCAAAAGACCAGAAGGCGGAAGGGAGATATTTGCCAACCTAATATATATATATATATATATATGTTATGTTTTGAAACTGTACATATATATATATACATACACCCGTCTATATATATATATATACACCCGTCTCTCAATTTACGCGGGACTTTTTTTACGCGGTATTGATTTACGCGGCACTTTTTATCAGATATATTTCATTTTATATAATTTTTCATGGAATCTATTATATATCAGAGTGACGCAAATTCTTATTTGAACGTATAAAAGCACGATATAAATATTATGTTGTCAAGTATCTCCCTTCCGCTTTTTTTTTTTTTTTTGTACATAGCCGCGAAATTCAAAAGACAAAAAGGCGGAAGGGAGATATTTGACAACCTAATATATAAAAGGCTGATTGTTTTGAATTACAGTAGCGATAGTGACACCGAATAAAATTTATCTACTTTTGTTTTCTAAAACGTCATTATTTTTTTCAAGCTATGTGAAATAAATATGTGTTTCTACAACTTTACTAGCTGTTATTTCCAATATTTTTTCTATTATACTGACAGACTCAATTTACGCGATTTTCATTCACGTAAAACAAATCCACGTAGAACGGATACTCCGCGTAAATTGAGGGGCGGGTGTATATATATGAAATGGAAAAATAATAACTAATTTACATATTTTTTACAATAAAAATATTCTAAAAAATCAATTAAGTTTTTTGAAGTTGTACACACACACACAAATACATATATAAGTTATATGTAACACATGTAACTTTCCCAAGGCTAGTCACACGGGAACAGCATACATTGTCCACGTGTTGATTGTTGAATAATAATTCCTTTAGGAAGTAAATAGAACTATAAAAAACGCGACAATCAATTTTTGAAGTAAATAAAATATCTTAATAATGAGAACTAGAGGTTTCTTTGTTACTTATTACACTTGGTAACATCAGTTCTACACTGGACGTTGCAATAACAACATCAATTCTAAAATGGAGGATGCAACAAGAAGAACTCCTCAAGTCACTGTTGTTGATTGATAATTGAAGAACCTGATTTTAAACGTTGTAATTGATTGATTGATAAATAAAAATATGTTTATTTTAAAAACCGTACTTTCGATTATTTTAAAATAAAACTTATACATAAATATATTAGGTTGGCAAATATATATATATATATATATATATATATATATATATATATATATATATATATATATATATATATCGATAAGTAGACATAGTGGTTTGCATCACCGCGTGTCATGGGGAGATTGCGTTCGAATCCCAGTTGGAGAGTCCCTCATTTTCGAGGGTTGAGTATGAAGGCCGACAACCTCATCTTGTAAAAAATAACTGTCGAGAAGGAGTAAACCCCGAATATTTAAATCCGCCTGGCCAGCGTGGTGAATATGACCAAATACCAGTGAATGGTAGTGTTCTTTGAGGCTCTCGTCCATATGGGCTTAGATGTGATGATGATGATATATATATATATATATATATATATATATATATATATATATATATATACATAAATGTTTTATTTTATTTTTAATTAGATATAGTGAGGCAAAAAGGTATTTATGAAAGTTTGAGCCAATCAGAGAATATTTTTATTTGAAAAATTAAATGTTTTGAATGAGGTTGAATTAAATGATTTAAAAATGTTAACTTAATTTGAAAGATATGTGTTTGTGGATAATTTATTTTAAATAACGATACATTTTCTTAATCAATGTTTAGAATAGTTGATTTTAGTTAGTTTTTAATTATTATATAAACTTTAAAATATTAAACTCATACAAAAAGTACGGTTTAGTATATATATATATATATATATATATATATATATATATATATATATATATGCATATATATATATATATATATATATATATATATATATATATATCAACTTCTGACGGTACACTATTTAACACGTTGACGCTCACTTTGAAATCGGTAATGGACGATAAAAACATTTGTTTTTTGTTAATTAGTTGATTTTTGGAGAGTTCGATCAAGATTTCATACTTACAGAATAACATTATTATATTTTCTAATAAATTTTGCTAAAAAATGGTGGACGTCTATATCCGTCATTTGGTTTTAATAGCTCGATTTCTCTGATACACAAAAGACAGCTAGAAGTTTTGGTAGCTGTACAGACTATAACGATATTTTTTGAGAATAATTTAGTAAAAAGGAAAAAATCTATTTTTATAAACGTATTACTAGATGTTTCTTTAATACAAAATTAAAAAACTCAAGAACAAAAATTTATATTAGCGTAGCAAAAATTCAAAAATCCATTTAAAGATACAAAATTCAATTTTGAAAAACATTTGTAACAAAAAAAAAGCAGAATAGCAAATTTTATACAAATTTTTCAGTAATAATTTCATACAAAATTTTTGAAGCTTCCAAATCAGACTTGAAAAGAGATTGAGACAAAATGTATGAAATGTTTGCGGCTATGCACGTCGTTAAATTCTAGGAGTACCTTTGTCGCAACCAGTGCCCAATTCTGGGAATAATTGAAATAAAATGACTGTATCACTTAATAAGAAATATTTCATCATTTATATTTGGAGGAAGATTGTAGAATTTAGAAGAAAATGGATTTAACACTGATATACAGTTTAATCATTTATTTATAATTCTAAGAATATAGGACGGCCATTGCCGTCATTTAGACTTACAATCACGAGCATTGGACGGCTATAGACGTCATTTACGTCAATGTGTTAAATACAGGTACCTTGAACATTTATTCAATTAAACAATTTCTCTTCCATTTTCACAAATTAGTTTTAAGTAACTTAATTTATTTATAACAAGTTTCTTCTTTTTTATTTATTTATTCTGATATTTAAACAGTAACTGTAGTTGTCTATTAATTTTCCTTTTTATTTATTTTTTTTCTCTACTAATTACTGTTATATGTTTAATGTCAATTTGTTTTGTAGTTATTTTTATTATTTTCTTGTCTGTTCTTGTTATTACAACATATATTCTTATTTTTCTGTTTTGTTCGAAATCAGTGAATTGTATTATAATTCAAGGTCTTTTTTTGGTTCGAAGTGTTAATAAAACGTAGATTATATTTATCTAAAGTTCTTCTCTTAAGATAAGTAGAATCTGGATATAAATATCTTTTATAATTGGTTTAGATGTGATTACTTAGCTTTTTAGAAAGAAATTACTACTCCAACACCAAATAATTTTATTAGAATGTTCAATAATTTATTATTTTACATTTTTTGGTAATATTATTTTCGGGATATTATCGCACATCCACTTTTCGAAAATGACGTGTATACATAAAAAAGCAATCATATAACTCTTAACTATTGAACATTTTAATAAAATATTTGTATATTGAGATAATTATTTCTTTGTAATAAGTGAATTAGTCAGAACTAAACTATTTAGTACACTATATTGAGATTTATTGATTACTTGGTTTTTGTTTACTATTCACTAATATTTACCAAAGAAATGTCGATGGTTAAGATCATCATTTTTTCACTATTCGATTGATACTTGAAAAATTACTTTAACGCAATTTAATTATTCATCTCAATTTTAAAAGATTTTATAAAATTGTTTAATAATCACTAATGGTTCACTTTATTTATTGATGTGCATTTCGATGGCACATTGGAGGTAGTTCTGTTCGTGTTTTCATCTGAGTGAATTTAATACTTTTTTTGTATTTTTGTAAAAATTATGAATATGATTTATATATATATATATATATATATATATATATATATATATATTTATGTATGTATGTATGTATGGAGACGAAGATATGTGATTTTTTAGAAATCGGTTCAAAAATAATGTGTGCAAATATCACAATGAGTGATGCCTTCACTGCGTGGCTGCGATGGCGTAGTTCATCACAAAAACGATGCGAGGTGGCGACGGCGTCGGGCGTGATACGCGCGGCTGCGGTGGCCGCCGCCACTTGTCGCAACGCCATCTCGTCATCCTCCTTATACTCGTGCTCGCCCACCCGACACAGACACTGCATCCGTTTCGATAGAATGTGGCGGCGGCGCGCGTTCCTGCTCTCCTCAGAGTGTAATAGTAATAGCGAAACAAGCACGGTGAAGCGTAGCCGGAATATGTGCACATACGGAGAGAACGATTTACATGGATAACTACGAAAGTGTAAAGTGTACACCATGATGATTACAAATATCACATTTATGCTAATGAGGATTCCGTTCAACGTAGCAGTATCGATATTCCGTTGCGAATAAAATAGATAATCGATCGATATCGAAAATATTCGAATTTTGAAATTGTTTTGTATTTTTCATTCGAACTCCGCCGAAATAAGAGAACGAGCAATAATTAAACACGTTTAGTAGGCGATGATGAGCACAGGGAAATGTAAAAAAACGATACAGGGACGAAAGAAAATCTTTCGTTATGTTTTGAAAAGCTTTCATTTGTTCGCAAGAGAACGAAGATTTCTCCCATTTTTTTTTAATTTAACGACACAATGCTTTTCATTTACAATGATTTTAAAGATGGAATTTAACCTATATATATATATATATATATATATATATATATATATATATATATATATATATATATATATATATATATATATATATATATATATACATTTGCATATATAACCTTACAGAGTTTATATCATTACGTATCTTTCATATACTTTTCAAGAGCTTTTAATAATTATTAATTATAAATACTTTTTAAATACACAATGTAGTATTATATTTTAAGTGCAGTTACATAAACTTTTAAATTAGGATATATAATTGAGATAAGTCTTTATATTATATATATATATATATATATATATATATATATATGTATGTATGTATGTATGTATGTATGTAAGTTATATGTAATACATAATAATAAATAAAATGTGTAAGGGTAGCAACGGTTGCTATTTATACGATAGGAAAAATCAGTGTAAATAACGACATAAAAGGATAAACAGCACTGTTGCACTGCTGATTGATAATTAAAGAACATTATTTTAAACGTTGTTGCAGTTGATTGATTAATAAATAAAAATTATATATTTTAATAATTGTATTGTCAATTATTTAAAATAAAACTGGCGCAGTCGGTAGGATATCCTACATATTTTATTTTAAAAAATTGACAATACAGTTATTAAAATATATAATCTTTATTTATTAATCAATCAACTGCAACAACGTTTAAAATAATGTTCTTTATCAATCAGCAGTGCAACAGTGCTGTTTATCCTTTTATGTCGTTATTTACACTGATTTTTCCTATCGTATAAATAGCAACCGTTGCTACCCTTACACATTTTATTTATTATTATGTGTTACATATAACTTGTATGTATGTATGTATGTATGTATGTAATAATACCGTCGATTTAAATTATTAACGATTCCTTATTAAATAAAAGTCACATGTACTTAAATGCATTTACAGATATCTTTATATTTGTTTTTTCTAGGACATTTTTTATATTAAGTTCCATTTAATAAATTATATATATATATATATATATATATATATATATATATATATATATAAATATCATCATCATCATCAAAATTGTTATTATAACATCAACTTATGTTAAACAATCACTAAACGAAAGCCCTATTGAATGTTTCCTTTCATTGAAATTTGGTCATACTCATGAGCTGGTCAGAATTTTTTTAGTAATGGTTTATTTCGAATGTATATTCCATACATACATACATACATATAAACATACATATATATATATATATATATATATATATGTATATATATTATATATATTTGTATATATATATATATATATATATATATATATATATATATATATATATATATATATATATATATATATATATATATATATATATATATATATATATATATATATATATATATATATATATATATATATATATATATATATATATATATATATATATATATATATATATATATATATATATCGTATATATAACATGAAAGGAATTAAAATATAAATATGATTTTTTTACTTATAATGAAATGCAATAATTTATTAGTACTTTATATAAATATTACTATTGAATGAAATAAGTTCAAATTTAAATCGAATATGATTATTGGCAATGTCTATTTAATTTTTTTTTATTAAATTGTTTGTATAGCTTTATATATTTATAATGTATTTTATTTTTGATAATTTTATTCATATATATATATATATATATATATATATATATAATATATATATAATCATTCACAGTATGTAATATGTCCCTTATGATATAGCAGATTGATTTTTTCCAGAAATTTGCTGTACAAAATTTACAAGTGATGTAATTAAAGTGAATGCTTCCTGTATTAGTTTTTGTTCTGTTCCAATACAACACACACACACTCATATATATATATATATATATATATATATATATGCAATAGAAATATTTCTTTGTTTTTCTGTCTTTTAAAAAAATCAGCATAATAAGATAATTATATAAGATATTTTAATCGTCTATAATGAAACCGTATTATGTTAAAAATTTTAAAATGTTGGAATTGCGTTTTATTAAAATCGTATTATAAAAATATTTTTTTTATATGACGTATATATATATATCTTTTAAAAAAATATATATATATATATATATATATATATATATATATACATATATATATATATATATATATATATATATATATATATATATACATATATATATATATGCGTGTATGTGCATTTGTGTTATAATTGTGATTGAGAAATATAATTTAATTTAATCAAACATATTGAGTGTAAGCATATATCATTTCATCATATTGAAAATCATTAAAAAAATTGCAAATTATTCAATTTTTAATCAATCGTTTGAATGTATTAATGAACGAAAATAAAAAAAAATATAATCAGCGCATTTTCTGATAAAAGAACTAATGTAGAACAGCTTCGCATATTTTACAAGTTTTGAAAACGAACCTAAAAAATTCAATAGTTCGATATGTATTTCTGTTCACTGACTTGAATGTTTCCGTAGCATTGGTACGAACCGAAAGAGTTAAAGAGAAATACATTTTTTGCGTCACGATCGCTGTTCGCTACAAGTTACCTTGGGTCGTAGGGTACACGGCCGCAGCCGAGCGGACGCTATAAGTGGACCCAGCGCCACGACCTCTACAGGACGATCACCGTGGGGCGTCAGTGGCTCAAACTTCTTACTGCGTTACCCAACAGTGTCTGTCAATAGGTGGTTAGTTGTTTGAGATATAGTTTTAAACATTTAGGTACATGTACTTTTTATTTTGCTTAATGAATGTCTATGCGTTTTTGAATTCAATATAACATTAAGAAATATATTATAGTTTTTAAAAATACTTATATATATATTTATTGAAAAAATAATTGCGAAAAATAATTTGAATAACCGTCAAAGAGTTAATTTAGGTATTTGAATATTTAAAAATAATATTATTAAATTATTTTATAGATATTTTTGATAACACTTTCTATAAAAATAATTACGAGTATTAATTTACGGAAGTACAGTAAATGTTTAATTTAGATCCTAAAAATTATAATTAAAATATCTTTTATATAAACTAGTATACGTTGTTTTAATTTTAATTTTTTGCTTGTTTTTAATATATATATATATATTTAAAAAAATAAGCAATGGGTTAACATAAAAGGATAATACAAACTAATGACAAAATGTCTACAGTAAAAATTATGTAAAGATTTGGTTAAGAAATAAAAATAATGAAAACAGATTTTATATTACCTTATATGAAGATGATGGTATGATTATTTGAATGTATATTAACACATATCGTCCGCTTGACGAAAATTCGTCATCTTCCAGAGAATTACCCACAGCCAAATGACGAAAATTCGTCATTTGTATATTACAGAGAATAATTGATTTTTGTTTTCTTAATTCTGAGTATATTAAATTATAATTTTAACCAAACAGAGATAATGCCATGAGAGAACTGATTTTAGCTTCAGTTGCATCGCATAACGGTGCAAATGTAATCAAAAACAAAGTAAAACTGTATAAGTCGGTATTGGGTATAAAAGAATTTTATTCAAAGTTTAAGCGCTCGGGTGTTCGAATAACTAAACAAATTTAGTTGTATTATTGTTAATTTTTTACCCTTTCTTATCAAATAATAAAATATACCTAAAATGGAGGACAAAAATGAAATATATGCAGGCATTTTATCTGATTGTGAGGCAGATTTTTCACAAACTAATTTTGATAATAATGATAGTGACAGTATGTGACTTTTGCAACATTCCCCTTCATACTGGCACATGTTTTGAACAGTACCATTCACTGAAAAATTATTAATTATTTATAAAATTAAGGTTTCAAAAATAATGTACTTCATCTAAAAAAAAGAGAATAATAACTTTGTGTTTTTAGAAATTCATTTAAACTTTTTTATGAATTTAATTGTTTTTTAACTAAGGAAAGCCAAAAAAAAAAATAAAAATTTATATATAAAGATAAATTTGTTTTATATCATTTTCCAAGATTTCACTGAAAAATATATGATTTCTAACAAGTTACATTAGTTTTATATAGACCATATCATTTCTACAGACAGTGTCAAAAAATGCCAGCATTTGGTAAATGACGGTGCAAAAAGTTACCCGACGAATATGTGTTAACGAAAAAGTGATCAGTAAGTAAATTATTAAATATCTTTATTAATTTTTTTGATGTTGATGAATTTTTTTCATAAAAAAGTAATAAAATTCATAACAATTGGTCAAAATATTTTGAAGGAGTTTGAAATATCCAATTAAATATTTAAAATCATACTATAAGACAAATATTAAGAAGTTGTATAGTAAAATGAGATAAATAATGTAATATTAAGTTTAGAGACCTTTTTCTACAAAAATGATTTTTTTTTAGA
>CP092091.1:22262990-22292990 GCA_029203775.1 Neoneuromus ignobilis | reverse complement strand
AAAATCATTAGTATCATTTATTAAATTCGATATTTCAATATTATAAACAACAATTCTCTTTTTTATACGTTTTATTTATTTATCTTATCTATGTGTTTACCTATCAGCATATATATTAGGTTGTCAAATATCTCCCTTCCGCCTTCCGCTTTTCCGAATTTCGCGGCTATGTACAAAAAAAAAAAAAAAAAAAGCGGAAGGGAGATACTTGACAACATATATATATATATATATATATATATATATATATATATATATCTATCTATCTATATATATATATATATATATATATATATATATATATATATATATATATATATATATATATATATATATATATATATATATATATATAGATAGATAGATAGATAGATATAGATATGCAATATTCTCTGGAGAACAACAATTATATTTTTATTTCATTTTTTTATATTATTTAAAAATTTTGTAATGATAGTTTTTTTTTATTTCTTCTAATAATCTATCTTCATTATAATATTCAATACTGAATAAAATCTTCAATACATTCTAAAGTCTTCATTTTTTGCAAGTTCAATGAAAGAGTAAAAAAAATAAAAGTGGTTTAGTAATTGAATATAGAATAAATTTTATGTATATATATATATGTATATATATATGTATGTATATTCAATTATAAATAAACATTATAAAAGAAAAACTTAAAAAAATATCCACTATTTATGATTTAAAAATAATTAAAATAAATTTAGCTTACGGAGACCATTTTTATTAACTTTTACTAATTTTTTTTTGTTGTCTTTTTCAATGATTTTAATAATTAATATCGTAATAAAGATTAATACATGAAGAGTGAATTTATTGTTGGAATTTTATCTTACGTTTTCGAATAGTTTTCTGTTTTAAATAGAAATATTTTTCGAGTTTACTTCGAAATAATTACTATTTATTTTGGGTCTGTAGCGATTTCACTGTCGCACAGATTTTATAATATCATTATCTGATGATAATGATGGCATTGTTATCGAAATGTGCATCAGCTTATAAACAAATAAACTGGAAAATAAATAGTTACTAAAAACTAATAATATCTTATGATATTGAAATAATAATTCTTTGCTTGGGGAAAAAAATTATAACATTATTTCCAATTCATTGCGTTCTATTTTATAAATCCTGAAAATATTTGGAGATTTGACTATTTAGATACAATTTTTAAATTTAAAGTTTATTATTTATTGTATGTATAAAAATTTTTCAAAATTTATTTTGTAGAATATTTTATCATATTGTATACTATTTATTGGGTTATTTGCATTAATAAATGTATAATTTAATATATATATATATATATATATTTATTTATTATGCTTTTAATAATAAAATCATAATTTTCTAAGATTTTGGATTATTGTGTGTTTTAATATTTTCTTTAAGCATTTATGAAAATGATTTTTCATTTTTAACTATTAACATGCGTTGAATTGATAATTATTATATTTTTTATTATTGAACTGATATTGAATTTTTTATAATTTAGGAAGTAAATTTTAAATTTATTAAAACATCCTCATTCGTCTTCGTTCTTAATAACTAATATTATTGTTTTCATCATCATTGTCATCGTTAATTTGTATATTTCTCCGCAGAATACAATATGTTCGAGCGTATGTATGATTTGCAATGTTTAATAACCGTCATTTATGCAAACTCGACTCATTTTAGATTTATCGTTCGATATAATTGATACGACATATGTTTTACGAAAACCGCTCTTTCATAGATTTTTATACATAGATGCTTTTAATGACCCATTTGATTAATTAAACACACTGCTCTTGATTAATGCATATGGTAATGGAGCTTAATTGTGTCGTATTAGAGTAGTGTGTTTGATAACAACGCCAGTGAGTAACACTAGTAGTTCGAATTTAAACGAAACAAAAAAAAAGTAATCGACATCTCGATTTTGCGTTCAACATTGCGGTTGTAAAATAGCGTCACAATATCGGGTGTTCCACTGTGTTAATCAGATCGGTCCGTCGAACGTTGAACAGTCGGATTTCAGTCACTGATAAGCAACAAAACTGCCAGCGCTGCGAGAGAGAACGTGACGACGATGTATTACAGTGGATGGCAGCGGCGTTCGGGAACACGAGAGCGGCGACGGCCGACGTTGCCGCCGTCGTCGTCGCTGCTGCGACGGCGGCATCGCTAATGGTGCGACGCGACCGGTCGTGTCTGAGCGTTGTCGTGTCTCCCTCCTCCGCCCCCGGCTCGTTTGCCACCGTCGCTCGTTCGACCGCCCGTCCGCCCGCTCACTCACCGCGCACCATTAATATAGCCGTCGCGACGCTGTGGACGCGCGTGTCGTCGGCCGCCGCCTTCACTACTGCTTCTGCTGGTTAACCTCCCTATGCCAACGCCGCTCTGCCGTCCGGGTGCACGGATTCACGCCTTTATATTTTTCATCTCGATGTAGAAAACAAACGGAAAAAATGTTTAAAAAAAGACCTCGCAAAAACACAGCGCAGAGGTTCCTATAAACGATATTTTCTTCGAGCCACTGAGGTGATATTTTTAGGACGTGTCTCTACATAAATCCATTTTAGACGTAAATATTGTCAATGGTCTGTAGGTCAATCTAATGCTGAATTAAATATCAGATACGATATATATATATATATATATATATATATATATATATATATATATATATATATAACACGGGTTCGTTCTAACACGTTAAGAAAATTGCGAAAATCCTTCTACAACACTAGAGAACACGATTTTTATTATAGAAAATATATTTGAAAATTATAAAATATATGGCTATTGAGGACGTTCAAGATTTATTAGTGGAAGAAAAAGTTGGCGAAGTGGATTTGGAAGAAATGTTATTCAAAATTGTAAATCAAATCGATTCTGAGGCAATAGCACTGATAAAGATTGTAAAGTTAGTAATTTAACACTAAAAAAATGATAGGAAGACCTAAGCTTAGCCAAAAATTTAGAATCATTTTTCTTGAATGCAGACCCTTCTATTGAAAAAGTCGAAAAATTCAAATGGGAGCTGTAAAATTGCTTATCTCCATATCATGAAATCTACAACGACCTTATAAGAACCAGCAAACAAACCGAAGTTACAGACTTTTTAAAAAGACCAGAAAGTGAAACAAATTTAACTGAAGAAAAAGGTTCAGAAAGTGAAGATGATATCGTTTAACCGAAAAAACGTTCTCGTTTGATTGTCTGAGCAGTGATGATGAAAAAAAATATTAAATTAAGGTTATATTGAATTAAAATATAGATATTGTTTGGTTCTTTACGTTTGGTGTTATATATATTTTAATATTTTTAATAAAAATGAAGTGCTTATACGAATAAAAAAAATATTTGTTTTTAATAAGTTTTCGGAACGTAACCCCTCTTTTAGTACTAGCTTTTAGTCTTATATAACACGGTTTCACACAACACTGCTTTTTCTAAGAACCTAGCTATCGTGATATAGGAGGGTTACCTATATATATATATATATATATATATATATATATATATATATATATATATATATATTAGTATTCTGTATTCTATATATATTTTTTTCTGTTGAAATTTATCAATTATTAACAAATTATCATTTCATATCAAACAAAAACACAGATCTACGTTGAATAAATGGACTTTTTTAGACCATATTTGACTCGACAGAGATTTAATCGCTTATATGAACCAAATTGTAATTATAATTTTAAAATAATAGTTCATACAAACAGATATTTAAATTGGAACAGCGTGGTAATCCGAAACAAAATATCATTTTTAGAATTCTTTTAATCAATATTCAAATCGAAAAACAATTAACCTTAAAAAGAATGAATTTTGTATCAGAATTTCTCTCAGAATGAAAATGAAAAACTTCAAACAACTTCTATGTTTGATAGTGTATGTATTTTGAAACAAAGTTTTTTTGATATGCAATATATTTAATAAAGATATAGAAATTGCTACAAAGAATCTATTTGGATACATAACTTGAATTTCTTCAATAAATGGACAGATATGTAAAATAATTTGTAACTAATGGTTTCTTCTACAAAGTTTCCTTTAAATAATTTAATGTTTCTAATTCCATGTAATCAATTCAATTATTTTTAAAAAGAATTCTATATTATTTTTAACAAGTTTATTAAAAATATTTCTTTAATAAATGAAATATTTTGCTAATATAATAATTTACATGAAAATAAATTGAGAGGAACCTACAAAAAACTTAGATTAAGTTTACAAAATGTTTTCCTTTAAAAAATAATCAAAAATATATATAAATATTCCGATGATAATTAATTTAAAATGTATATATATATATATATATATATATATATATATATATATATATATATATATATATACTGTCGAAAGTTAAGGGAGTAAACCCCGAATAAAAAATCTTCACCAATCCGCCTGGTAAGCGTGGTGATATGACCAAATACCAGTGAATGTTAGCATTCATTAAGGGTTTCGTCCACTAGTGGATTGATATGGGCATTATGATGTGTGATGTGATATATTTTAATATAAACGTATATTTTAATATAAAAGTTCATTAACTATTACTGCATTCTTTACAAAAATGCGAACATATTTGATAGAAATAAGTTATAGACAAAATTCCGATTTGATCTTAATGCATTCAAAGTTATCTAATATTGAAATTAATAACGAATTATAATTTTATGAATTAAAAGAAGTATTAGAAAACGTGTGTGTGGGTAATAGAAACTTTAGTAATAAAAATAGTGATTTGAAGGGTTCATAATTTAAATATCATTTAAATTTTCATTATATGGATATTTTTTAAAAATGATGAATTCTAGAAATATAGTCCTGATTAAAATTAATGTCGTATAATATTTTAAGAATTTTAATTCAGATGATATTGTTTAACAACTTTATTATATTATAATAAAATATATTATTGTATATACACCTATATTATATATATATATATATATATATATATATATATATATATTATTGTTGGATTTGGGTTTCGAGGTCAATTTTACAATACAAAATAAATTTTATTCTTATTCCATTTTAAATCTTATTTATATGTAAATATTAAAATATTTATTTATAAAATTCATAGTAATTTTTTTATATTTATAGAAACAATTTATGATTCAACTAGTTTATATATATAATCGTGATGTATAAATAAATGTTTTAAATCCACATATATATATATATATATGCATTAAAAATTGTAATTAAACATTTTTTTTATATTTTATGTTTGTACTAATTTACAAAAAAATATTCCTTCTTATTATTGAAAAAAGGATTAGTTTCGTATTCGTGCTTAGTTTTCATCGTATGAGATATTTTCGATATGTTCTCATTCTTTTAGATCATCACTTTTGCCTTTACACCCAACATCAGCGGTTAATGCGCTAGGACGATCTGATCGGTTTATGTTGACAGCACTCTTTCGATCTTTTTAAAGCTTTTCATACACTCATACACGTTATAACATGTTATAGTGCTGTCATATTCGCCTGACATATTCTTCAGCGAATTCTTACTACTTATACGCCTACATTTTTAAAACTTTCCTTTTGTACTATATATATATATATGCATTCATGTAAAATAATAAAAATCTAAAAATCATGTAAAATAATAAAAATTTTTTATATAAAAATCAACCATTATAAACTTAAAATATTTTAACTTGAAAAAAGAAAGAAGTAAAATATTTTTTTAAGACAATACCTATATCTGATTTATAGATCAGAAACGTATATATTGAATAAAGAAATAATTTGATCAAACAGTTTAAACAATTAAGAAATTAAATGTATTTATAATTAGTATAAATTTTGAAAATATAATTTAAGATAAAATAATTTTTCTGTTTATATTTTAAAATTATTTTTATTATCGTTAAATTTGAATGTACATTATATATATATATATATATATATATATATATATATATATATATATATATATATATATATAAACGTAGAGAATAACATTTTTTAAATATATCACTAGTTACTTTTGTATTAAAAACATTTAGAATTATCAGCATTTGTTTTTCACCTTTCAAAATTCATTAAAACGATATTAATTTCGAGACAAATATAAAAATTGTTAAAACTTTATATATTAAAGGAAATGTAAATAAAATTTTTCAATTTTTATATTGAAAATTGTTGAAGCAGACAAATAATAAAAATGTTTTTAAATACATTAAACCCCATAAAAATCAATAAGTAAGTAAAATGAGACGGGAATTAAAAAAAATATTAACAATCAGCCGATGATCGTTTGCATAATACATATGAAAATAAATTTCATATTATTGTATAAAAAAAATCATCCTGCTTAATTATTTTCGTTCCTCTATATACAACACTGTATATAATAGTTTGTTTATTATTGTAATTTTTTAAGATGCCAAATAGTGAAATTTATTTTAATATGAAACGTTTAATTGAAACGATAATATTGATTATAAAATTTGTGTTATTGTATCAAAGCTCATGTTGCAGTTTGATATATTTATATATATATATATATATATATATATATATATATATATATATATATATCAGTAGTATCAAACTCTTTCTATCCACTGTTGGATGAATGAGTCTTCCAAAATTTTCCATTTCTACCGATCCAATGCTTTTTATAATCCCTATATATATATATATATATATATATATATATATATATATATATATATATATTTATATATATATATATATATATGTATATAATGTCGATCGATTACAATAGGATAGATTTTTCATATAGCTTTTACACTTAAATTAGTTCATATTTCCATTTTCTTTATTTTGTTTATATTATTTAAATACATCTAATTCTGAAACTCTAGTTCACATTAGTATGAATTTAATTTTCAAGTGTGTTTAGGTAATATTTTATTAAATATATATATATATATATATATATATATATATATATCAGTAGTATCAAACTCTTTCTATCCACTGTTGGATGAATGAGTCTTCCAAAATTTTCCATTTCTACCGATCCAATGCTTTTTATAATCCCTATATATATATATATATATATATATGTATATAATGTCGATCGATTACAATAGGATAGATTTTTCATATAGCTTTTACACTTAAATTAGTTCATATTTCCATTTTCTTTATTTTGTTTATATTATTTAAATACATCTAATTCTGAAACTCTAATTCATATTAGTATGAATTTAATTTTCAAGTGTGTTTAGGTAATATTTTATTAAATATATATATATATATATATTTAATAAAATATTACCTAAACACACTTGAAAATTAAATTCGTACTAATATGAACTAGAGTTTCAGAACTGAAAGAGTTTTAATATAACTAGAGTTTCAATATATATATATATATATATATATATATATATATATATATATATATATATATATATATATGTATATATATATATGAGATCGGCTGCCTGTGTGCAAAAATATATCGGCCGCCCGTATGCGAAAATATTTTGGCCGCCCTTATTCCCAAATTGTACTTTTTCCATGGTAGACTATTGAATGATATTTATTAACTTCAAGGGAAAGGATAATCGAAATTTTCAGAGAAATGTGTTAGAAATACAATGATAGTATGTGTTTGTTTTCGAAAATGGTCTCTCAGTAATATGTAGTTAAACGCTATAATCAAGTAACGTCGAACAGGTCAAAATATTACATAAGGGCTGTACATGTGGCTATACAAATTTAAAGAATGTGTTGTTTCACATATCTAAAAATTAAAGGTAACCGAGTGTTTTTCTTGAAATCGGTCGCCTCTAAAGCTCAGCCCCCCGTGTGCATTGCACACATTACACATATGGAAGGGGCGGGCCTGTATATATATATATATATATATATATATATATATATATATATATATATATATATATATATATATAATTAAAACTTTTATGACAATTCATGTTATGATCAATGCTTGTCATTAGAAGACATTTTGTCACTTATTGACTTAAAATAATTTTATAAAATTTATGGATAATATTTCTTTATTAAATAAAAAAAAAAAAACACTTATATGTTTCAAGTATTTAGAATTTTAATATTAAACTGCTATTGATTAAATGCATTATACTGTGCATTAATAATTTTTTATTTTTAATTATATTTTAGAGTTTTATTTAAAAATGAAAGAATTCTCATAGGAAAAATGTTTATCTCTGTATAAATTTAATATCATTCTCGTGGTATGTTTATTTCATTCTTTCGTATTTGCATTTAAGCTCTTTTGAATATTAAGGAAGTGACTTAAGCTTAGATAATATTACCGATATTTTAACAACACTTGATGTAATTGATAATCCGAGAGCATGTAGCTGCATAAAGCTCGACCGACTGCTATATTTATACACGGCGAGAAGCCGGCTGTACGGCAGCGCGCCGTAATGCCGGTCTACGCCACCCGTCACCATTACCAATGGCAAAAACCCATCCACCCACCTCCGCACTAACCCGCAGCGCACCGGGCCCGCTGCCAGTAGATGGATGCTACTAGTGTAGCATCCATCGGAACTGATTTTGTACCTGGGATTCTCTTTGCAAGATGCAGCTTTTCTCGTTTATGTTATCTTTCAACTGATATATCCAGACATGTAGTCGCCGAAATATTTACGTTTGTTTTTAAATACTTCGGAACGCGTTACTGTAGAATATTCAGTAAATAAATTTTATTGAAAAAATTCTATGGTAGATCCATACACACACACACACACACACACACACACATATATATATATATATATGTATATATATATATATATATATATATATATATATATATATATATATATATATATATATATATATATATATATATATATCCACACACACACACACACACACTTATATCATACATAACCTTATATATATATATATATATATATATATATATATATATATATATATATATATATATTTATGTATACTTACATACTAAAATATATAGCTAATTGTATTTTAAAATAATGATATTTAAATAAATAATAAGTTATCACTTTTTCCATTTCCCAACTGTTAAAATTTTTCGATTTTTGCAATATTTTTTTACTCGTCAACAAATATTATTTCTGTAGAATTGGCCACACAAAACACATGTATTTTGAAATCCTGAAAAATATATCTCTCCTCTTTTTGATTAAAAAATGTTTATTTATTAACTACGCACAAAGAATTTGAATCTGTTTTTAAAATATATTCTTTTGAATTTAAATTTTTCTTAACAAAAATATTAAAAACGCATTCATTGTGATATTTGTTTAGAACACTGGTTATATATATATATATATATATATATATATATATATATATATATATATATCTAGCTTATATCAGTTCATTGTTGGATGAAAGCCTCAGTGAATATTACCATTCATTGATATTTGGTCATACCATGCTGACCAGGCCAGTTGGTAAGGATTTTTTATTCAGGGTTTATTCCCTTAGGCAAGTTGCCTATATGCTGCTGTTGATATATATATATATATATATATATATATATATATATATATATATATATATAAATCCGTTGTTTTGATTAAGTTTAATAGAATATAAAATTCTATATTTTTGATATATTTTTTGTTAAAAGTATAAATATTTACCTGAATGGTCTTTAATGTTTTATAAAAGAAACGTAAACATGCTTATAATATATAATATATAAATATATACATACTATCGTACATACATACACACACACATATTTGTATTTATATATATATATATATATATATATATATATATATATATATATATATAGTGTGAATGTGTGTAGAGATATAATATAATATATAATGACAATAATACAATAAAGAAAAAAAATTATGATGAAAATAGATACATAGCAATATGAGCTTTAAAATGTTAATTTTTTATGATTCACAGAATTATTAATTTTTAATATTATACACAATACTCAAGGCATTTTTTGAGAATAAAATGATATATTTTTAAATCAAAATTTATTATTTTCTGTAGTTCTACTTCAGAAAGGATAGCATCTTAATAAAATACAGTACTGTTACTATGTATATATATATATATATATATATATATATATATATATATATATATATATATATACATATATATAATATATATATATATATATATATATATATATATATATATATATATATATATATATATATATATATATATATATATATATATATATATATATGTATATATATATATATATATATATATATATATATATATATATATATATGCGCGTGTGAAATAGATATAAAGTTACTGTACACATGCATAAACATATTTAAATAAAATATTTCACTTATTAAAAAAATATTGTTCAATATTTCTTATACATTAGTTTTTCTATTTAGCTATTTTATGACAGCAAAAAAGATTATCCATTTTTGAAATCAGCAGACCATCCAGTAAAATAATTTTCATTTTACGTTCTATCAAAATACCTGTAAAAACTTACGGATGTAAGTTGGTCACGTTATGTATTTATTACATAATAAATTTAATAGCTCTGCCTTATTGTTTGTAGGAAATCATAAAAGATTCTTATATCGTTGAATGCAATTAATAAATGATTTCGTATTGTTTATAATTTTTTTTCTTTCATTTTTTTAAATTTGTTTAGATTTTTCTAAAAGTGGTAATTTCTTAAAAAGTAATTATTAATTTATATATATATATATGTATGTATGTATGTATGTATGTATATAAGTATATGTGTGTGTGTGTGTGTTTGTATGCGTGTATGTATGTGTATAATATCAACATACCGGTGACGTACAGTTTTATAACACAGAATCTACAAGGAATGTGCAAATACAAGTTGAGATCTAGCTAGTACGTGATGTATAGCTCTCATTTCAGATAGATAGTTGATGTATGTGTGGTGAATAGTTAACATGAAATGGGACGACAAGAATAATCGTATTATTGCCATTGTTTTGTGAAAATAACCGACTCCTTTTTCAAACTCTTGGCTTTGTAAAATTTCGAGTTATTAAATAATATAGAAATTATAATGAAATGAAATAAAAAATAATGTTCTTGGATTTGGAATGAAAAAATGAAAAATATTTTAAGCATGTGTTAACAGTACGTAGATGTGTACGAGGATGTTCTAATTTCTTAATTGAAGAAAATGTATGCTGAAATCGTATATTGAAGTAGGATACGAAACTAAATGGATTTTTAAAATGTTTATATGGATAATAGAGTTATATTTACGTTTTGTTAATTTTGTTGAAAATCTCAATAAAATTTAAAAATTACTAGTGACTATATCATAATTTATTTTATGTTTTTACTTTAACACTAAACCTACCGATACTTCATGTATACGTATTCCTACCACAGCGGGTCAAATAACCCTTCTTTAAAATGTTATATAATATATTACTATGTATAGCGAAAAATATATCATTTAGCACAATTTGGTACATGAATAAAACAATTTTTTTCAAATAACGTTTCAAAATTGTTTATTTATTTATTTATAAAACCTATTTGGCACCTTTTTCGCATTTGCACACGAGAATCCGAACTTGAATTTGTTGACGTTTTTTGTATAATTTCTTTTTCTTTCTGTTGCTCATGTTGAAAATCTTCGGCAAGTTCTTCAGCTAATTGGAATAAAAATTGTTGTCTAGAAATTTTTTCGCCGGTTGTTTCTCTGTATAAAACCCACGAGTTGATTCCAGCCAGGTCAAGAATATTGAAGAAAATCTGCGCAGGTCATCTTTGCGATTTCGGTTTCACGGAGTATTTTCTTGCCGTTTGATCCTTCATGTGTAGACATTTTACCGTATTTAATATTATTGTAGAATCTGATCGTTTCAGGTATGCGCTTACCGTTTTTTTCGATGCTTATAGATTTATGCTTTGAGCTTAGTAGAAGCACTTTTTTGTTTGGCTAACGAATTCCCCAAGCGGAGATGAAGCTCCTCTGTTTTCATCCTTTCCCAAATATGGAAATCCATTTATAATGTATTTGGTGCTGACGGCAGATGCTAGCCAGAATTTGATACCAAACTTATCCGGTTTGATCGGCATATATTGCGTAAACCTACACCTCTCTTTGGTTGGGAAAAGCTGTTCATCGATAGTTACATGTTCCCCAGGCTTGTAACAATTTTGGCTATTCTCGATGAATTTGTACCATACTTCAGAGATTAAATCAAATTTATCTGTTTGTAAAAAATAATGTTGACTTTTTTTATTGCTCGCTTGGAGTAGAGTGAAATTCGCTATTCATTCGTCAGCCAACAACAAATATAACGCAATACTGCAAAATATATGATGGAATAGCAAAAATGTCTAATGCAATGGTTTTGTATCACAACCACACATACAAATCTTCATGATATCATATGAATCTTTGCACGGGTCAAATGACCCGTTGCGGTAGTTAGGCAGATTACATATATTTCTCGGTAAAAAAATAATAAGAGGATAATAGTAAATATTGAAAAATGCATTGTATGTAAATTATATTAAAAGTCATAAAGTCAACTAGCGATGTGATAACGCTTTATGTGAGAAATTTTGAAAAGAAGTTTAAAAAGGGTCATTTGACCCGTCGTGGTAGGTTTAGTGTTAAAATTCTTATAATAGTGTTTTTTCTTTTTAAGAAATATAACATCAAGGTAGTGTATTACTAATTTTAGTTTAGACAGAGTACATATATATATATATATATATATATATATATATATATATATTTATATATATTCATCAATTTTTATAACATTTTTTTCACCTCGAATGAAAACTATCGGTAAAAACATAACTGCTGTTTTATGTATTCGGAAGATACCGATAATCGATAAACACATGTCTTTATCAAAATAAATGGGACGTTGCACTATATATGTGTACTCCACAAGCACGTACTATTAAAACAATGTATTCACGAAAAGTCACAAAACGCGCACAGCGTATTTCAAGCGAGATATTTATTTTGGCGGATACGTTTTTGAAACACCGAGCGCGTATTTCTAGTTAATCTCGTACATTTTTGCACAACTCATACCACTATTTATGTATATTGTAACGTTTAAATAAATGTATAATACAATATAAAAAATAGTATTTAATTTAACTGTAACAGAATTATTCTATGCGAAAATAAAAAAAATATCGATTCGGGTGCTCTTATTCAAAAATATTCTGATTTATATTACAGTGAAAGTTACGAGACATAATTTGAATTACATTTAAATTTTAAATATTTTATATCTTGGAATAGTTTCTGCAAACACTGTAAAATCAAAATAAAACGTATTCAAGTCCATTTTTTAAATAAATTTTATATAAAGATATTTAGATAAGTTAGGAAAACTTATTTATTATAAATAATTTAGTGCCATTATTTACTAATCATTTTCTGACGTGTAAATGTATTAAAAATATACATTAATAAATATTAAATTAGATCACATATTAAAATAACTCAATTACTTGATAGTACAAAAGGTTATAAAGAAGAATGTTGAGAATAATAAATAAAGAGGAGAGTAGAATATAAAAATATGCAAAAAATTGAAATTTAGAAAAAATAATACAAATAATAGTTTGAAATTGAAATGGATAATATTAGGTTGGCAAATATCTCCCTTCCGCCTTCTGGTCTCTTGAATTTCGCAGCTATGTACAAAAAAAAAAAAAAAAAAAGCGGAAGGGAGATACTTGCCAACCTAATATTTATTGTAAAAATAAAATACAACAATTGTACAATAAAAATATTTGATTATAGATAAAAAAGCATAAAAAAGTTTGAAAATGATTAATATAATAATATAAATGTACCAGAAAATATAAAATATATAGTGTGATCCGTTGATTAATTATTTCTACCAATCTTTTTATCTATCGATCAATTATTAAAATCCAAAAAGTTTATTAAGAAATTATTGAACATATAAATATAAAAATATTTTGTCATTAAAATTTCGACCAATAACTTTAATTACTTGAAATGAAAATATTATTCAAAATTATAGAAAATATGTTAAGATTTATATAGGAGGGTAGTCCCATAAGTACCCGGCCTGACCTAGAGATAGCGGTAGTTGTTTGAAAAATATCACTGTATTAGAAAGTACACAATCTATAAAGCATATGTTTCAAGTTTGAGGACGCCACGTTGTTTAGTATTTGTTTGGCAGCCATCAATAGTGAACGTTTTCAGTGAATTTGTGAAAATGGAGAAAATTGGTCATCGTTACGTGATACAATACTTTTATTTGAAAGGCCTCAACCCAACCAATATAAAAGCTGAACTGGATTCTACTCTGGGTGAGTCTGCTCCTTCGTTTACAACAGTGAAATATTGGGTAGCAGAGTTTAAACGAGGCCGTACGAGCTGTCAAGACGAGCATCGCAGTGGTCGACCAAATGAGGTGACGACTTCAGAAATGGTGAAGAAAATCCACAAAGCGGTACTGGATGATCGTCGACTGAAAGTGCGCGAGCTAGCAGACATAGTAGGCATTTCAAAAAGTGCGGTACATCGCATATTATCTGAAAATTTGGACATGAGAAAGCTGTGTGCAAGATGGATGCCGCGTTTGCTCACACTCGAGCAAAAACAGTGTCGTGAAGATGTTTCCATTGAGTGTTTAGCGAAGTTTCACAGCAACAAAGCAGAATTTTTGCCCCGTTTCATAACCATGGATGAAACATGAGTCCATCACTTCACACCCGAGACAAAAGAACAATCAAAACAATGGACTGAAAAGGGAGAACCGGCTCTAAAGAAGGCGAAGACCGTTTCATCTGCAGGCAAGGACATGGCGTCGGTTTTTTGGGATGCGCGTGGGATAATTTTCATTGACTATCTTGAAAAAGAAAAAACTATCAACGGCGAGTATTATGCGAACTTATTGCAACGTTTGAGCGAAGAAATCAAGCAAAAACGGCCGCATTTGGCTAAGAAGAAAGTGTTGTTTCATCAAGACAATACACCAGCTCACAAATCCATTATTGCTATGGCCAAAATTAATGAATTAAAGTTTGAATTGCTACCTCATGCACCCTATTCGCCAGATTTAGCCCCCTCGGATTATTTTCTGTTCCCAAACTTGAAAAAATGGCTCAGTGGTCAAAGATTTCCCAACGATGAAGAAGTGATGTCGGCAGTTAATGGGTATTTTGAGGAGGAAGACAGTTCTTCTTATAAAAAGGGTATCGAACTTATTGAACATCGCTGGGAAAAGTGTATAGAGCTGAAAGGAGATTATGTTGAAAAATAAATATATTTTTTTCCAAAATTTTTGTGTTTTCTTTGTTGGGTCGGGTACTTCTGGGACCACCCTCGTATGTTGTGTTTTGTAATATTTTATTTTCATAAACATTTAATTGTCAAATAATTTTTACCCGCCATTTATTAAAATAACAACTATTCACTTGTAATTTCATTTTAACAGCACGTATTTGTATTGAATTCGTATACACTTTTTTTAAAAAAATAAATACAATAAAAGTATTTTTTTACATTTATTTAGTATGCTTATTTTAAATTTTGTACATTTTTATAATAGTTTTTGTTCTACGAATATTTGAGTTCAAGAAAATTGTTTTAGATTTATTTACAGATATGCTATTTTAATGATCAGTATTACTTGACAATAAAATAATATATAAATAAGGTTCTCTGTTAAATTTTAATTTCTTAATATTGAATTCTTGTCATATTTCTTCGAACCTGTTTAGAACACGATTAATATCGTTCAAATTAATTTACGCATAACATAACACTGTAAAAGATTTTAATATGAGCAAAATTAAGGGAAGAAAGTTCATTCTAGGAAGAAAATTCTTAGATTATTTACTAATTCACACATTCCAATAGAAATGTAATAATGAACTATATTTTATGAAATAAATTATTTTATATTATAAAATATAATGGAGAAAATGTGACAGAGACTTTTAATCTATGCTATTAAATTAAAATTATTGGGTGTTTATTTTTTTAAGTAAAGTCAAATTGTTTTTAAATTATTTAAAAAATTATAAAAAATATTTATTTAGCATTAATAATATATTCTTTGTGTTTATGTTATCGTTCTTTTATACATAATTTCATGCTGAATATAATTTCAAGAAAAGATCGTTTTTGTTAATATTTTTTTAATATTGAAAAAAATATTGTTGTTAATAATTTAGTCAATTTTGAGCAATTAGTTTTGTTTCAATTAAATTAAAATAATATTGTATTATTTGATAATTTTAGAAATGTTTTATTAATGAGTTAGTATTAGACAGAAAATAGACAGTAGTACTACAGTTAGTATTAGACAGATTGTATTTATGTACTTTTTATTTACTTTTAATTTATAATAATACAGTTGAAGTAATTAAATACGAGGGTTGTTTGATAAGTCCGTGTAAAAATAAAAACTGCTTCATTTTTTTGAATAAATCGTTTTTATTTTTCAACATAGTCTCCTTTTAGGCTTATACACTTCATCCAACGCTGCTCTAGTTTGTTGATCCCTTCCGAATAATAGGATTTGTCCAAGTCTGTAAAATAGTCATTCGTTCCTGCAATCACCTCCTCGTTCGAATAAAATCTTTTTCCCACGAGCCATTTCTTCATATTAGGGAACAAATAATAGTCCGATGGAGCCAAGTCTGGAGAATAGGGGGGATGTGAAACGATTTGGAACCCTATTTCCATTAGTTTTGCGGCCACAACTGCTGAGGTGTGAGCTGGTGCGTTGTCGTGATGAAAGAGGACTTTTTGTGGGCTAATCGGGGACGTTTTTCTTGCAACTCGCTTTTCAAACGATCCAATAACAATGAATAATATGCACCTGTAATGGTTTTACCCTTTTCCAAATAGTCGATAAAGATTATTCCTTGCGAATCCCAAAAGACAGTCGCCATAACCTTCCCGGCCGAAGGAATTGTCTTCGCCTTTTTCGGAGCAGATTCCCCCTTGATAACCCATTGTTTAGACTGCTCTTTGGTCTCAGGAGTGTAATGATGTATCCATGTTTCATCTACAGTGATGAAACGACGCTTAAAGTCCTGCGGATTTCACTGAAACAGCTGCAAACCGTTCTTGCAACACTTCACACGACCTCGTTTTTGGTCGATCGTCAGCAATCGCGGCACCCACCTGGCGGATAGCTTTTTCATGTTCAAATGTTGGTGCAAAATATTATGTACCCGTTCACACGAGATGCCTACAGCACTAGTAATCTCACGCACTTTCACTCTTCTGTCATCCATCACCATATCATGGATTTTATCAATGATTTCTGGAGTGGTGACCTCAACAGGACGTCCAGAACGTTCAGCGTCTCTTGTGCTCATATGGCCACTCCGAAAATTTTGAAACCACTTATAAACCGCACTAATCGAAGGTGCAGAGTCACCATAATGTTTATCAAGCTTCTGTTTAGTCTCCTGAGGCGTTTTGCCTTTAATGAAGTAGTGTTTAATCAACACGCGAAATTCTTTTTCGTCCATTATTTGACAATCACTCGATTTCCTTGATTCCAACGATTGTCAAACACAAAGGAATAGACCGATATGGCTGAAACTTGATGTGTGTTCTTCCAAGAGGTGCTACTAATTAAAAATAACCTCGATATGCACCAGTGGTGCCATCTTTCGGAATTTACATGGACTTATCAAACGACCTCGTAAAATTAGAACATACATAGTAATAATTAAATTAGTGTGATTTTTTCTTGTTATTTATATTCATAGTACTGATTTAATTGGTAGGATTTTATAGTAATGTAACAAATGTAGATACGTTTTTTTTTCTAAAAAATATTATATATATATATATATATATATATATATATATATATATATATATATATATGTATATATACATATGTGTGTTTAAGATACGAATATTTACAATGTAGTAGAGAAAACAAGGTGTTATATTTCTTTTCAGAAATATAGTAGAGACAAAAAATATAAATACCTATTCGATAGTTAACAAAAAATATTGTTTTTCGTCTTTGTTCAAATTTGAAGAATGTGGCAAATCTGCTTTTTTCTTATTACAACAGAACTTCATATACTGACCTGAAAATCTATTTAATTCATTTATTAGCAAAAAATAACTGTCGTTAACATATAATACTTCAGTTTATATAAAAGTAATTAAAAATAAAATAAAGGTGTAGCATATTTACTTTCGAATATTTCTTTGTTCTATATGTAATTAAATATTGGAAGAGAAAAAATAAGTTAATAACTGTGAAATGTTTATGCTATCAAAATAAATAATCCACTGTTTATTGTAGAAAAAGATAAATAATTCGCTCAAGTAGAAAGTTAATAAACTTTTCAAATATAATCTTTTTTTTCAAATAGTCGACAAGAAATAATTCAGCGGAGATAACGGAATTATATTGTATATTTTAGATTCTTTATATATCATAGTTCATAACAAATTTTATAATAAAAAAACTAAAGAGAATTCTACTTTCGAATTTTATTAAAAAAAAAGTTTGTTAATCGACTACTATGTTCCGATGAACGATCGATATTTTGAATTTGATGTTATTGATATTTTCATAATGTACATTGATTTGGGACATATTTATTAATTTTTTCAATAAAATGTGTTATACGTTTTTATTACTCAATGCAAGTGTTTTTCTTTTAAAATATTTGTATGAATTGAGAACATTAAGGGGTTATACGCAGTTAGAAATTTCAAAAAATCGATTTTTTTCTTGCATTTTCGGAATGCACATATATTTGAGTATATTCTCTGAAAATTTGAAGTAAATCCGATAAATATTTTCGCACAAACACCTGAATTTGTAAAAAAATTTTAACTATGTGTAAACTACTTCCGAAACTTCAAACGCGTTTATCTCAAAACGGTGTTTTCATAGTCGGTGATCTCGATATCTCAGAAATGGCTGAACCGATCGGTCTCAAATTTTCACACAATCTTCTCAAATATATTCCTCAGGTATTGAACGAAGGAATAAGGTTTACAAAAATTATTACTATTTTTTTTAAACAATTTGGAGCGAAAATTTTAGTAAAAAACGAAAAATTTTTTTCAAGTAGACGCCATTTTGTCAAAAATGAAAAATTTTATTATTCCTTCGTTCAATACCTGCATTAATCTATCCTTTAAAAGAATTGACCATATTTTTTGATTTCAAATAATCCAAACCGCCGATATGGAGATCACCGCCAAGCGCCTTTTTTTGGAGGTCGTTCGGGACATCGTCTGCAGAAGCGGTGCACTTCAATATTTTTTTATGATCGACATGTTATTTTATTCTTGAAAGTAGGATCTATTCAAATAACCATAATTTGTAATTGCAAAATAAATACTGTTTCTAAAAAAAATTCCTAAAAAAACGGTGTTTTTGCGCCTCGCAAGTGCGTATAACCCCTTAAGGGGGTATTCTAGTCTAGACGCACGAATTTTAGGTGTTTTTTCGGGCGCTATAAAAAAAACAACAAATATTTTTACTATCCATTTTTATCAGTTATTTATTGACATTTTAAGAGTATAAAAAAGTATTATTAAAAACAAAAAATTCAAAATTGAAAAAGGTACAGGCTGCCAAAGTGGGGGCTCGAAAAAAAGGTGTCTTCTGGTTGACGTGGTTCCAACCCTTCCGGTCATCTGAAGCAAAATTTTTTTTGAAATTATTGAAAAAGAAGGTTGTAGTAGTATCCCTGTTTAGGAAAATTTAAAAAAAAAATTTTTTTCGCAAAATGGCGGTAGTGTGAAAAACAGTCATTTTTGCCCTATTTTTTTCAACTTTCGGAATTTTTTAAAAATAGTAAAAAACAAAATTTTCAAAAAATCCTAGGCAAGAGTAATCACTGTTATATTGAGAAGCTCTGTACCAAATTTCAAGTAAATCGGTCCATTAGAACTGAGATATCACCGTCAACCGTATCGAAAAAAATAATTTCGAGAGAAACGCGTTTAAAGTTTGGAGTCGAGTTAGTTTTGATTGGTTGGCGCGTCACAAAAATAGCTCTAACTCCGAAAATAATTCGAATTTCGAAAAATCCTCTTAAGGACATATTCTTAAAGGTCTAAACTTTGAAAATATGCAAAAAAAAATCGATTTTTTCGAAATTCTAGACTAGAATACCTCCTTAATTAATTTGAAAATTTTGATCGCTTTTTATAATACTGATACGAATATTTGTATCCCTGTGAAATCTTCGTTTCCTTTTTTTACTTTCGGTTGTCTTATTGTAACTTTTTATTGTATTTTATTTAAACATTTTATTATTCGTTTGTTAATAATAGACGAGTTAAGTTCTGAAGAATAATTGGAAAATTCGAATTAAATCGTTCGTTATGTTAGCACGTTTTCTTTCATTGTACGTAAAAATTGCGTAAAAAGTTGCTCGAACAATGCGAGTCTAAAATCAGATAAACGGATATCGAATACGTGTTTATCTAAATATAATATTCTAATGAATACTACGAACGAAACAGATGTGAATGTACGTATTATGTACGTGTGTTACACTATCGTGATAGTACGTTTATATATATATATATATATATATATATATATATATATATATATATATATATATATATATATATACACATACACATACATCCATACAAACATAGGTGTACATCCATACACATTTACACACTTATATATGTGGAACGCACGATGTCGGTTCGCGTGTGCCTCGTACAATGCGAAAGAACCGCGTGCGGAGCGCGGACACGAGTGCCGTGTGGCCGCGCTCACGTGCGGCCGTCACGCTGCCGTCACGTTCGGTAATTTATGACGAGCCGCCGACCGCCCGTCCCGCATGCCGCCATGTATCCGATTGCACAGGAGAGCGAGCGACCTCCGTCAAGGCTTCCGTCACGACGGTATCGTGCGCTGCGGTTCGTCGGATCAATGCTTTCAGAAATTTATTTTGTTTCGCGACATACAACTTATTGATAGAAAAAAAAGAAAACTCGTCGGACGTTTCACAGAAATCGTTTCAGACGAATCGACCGAGATTGGATATTCGAAACGATGCCAGCTCAATTCACGATTCCTTTTTTTTGTTTTGTTTGGAATATTTTCGTGTTGGTTTGTTTTACATACACATCTATGACGTATATTTAAAAAGTTGTGTAAATGTAGGTTTTTCACATTTTCTCACAATAAATTTTACTATGTCGAGTATGTGCGTTGTTAAAAATTGTATACGTATTCGTATACATCTACATACGAATACGAATATATAAGATCGTCTAAATGTGACGCATATATTTCTGTTTTTTTTTTAAAAAAAAAAAACATGTATATAGTTTCTTTTGTATGTTTTTAATAAACCACAAATCTAGGCGTCGTATTTAAATGACCCTATATACGCATGTACACACATGATATATGTATATATTTATAAGCAAAATATCTAATAGGATAAAACAATTTTAAAATAAATTTATCATTCATAAACATTCAGAAAATAATTGCTATTTCTCTAAATTCACCAAATTGCAAGTGAAAAACAAAATAAAAAATGTTGATAAAATTCATTGAAAATATTTATCTTCTGAAAATAAATAAATATGTTATATATATACATATATATATATATATATATATATATATATATATATATATATATATATATATATATATATATATATATATATATATATATATATATATATATATATATATATATATATATATATATATATATATATATATATATATATATATATATATATATATATATATATATATATATATATATATATATATATATATATATATATATATATATATATATATATATATATATATATATATATATATATATATATATATATATATATATATATATATATATATATATATATATATATATATATATATATATATATATATATATATATATATATATATATATATATATATATATATATATATATATATATATATATATATATATATATATATATATATATATATATATATATATATATATATATAGCACAGTGGTTTGCATCACCGCGTGTCATGCGGGAGATTGCGTTCGAATCCCAGTCGGAGAGTCCCTCATTTTCGAGGGTTGAGTATGAAGGCCGACAACCTCATCTTGTAAAAAATAACTGTCGAGAAGGGAGTATACCCGAATAAAAAAATCTTCACCAATCAGCGTGGTGAGTATGACCAAATACCAGTGAATGGTAGCATTCATTGAGGCTCTCGTCCAG
The DNA here is from genome assembly GCA_029203775.1 of Neoneuromus ignobilis. Classification (NCBI taxonomy): domain Eukaryota; kingdom Metazoa; phylum Arthropoda; class Insecta; order Megaloptera; family Corydalidae; genus Neoneuromus; species Neoneuromus ignobilis. The sequence continues at coordinate 22,270,724 of CP092091.1, read as the reverse complement.
TAGTGGATTGATATGGGCTTTATGATGTGATGAGATATATGTATATATATATATATATATATACACACCGGTCCCTCAATTTACGCGGAGTATCCGTTCCACGTGGATTTGTTTTACGCGAATGAAAATCGCGTAAATTGAGTCTGTCAGTACAATAGAAAAAATATTGGAAATAAAAGCTAGTAAAGTTGTAGAAACACATATTTATTTCACATAGCTTAAAAAAAAAATAATGCTTTTGAAAACAAAAGTAGATAAATTTTATTCAATGTCAATATCGCTACTGTAATTCAAAACAATCAACCTTTTATATATATTTATATCGTGCTTTTATACGTTCAAGTAAGAATTTGCGTCACTCTTATATGTAATGAATTCCATGAAAAATTATATAAAATGAAATCTATCTGACCGCGTATAAAAAGTGCCGTGTAAATCAATATCGCGTAAAAAAAGTCCCGCGTAAATAAAGGTATAATTTGCCGCGTAAAAAAAGTCCCGCGTAAATTGAGGGATGGGTGTATATATATATATATATATATAAATGTCATTAATTTTGAATTATTTATGTGAATTAAAAAAATGCTTGATAATAAATGAATATATGTTATTTGTTAGTTATTAAAGTGATCATTATTTGATCAATAAATCAATGATCACAATTATTTATACATAACGTTATTCATCTATATATCTTTCGGTCACTTACACACACACACACACAAACATATATATATATATATATATATATATATATATATATATATATATATATATATATATATATATATATATATATATATATATATATATATATATATATACATGTGTGTGTATAATAGAAAGTAAAAAGTAGGTAGAAAAATTCATATTTTATAAATGAACACAAATCAAAAATATAATATATTCATTAAAATTAATATAATGTAGAATAATCTGAAAAATTATAAGATTCAGAAAGTAACTAATATGTTCGTTTAGTTAAACACAAAATAAAATCACAACATACATACTTAACATAGCAAATTACGAATGACTACTTATAAAAAAAAAAATGTGACTATTAGAATATTTCCTACTAACAAGTTAACTAAAATAGTAACATATTTAGATTGCGTTCTTTAATTTAAATTTTATCATTTACTTTTTTAATATAAAATGTTTTCACAATCTGATTTCAGTAAAATTTCAGTTGTGTTCATTAATGAAATTTATTTTAAATATTATAATTTAAATATCTGTTTTTTCTTTTCCTTTATATATATATATATATATATATATATATATATATATATATATAAATTTGTATTGAGGTCCTGGAAACTGGGCAATTGCCAGGGGCTCCAGTTGAATAGTGCATAAACTGACGGGCAGGGAACAGTTAGTCTCTGGATGGTACTTCATTCAATGATTGAGGGGCGGAGAGGCAATTATCTGATTTTGGCATGAGCTGGTAGTAGTTAGATGCATATACGCTTATATATATATATATATATATATATATATATATATATATATATATATATATATATATATATGTATATATGTTACTGACAAACTTATTTATGTATAATAAAATAATTATTAAAGTGAGAGATGTTTAGAAAATGTGCATATATATATATATATATATATATATATATATATATATATATATATATGTATATAAATGTATTGAATATTTATGCGAAAAATAAAAAAAAAAACTTTTAAGTATTCGAAAAAGAGAAACCGTATTGCTATGTGCATGGAATCGACTGTTTTTAATAAATTTACAAATTTCCCGACTTTAGTTGCGAACTATCACTTGTTTTGTTACGTGATACGCCGATATCGGAAAGATATGAACGCGACGCGTGAAGATACGTTCACGACACGTACTGTTCAATCGCCATACTATAACACGTCTATATGCTACCGTCGTATGGTATGATGTGGTGCGGTACGCTATGATATCGCGCCAATTCTCAAACCGCGGCTCCGCATATCCGAAAGCATGATTGAGGGCGATGAATAAGTGCAGTGCATCCCCGCGCCCATTCCACTGGCGGGCGTGCTGCTCGTTCGCCCTCGTTGTGATGTCGACCGAGTAACGGTGCGGTGGGTGCGGAGAGGCGACGCGGGAACGACGGTCGACGTGACGCTAGCGGTGCGATGACAAAGCCGCCGCGCTGCCGGCTAGGATCAGCGCTCAGCCGTGCCATCAACTGCCACCGCCGCCCTACTGCGCGCCATTGCGGTACGCGCTCGGATCACCAACAAAAATACGAACCGTCTCGTCCGAAAATATCGTACTCGCATTACGTGTTCGCGTGAAAATATGCCTAAAAATACAATAAGGAAAATATCGAAACGTACATAATGTTTTTCAACGGAATATGAAGTCGTATAAGAAAAACGAATAAATTTCATAATGACTTTAATCTCTTCCATTTACATTTGAAATTAATAAATTAAATCAAATCATTGCGAAAAAAATGGTTCTAAACATTAATAAAATTAAAAACAAAAATCTATTCAATATGGTACACATACCTTTTATTTTTTATATATATATATATATATATATATATATATATATATATATATATATATATATATACATTATTCACAAATGGTATAAAACGATAAATTCAAAGTTTTTTTTAAAAAAAACATCAACTCTACTTTTGTATTTTAACTATCTTTTCTATGCTTAATTAATATATTTAATTCATAAAATAAATTTAAAAAATACGAAATTAAATACAAAAGAAATTAAATACAAAAGAATTAAATTATACGAAATTAAATACAAATAAAATATTGGTTTTCTAAATGAAATACCAAATGAATTTTTTTATTAATTTCATTTTTGAGTTAAATATTAGGTTGGCAAATATCTCCCTTCCGCCTTCTGGTCTTTTGAATTTCGCAGCTATGTACAAAAAAAAAAAGCGGAAGGGAGATACTTGCCAACCTAATATACAAAAAATTATAAATGTCAATTTCTAAAATACTCTTATTGAAACTATTTTTACTTATATAAAAAAATTGAATGTACTGAAAAAAAACTTGTGTTATTTCATGCATTTGAACGCTTGACTCCATTTAACAAAATATTATTTAAATATGTATATATAATTTTTGAAAATCGTATTAAGTATTTTCAAATTATTTATTACCCTAAATAATAATAGAAATGGGGCATATTTTTGATCTAATAATAATATACGAATCTGTAATATTATAAAAGGTTATTAACTGGAAATATATTTTCAATTTTTAAGGGAGTATTCTAGTCTAGAATTTCGAAAAAATCGATTTTTTTACATATTTTCAAAGTTTAGACCTTTAAGAATATGTCCTTAAGAGGATTTTTCGAAATTCGAATTATTTTCGGAGTTATAGCTATTTTTGTGACGCGCCAACCAATCTGTTCTGGCCGGAACAAATCTACTTTAAACGCGTTTTTCTCGAAACTACTTTTTTCGATACGGTTGACGTGATATCTCAAGTTCTAATGGACCGATTTACTTGAAATTTAGTACAGAGCTTCTCAATATAACAGTGATTGCCTCCGTCTAGGATTTTTTGAAAATTTTATTTTTTACTATTTTTAAAAATTCCGAAAGTTGAAAAAATAGGGCAAAAAAAATGACTGATTTTTCACACTACCGCCATTTTGCGAAAAAAAAAATTTTAATTTTCCTAGGCGAGGATACTACTACAACCTTCTTTTTCAATAATTTCAAAAAAAAATTTGTTTTATCTGACCGGAAGGGTTGGAACCACGTCAACCAGAAGACACCTTTTTTTTCGAGTCCCCACTTTGCCAACCTGTACCTTTTTCAATTTTGAATTTTTTGTTTTTAATAATACTTTTTTATACTCTTAAAATGTCAATAAATAACTGATAAAAAATGGATAGTAAAAATATTTGTTGGTTTTTTTATAGCGCCCGAAAAAACACCTAAAATTTGTGTCTAGACTAGAATAACCCCTTAAGCTTATAATATAGGGTCATCCAAATGTGACGCCTAGATTTGTGTTTTATTAAAAAGAAACTATACACATGCTTCCTTATACACATGTTTCTTTTTAATAAAACACAAATCTAGGCGTCACATTTGAATGACCGTATATTTAAAATATAGTTATTTTTTGATTTGAAGCTGTAAATAAAATTTGAAATTAATTCAGTAAGAACAGTATGCTAGTAGAGAATTGTATTTTCGCTAGAAAGAGTTCAGATAAGAAAATCTTTTCTTGCTATTACCCTTTTTAATTTTATTTTAAATCCCTTCAACGAAGAACACTGATCAGAAAATATTACAATACAATGAAGGGCATTACAAAGCAAGCATATCTATGAAAAATTGGATTATCATCAATATGTTTTTTTTATTATAATTTTTTAATTTATTTTTTTGTGCTTGATCATTTTTGTCGTAGAAAAAAGCTATTATTTTTTGAAATCCTCTCATATTGAATATCCTTTAAAATATTTAAAAATATAAATTAAAGTTACTAGTATTTTTATATTTTTAAAATTTTTCTATTCAAAATATTCTGTCATTTGATTATATCTATCAATCCTGATATACTATTTAGTACGAAATGAACTTTTATTTATTTTTATTAAAATTCTATGTTTTGCAGTTTTATTACCGAATGTGGCTCCCATACAGTCTTAAAGTACTCGAGAAACAATTTTATCAAGTAGGTTTTTTTGACTATAGTAGTACATCTTTTAATTATTTTTTTATAAAGTTCAGAAATTTATTGGCTTTCTTACAATATTTAAGTGTTATAAAAATGAGGCAAAAAACAGTTTTGAGCTGTTATTATTAGAAAGATCTAGGCTATAAATGATCTGTATACTTCAGTTATTTACTTATAATATCGGAAATAGGAAAAAATAACTTATAATGTGTAATTAAGATTAGAATTTGTATTAATTTTATAAGTTACTTTATTAAAAAAAAGTTTAAATGATCAATATAATATCACAAAATCAATTGATTAATAAAGAAAATGGAACAAAAAATAAAGAGAAGACAATAGCACTAGTTGTCTGAAATTTTTAATATGTGTAACTTTATAAAGATATTTTTTATGAAATTTCATTAATATTCACAACACCGTTTTAGAGAAATTAATTATAATCCAACGAAAAGTTGTTTGTTGTATAGGCTACGATTGCTAGACTGTGGAAGTGCAGAAACGTCATCAACATCTGAGAGATTGAAATAAAACTATAAATATTTTTTGTTAAAGCTATAACCTACACTTTTTCATCTTCGCTTTGTACAGTGTATTCTTTTTTCTTTTTCTTACAAGCTGTCATCTTTCGAACTGTAACTGCATTTTATTTAATATTGTCAAGTTTATTATTTTAAAAATATCGATTTTATTAATGAAATATAAAAGTATATAATTTTCAATTATATATATATATATATATATATATATATATATATATATATATATTATATTTAAATACTATTTATTAATTTTTACTAATAAATAATACAAATATTTTTTTAAATTTAGATCAAATACCTGTTTATAATTTCTATAGTACTTTACAATAAAAGTAAGTTTCACTAAAAAAGTTGTCAAAATGTAATAAATGAATAAACTGCATTTAAATATTGTTTTTTTGTAAGTTACTGCTTGTTTAGTATTTTTAAAGTATGCGTAATTGTGAATTTTCAATTTTAATTATTTTTAAAATTAAATGTCTAATGCATTTTAACGCCTTTATATTAGGTTGTCAAATATCTCCCTTCCGCCTTTTTGTCTTTTGAATTTCGCGGCTATGTACAAAAAAAAAGCGGAAGGGAGATACTTGACAACATAATATTATTTGAAGCTTCCAAAAAAAAAAAAAACTTTATCTATTTTTCAAATACGATTATATTAATGAAAATTTAGTATATATATTTATAGAAATATTATTACAAAAATAGTTTATGCATTTTTTTAAACTGGTAATATAGGATTTTCCAATAAGCGTTTCAGAAGTTTAAATGGAAATAAAATAAAAAGTATTTTTTTAATTACATAATTTTTATTTATTTTTAGAAAGTTCTATGGCATTAATGATGGAATTCAATTTTACTTATATGACCACCACGACTTCGCTAGTCATAATGCATTCGTTTAATTCAATTTTTAGTCACTCTTTTACATAATTGTGGTCCAATTTCACGAATTACACGTTCAATGTTTATTTTTAATGCTTTTGTTGTTTTTTCCAAAGAGTCGCAACGACCACCGTGGTCAGTTGTTGGAGGAATACCGCGGGGTAATGCCTCCAGACGCACAAATACCTGAACGTAGCAGGAGTAGGAAGGAATGCACAATAGGAGCCTATCTCAAATTCCAGTGGAACAATATGCTCCACTGGATTTGATCAGGGGGAGATCCAACCACCGAAGTGGCTCTTGCTGATCAAGTTTAACAAGAGTCGCACGGACCTTTACGATGAAGCTCCAAGCGGAGCAAGCAGACTTTTGTTGTTTGTGGTTTGTGAGCATAAACCAATGATTTCACGGAACCCCACAGAAAATAATCCAATGGAATTGGATCACATGATCTTGGTGGCCAATAATGGGCCTATTTCGTGAAATAATGGACTCATTAAACTTTTGTTTCAATAAATCTATTGAAGTTTTTACAATTTGTAAGTGTTGTTGAAGTTTTAAACGTTCCATGATAATTTATCAAACTATACTGAGTTGAAATGTCAAAATGAATTTGAAAAAAATTCAAATATGGCTTCCATCAGCTGTCAAAGTTCTGACATTCTTATTGGAAAACCCTATATATATATATATATATATATATATATATATATATATATATATTTATTTATTTATACTCGTACTTATGAATATAATCATATGTGTGCATTTGTGTTTGTTTGTGTTCGATTGTAGATAAATAAATGTTAAACTAATTATAAGTGTGTGATAAAGTTCTGAATTACTATAAGTATGCAATGTACAAAAATAAATATTCATTTTGGTTCCTGGATTTTTTAAAAAATATAAAAATATTTTTATTTTTTTTATATAGCATATCATAATAAACTGGTAATTAAATTTAATTTTTTGAAAGCAAATCATTTTTTTAACAAAATACCTATTGTTTAAAAAAAATTATTGAGTTTTAAATAAAATTTTATCAAAATCATAGTTCAGAAGATTTTATAATAGATTTATTATTAAACTTTCTAGATTTTAGACTGTACTCTTAGGAGTTCGCGAAACGTAACAACAGAGGACTCAAAATCATATAAATATTTTTATATAAAATATAACCTGTGTTCAACAATTCCTAGAATTAGTTTTAAAATTACTCGATTTTATTTTCGGCAATGACATATTATATATTTTCATCAAAATCTGATGAAAAAGGAACATTTAGATTATTAACTATTAAATATTCATATGATTATTAAATATTTTTTTAGATTTAAGTAATAAGGAATATAGATAAATATACTCATTTATCAATTCTCTATTGAAATAAGAAACATGTTATCAATTTAAAATTAAAATCATAATATTTAATTTATATTAATTTTATGTATATCATATTATTTATTATTTCTTTTGATTATTACATTATAAATGACTTTTTTAAAATTATTACTTATGTTTTAATACGTTCAGTTATGGAAATAATTTATCTAAAATTTTAAAATTTATTAACAAAAGTTAGAAAATATAATGAATTTATTTC
>CP092091.1:22252990-22260490 GCA_029203775.1 Neoneuromus ignobilis | reverse complement strand
GGCTGCAATGACGCGTCGCAGCGCGTCGGGTCGCGCGGAGCGTGGGCACGACACACATACACATATAAACACATACACACACACACACATATATATATATATATATATATATATATGTATATACGTACACATACAAATACATATAACATTCAAATACACCGTCACCGTCATCGTCTGCCTGTTGGCCCGCGTTCTTGAATATTTTACGCAACCACTGCGATTTATTTATGTGGAAAAGGCTCGCTCCCTCCTATCATTTGGCAGAGATGTGTTCTTATTTACGAAGCGTTGCGTTCGCAACATGTCTTTCAGTCACGAACTTAAAATACGCTTCCTGTTTTAAAGCCACCGTAATTGCTATGTATGAAATTTGATGTAAATATCATAATTGTTGTAATGAAAGTCCGTAAGAATGATCCAGAACGAATATGTGATAAATTCAAAATTATAAATGGATTACTATTTAATGTTTATAATTAATATAATAAATCTATAGTATATATATATATATATATATATATATATATATATATATATATATACATACACACACACATATAGGGTCATCTAAATATGACACTTAGATTTTTGTTTTATTAAAAATAAACATGTGTATTGTGCGGTGTATAGGAAAACATGTGTATAGTTTCATTTTTATAAAACACAAATCTAGGCCTTATATTTGGATGATCCTATATATATATATATATATATATATATATATATATATATATATATATATATACACACACATATAGGATCATTTAAATATGACGTTTAGATTTAAGTTTTATTAAAAAAAGACATGTGTATAGTGTGATGTATAGGGAAACATGTGTATAATTTCTTTTTATAAAACACAAATTCAGGCCTTACATTTGGATGACCCTATATATATATATATATATATATATATATATATATATATATATATATATATATAAAATGAAAATACTTTATAAAAACATTTATTAAAAGGCAATTATTTATAAAATCGTTATGTTGTTGCAATTACCTAATTAAAAATGAAATTATGCACATCCCGGAATATGATTTGAGGCTATCAACTTTAATATATTTCAACGAAACATATTTTTTTATAAATACATATGAAATATAGTTTAATACTAAGTTTACTACGTAATAGTTAATAAGAGCTATGTTCTGTAATATTTTTAGTTTAAAAATATAATTTAAATTGTAAATTTCTAAATTATATATATATATATATATATATATATATATATATATATGCACTTCTTTGCATTATAAATAGTTGAAATAAATTTAACTTACCTAAAGGTGTCTTTATTAAGTTATCTAGTAATATATATATATATATATATATATATATATATATATATATATATATATATATAGTATTTGTTAAAACTTTTACATGCATACATATAGGTATATATATTTATATACATATATATATATATATATATATATATATATTTATATATTTATATATTTATATATAAATATATATATATATATATATATATATATATATATATATATCAATAAAGAGGAATATATTAGGTTGGCAAGTATCTCCCTTCCGCTTTTTTTTTGTACATAGCTGCGAAATTCAAAAGACCAGAAGGCGGAAGGGAGATATTGGCCAACCTAATATATCATTTAATTTAATTTCATAATTAATTATTTTTTATATTTTATTTTTCAAAAATTATAACGTTTTAAATTGAATGCAAAATATAAAAATTAACTTATTTTTTCATAAATTTGAAAAACAGAGAACGTTATCTATCAATTTTTTGAATATCAATATAGAATAACAAAATCATTAAAATGAATTTTAGATCATATATATATATATATATATATATATATATATATATATATATATATATATATATATATTCTACTTTTTCGTTTCAAGGCGATAGAACGAAAGATAAGACGAACAAAATTTCAAGATATATTATACATTTGTGAATATCGAATAAGTTCTATTATTCCAAGAAACCTTTAGTATTTTTCCTAATAAAAATTAAAAGATATTTGCCAGTAGACAACTATAATTATCCCAATGAGCCATGATTCTAATTATTATCATGATTGCTTTGTTAAGTAAATGTGATTAGTTAAGTAAGACTAGAATAATAAAACGGAAATAGAAATTATGAAATATATTTATTTATATAAACTTATTTCCAAGTACCTACATCTTATGTTTTATATACGTAATTATCAGGAAGTATAAATTAATGATTAAAATCAAAATTTCGGACTCATAGGTTTTTTTGCAAATTTTTCCTAAACTAAATACATTAACAATAACAAAGATAGACAATTAAGCTAGTTACTAATAATTCATTACACAGCTATATTATAATTCATAGAACAGCTCACTATATCCATTTTTATATGTACAAACTATAATTTGTAAAAATGACTTAAAACAATAAATTTTCTTGAATCTTGAATGAAAATTTCGGCTGACAAAAAAAAATAGTATATACAGAAGATAAACTCAAATTTCGGACACCAAAACAATTCAGAAAATAAAATAATATAAACAGACATAGAAAACGAACGTATAGAATAGAGGGTCGATAGAAAAAAAATGAAGTATCATAATTTATTTGGCACTGTGATTCCTTATTATTTTTATAATGAAATAACTCCTTAATTCATCGAAATTTTAATAAAAGTGTATAGTAATATTTTTTTTAAATTTTTTGAATGTAAAAAAAATTTATGATAATCATCATTAGATTTTAAAATAAATTGTATCCAAAGTATATAATTTTTGAACATATTAATAATCATTTATAATGAAAGAGAGTGGGATATACTGTAAGAAAAAACATAGGTAATAGAAAATTAAGAAAAATACGAAAGGTGTCAACCATTAGGATATAAATATAAAAACCAATTGAACATTTATTAACGATTAAGACAATGGATTTAAATACCTAAAAATTAGATTATTTTTTTATTTAATGTTAAAATATTAAAAATCAAAAAACTATATATGTATATATATAATTTATTTATTAATACATTGTTTTCTTAAATTTTTTTCTATAATATTGAATAATAAATTTCATAATCTAATTCATAAATTGTAAAAACTAAAATTATCCGATAATAAATATTCATAAATTTATGTTATATTATGAAAGTTTGAATTCGAGTTTTTCGAATCAAATGATTTAAACGAATCAAATGATATTTATAACTTCAGTAATTTACTGGTTCAAATTAATGCTGTAAATAAAATTTGAATTATTGATACAAACTATTTTGTTTAAAAGAATAAATAATATGAATATATGTATGTATGACATGTGTGAATCTACAGAAATGTATTTAAATATTTTGTTTAACTATTATTTCAATAGCAATAATTAATAAAGTACTAAAAAAAATAATAAAACGAGAAACATATTCTAAAAAAATATTTATCGTATCAAATATATAATTTGAAGAAAAATAGATCAATTGTGATAAATAATCCATAGTTATAGAGTATCGATTTTCAATTACATTTATTGAGTTTTTAAATAGCTATCATCACATAGTAATAATAATCAAATTGTCTCAGTACTTAATAATATATTTGATTGTAATTAATGCATAATTTATAATACAAAGTTTTCTTTCAATTTTTATATATTTTGTAGCAGTACTAATATATAACAGTACTAGTGTATGTATTATTATAAATATTGTTGCATTTTTGTACGCAGACATAATCAGTTATAATGAAATTACTTGTAAGCCATACACACACAAGCACACATATTTATATATACATATATATATATATATATATGAATATATATATATATATATGAATATATATATATATATATGAATATGCATATATCTATGGATGCACACATAAGTTTTTCAGCGGAATAAAATCTGTCTTTGGGATTTGACTCGTCTAGCCATTGAATAAGTAATAGAAAAATCAATAATTCTATAAACGTGGATAAATACTTATGTCACGTACATGAAAAAATATACATTTTTGAATTTCAATTCACTCACACATTATTCCTTAAATAGTTAAAATAAAAGAATATTTGATTTATTGGAGATCGTTTTATTATTGTATGAAATAATTCAAAATTAGGGAAAATATAAGCTTCAAATACATAATGTTTTTATGTTTGAAGATTTTTTCATTGAAATACAAAATTGAAAATACATCTTTTATTCATAATCTATGATAATTATAAAATAATAAAAATTCGTTTAGTTTAAATAATCAATTATTGGGAGTACAAATTAATTCGGTCCGTTTTCAAAAGTGGCTCTAAAAACATTAAATTTTTAAATAGTAACAGCTGATTGCCGTGGTTTTAGACAGATTGGACATCTGCCGATAACATCCAGTTTGTATTGTTTTGAGTTTCATTCAAAATGTTTTTTGTTACGCTGTTGAAAATGTCAGATTTTTTGATAACTAAACAGCATTTGCGGGAAGTTTTAATTTTTTGTTTTAATTGGAAAAAAAGTGCAGCTGAAACTCATCGTACGCTTGTGGAAGTTTACGGTGACAATGCTCCAACTGACAAGTCATGTAGAGAATGATTTCGGCGCTTCAAAAGTGGTGATTTCAGCGTTGAAGATAGAACTCGCTCGGGACAGCCAAAAAAATTCGTAGACGATGAATTACAAGCATTACTCGATGAAGATCCGAGTCAAACGCAAGACAAGTTTGCACTTATGTTGGAGGTGACCCAACAAGCAGTGTCTGTACGTTTAAAATCTATGGGCCTGATTCAAAAGCAAGGCAATTGGGTTCCTTATGAATTGAAACCAAGAGATCTGGAAAGGCGATTATTTTCTTGTGAGCAGCTGCTTCAAATGCAAAAAAGAAAGGGTTTTTTACATCGGGTAGTGACTGGTGACGAAAAGTGGATCTTCTACGACAACCCCAAGAAAAAAAATACTACGCTTTGCCCGGCCAATCGTTGCCATCGACCTCAACATCAACACCAAAGCCAAACATTCATGGTTCGAAAGTTATGCTGTGTATCTGGTGGGACCAAGGGGACGTTGTGTACTACGAGCTGCTAAAACCTGGTGATTCCATTACGGATGATCGGTACAGACTGCAATTACTTCGTTTGAACCGTGCATTACGAGAAAAACGGCCGGAATATAAGAACAGACATGATAAAGTTATTCTTTTGCATGACAACGCTCGGCCTCATGTCGCAAAAGTTGTCAAAAAATATTTAGAAACGATCAAATGGGATATCTTACTGCATCCGCCGTATTCTCCGGACATTGCTCCTTCTGACTACTGGCTGTTTCGACGGATGCAACACGATTTGGCAGGTCACCGCTTCACTTCTTTCGAAGAAATCAAAAATTGGCTTCAAAATTGGATCGCCTCAAAAGACGAGAAGTTTTTCCGAGACAGGATTCGGAAATTGCCTGAGAGGTGGGGAAAAGTTGTAAGCAGTGATGGACAATATTTTGATTAATTTGTTAATTCATTATCTTTTGAAATAAATGCATTTTTTGAGCTAAAAAACGGACCGAATTAATTTATACTCCCAATAATAAATTATGAATTATATATATATATATATATATATATATATATATATATATATTTATAAATCGTTTAAAAGGATAATAGATAATTAATATTGTAAAAAAATAGTTACTTTTTGTGTTTGAATTTTTCTCAACAATTTATATTTTTAAAAAATTGTAAGTACATTTCAATAGATTTGTTGCAATTTTCAATTTTATTCTGTTTTATATAAACCAACACGCAATTTCTCTCTTTAGCGTGAAAATTCATTTCAAACGGGATCCATAGTTTTTATGTATTATGAACCATAAGCACAACATATTTTCATTAATGAAAAATTCACATAATTGAATCGGTTTTTGAACACGCAAGTATCAGTTTCAGCTGTGAACGTCTATACTTCTTGATTACCGTTTGTCATTAAAGAATATATATTTGTACATATATATATATATATATATATATATATATAATTTGTGATACTTAAATTATATTAATTATACAATGTCAGTAATACATAAAACATTGTAAAATTTATTGTTAGTTCTTTACTTTTTATTTTAATACAAGTGTAGAATAAACTCGTATACAATATTTAGATGTATCTTGTAATACACATATTTGTATGTATGTATACACAGTACAGATTCATGCATACACACATACACATACATACATAAATATATATATATATATATATATACACATATTAACAACAGCCGCAAAAGCATCCTTTTTCTGTCCATTGTTAGGTGAAAACCTTTCGCAAAATTTCACACTTCCAGCGATCCAAAGCATTTCTCTTTCATTACACAAATTCGAATTTTTTCATATCTCTATTCTATCTATTCGTGGATCTCTTCTTGAACTATTTTATGTTTCTTGGCTTTCAATCAATTATTTCTCTTATCTATTGATGATCTTCTCTTTTTGTCATATGACTGGGCTATTTCGATTTAAAAATTCCACTCTTAATGTAACATAGGTTATCTTGATTTTTTTAAAAAAATCCATTGTTTTCCATCCATTTTTTTTATTTAGAATCGTTGAATTATTCTGGTAATTAAGTTCCATGTCTCATTACTATAAACGAGAAAAGAGAAGATGTATTGTTTAATAACTTTTTTCTTTAAACAAAGAGGAATATTCGACTTTTAAAAAAATAAATCACAAAACTAACGCATGCAGATATTCAATTCATTTAGAACAGACCTCACAAATGGTTAAAATTTTTGAGTACCGTCACAAGTAATAAATAAATCAATTCATGTCATCAAAAAAGGTCACAAATCTATGAAAAAACATGTTGCAAAGACAATAAATAAAGTAAAGCACTTCATGCTTGCAGACCAGATGACGAAAAGAAAGATACAACCCCCAGTTGTAGATGGATTGAATAAGGACACATAAACACGAATTAGTATAGGTATATATTAAAAAGTTAGTCTAGATTTTAACAGAAAGGCTCTGACGATGATGGCATCGCCATCGAAATGCATCAGCCGATATAATTATATAATTATAAATTATATAATTATAAAAAACAAGTAAACAATAAGTGATTATTGAACACTTTAAATTATTGTGGTGTTGGGGTGAAAATTCATTTGTGTAAAGGAATATTCGACTACTTATATATGATTTTTTTCTTATTTAATTGGTTTTTCTTCTAATCTGCAATTCATTAAGTATTAGTTTTGACGTTTATGGTTGTTCATCATGAGAATAATTTTTCGACTTGGTTTATTTAATTCTTCCATTCTTTTTCAAGTTAATCTATGCTTATCGATAAATTATAATCACCATCAAATCATAAATGACTAAATGTCAGATTTTTATTATATGTTTGCAATTGATAAATATAAAAAATGTTGTTATTATGACATTTATTTTATATTTTGATTTTTCTCCAATATTGATAATTAGTGTATGTTTGTTTTATTTTTTTATATTAAATAAAAATG
>CP092091.1:22117990-22247990 GCA_029203775.1 Neoneuromus ignobilis | reverse complement strand
TACATATATATATATATATATATATATATATATATATATATATATATATATATATATATTAGGTTGTCAAGTATCTCCCTTCCGCTTTTTTTTTTTTTTGTACATAGCCGCGAAATTTAAAAGACAAGAAGGCGGAAGGGAGATATTTGACAACCTAATATATATATATATATATATATATATATTTCTTAAACATACATAAATATTCATTTAATGTGCTGAAAATAGCAAATTATCGATACGAAAATATTTACATATAATATAATTGAAATATAATGATAATATATATAAAATATTATATATGCAATTGAATTAATCAGTATCATTTTCTTTATATATGATGTTAATATTAATATTGTCATCGAGAACATGAAACCGTGAGGGTCAAGGCGAAACACTTTTTACTAGTCATTTTCATGATAAAAGTGATTTTCGAAACCGAGACGTCATTTCCGTGTTCAACTTGAACCAACGGTCTTACATAAAATCTAGATCCATAAACATGTCAATTCTTTATCAATGAAAAATCCACATGACTGAATAGGATCGAGAGACGATTTTCAATCTGTAAAGTAACATTTGTACCAATAAATGAAAAAATAAGGTATTTTTCGACAATTCTTGGTTAATAATTATTTAAAGTTCAATTCTTATCATAAACAATGACTTGATATTAAAATAGAAACATACTTCTTGTCTTACATTTCTTTGATCTTTGTAAATTTACTAAATTTAAACCTTGTTTTCGATTTTTTTCAAATGCCTTTATCATAATAAATGTATATTCGTGTCTAAAAATAAAATATTTATTTTAAATTGTTTATCACTTTCATATTAGTATATAACAGTTTAATTATTTTAATTACTTTTTTGAAATCATCATCATATCAACTTATATTAGCCCACTGCTGGGCGAAAGCCTCATTGCATGTTATCATTAATTGGTACTTGGTCATACTCACCACGCTAACCAGGTTGGTTGGTGAAGATATATATATATATATATATATATATACATAAAATATATTTTTTGAATAAATAGACATTTCTAAAAATATCATTTAACACAAATATATAATTTATCCCAAAATCACATATTTTTATAAAAGTGTCATGTAATGACTTATTGTTCACTTTATTCACTGTTACACATTTCAATAACCTTGTTATCATCGTTGGAATACTACATTTTATTGAAATAATTATATTATTTATTTGTAATTATTTTTATTATCAGTTATAATTATTATCTATATTAATAAATACATTTATGTATTATTTAGTTCAAATACAATTCGTTATAAAAAAGTAATTTAATAAATGAACTAAAACATATTTTTATCACCCCATATAAACATATTTTATAAATATGTTTATATTTTTTCATATAAACATATTTTTATCATCCCAATACTACAAAATATTAAAAAAGTGTTCAATAATTATTTATTTTCTTTCTTTGGTCTTAAGTTGATGCACATTTTGATGGTAATACCATCATTATCAAAATCTAAATCTAAATTATAAACCTAGATTTTATAACGCAACGATCTGATGATAATGACATTGCCATCGAAATGTTCATCAATTCGTAAACTAAGCAACTGAACAATAAATAATTATTGAATATTTTTTCAATATCTTGGAGTATTGAGGTGATAATTCATTTACGCGAAAGTGAATTCGCAAGAGTTGTAAAATGAATAGTGAAAAAAATAATTTTATGGACTAAATAAAATTAATACACTTAATATATTTATAAAAAATAATAATCATATTAACATAATTTTATACCTCATAAAATTACATTTTGAAAATTTTATTACTTTTAAATTAAAAAGACATTATATATCATTTGAATAAATTTTTAAATTTTGAATTTGGATGACATGTAGAATATAAACTAAATACTTATACATAGAAATAAATACATTTTTTTTTAATTTCCTTGCAGTCCATATTGAAAATCAATATCAATTAATTTCGATTCTTAATTTATATATATATATCTATCTATCTATCTATCTATCTATCTATCTATCTATCTATATATATATATATATATATATATATATATATATATATATATATATATATATATATATTTCATTGGGATATTAAATGATATTCAAAAAATGTTTTATTTTTTTTAATTTACACATAATAATATATAACTTAAATTCATATGTTATCATTTGTAAATTAAAAAAATGTAATTAAAATATTTTTTGAATATAATATTATAAATTTAATTTTAATTTTCTCAGTTCTTAAAAAGATCAAAAAGGAAAAAATGATGAAAATGTTAATTGAGCAATTAATTTTATTTCTTTATGAAAATATCTGAATTTTTTAATATTTTTTTAATATACTAAAATATTTTTCGGCTTTTTTTATTTACATATTTTTATTTTATATATATATATATATATATATATATATATATATATATATATATATACATATATACATATACACGCATACGTCAACATTTCAAGGTACTTTCTTATCTAATCGTCTTTGTTCCAGTGATTATTTTAGATTTCATTGATAATATAAAGAAGTTGAGAACGCGGTCTTCATGTGTTCAGGCTGTTCAGCCCTAACCCCATCCCCGGCCAATAACGCTGGCTCACTGCTGGCGTGTTGTGCACGGGCGTGGGTTCGGAACCCGTGCAGGCAGCCGTTAGTGTTAAATCCACACACTCTCATACCAGGCTATACCAGGCGGATGTTGTGAGCACAGTAAGCGACGAGTTCCCTACACTGTGAAAATATATATGTTGATTGCCGTTGCTGCACCCAAATATATTTATAAATTTTTGAATGCGATACTATTTTTGGTGTTATTACTTGAATTATTTTTTTAATTGCCCTTTGCAGATATGATAATATTTGAAATTTTTGATAGTTGCACAAAAAACGGATCTGTTATTTAATTATTTCGGATCGTGTTTTACGTATTTTTGTAATTTACGATTAAATCCAAGAACTGAAAAAACAAGTGATTGAAAATATATAATTTCTACATTATTTTAATTACATATATATATATACATATATAATTATTAATGAAATATAATATTGCGTTTTCTATTCAATATCAAAATTACATTTATTTATTTTTAATTTAACGTCTTTTAATGTATTTCATTGATTTTTAAAACATTCGATAATTTTTTAGCAGACATTATCTAACTAATATATCAAATCAACATAGAATTAATAAAAAATATTTACTAGGTAAAATTTCATATCTTCAAAAATCAGATTTACAAACACTTAATAGTTTATCCAGTCTTATAAAATAAACACACACACACACATACATATATATATATATATATATATATATATATAGATATAGATATATATATATATATATATATATATATATATATATATATATATATATATATATATATATATATATATATATATATATATATATATATATATATATATATATATATATATATATATATATATATATATATATATATATATATATAAAGAGAGTGTGAGAGAGAGAGAAATAGATTTATTTATTGGAAGTAAATGTGATTTTATGTAGTTTTTTATTATTATTAAATATTATTTCATTTCATTTAGTATAGATAGGCAAAAAAAAATTGAAATTTTTATTTAACTTCACATTACTAAATTTGTGTTAAAAATGTAGATTTATTTAATTTGCATTTAATAATATAGGTCAATAAGAAGTAGTTCGTTTAAAATTAATTCATGTATACAGTTTATTATTTTTCTGGAAAAAAATGCATTCGAATATTTTTATATAAAATAATAATTTTATGATATAAGACTACTTAAACAAAAAATAAAAAAATTAATTAATATTTAGATGATTATTTAGATTTTTTAATTTTATGATAAAGTACTGTAGGGTTTATATATTAGGTTGGCAAATATCTCCCTTCCGCCTTCTGGTCTTTTGAATTTCGCAGCTACGTACAAAAAAAAAAAAAAAAAAAAAAAGCGGAAGGGAGATACTTGCCAACCTAATATATTACAAAAAACGTTTTGATATGAGAACTTTAAAAATCATTCAAATTGATTTATTTCGAATAGAAATTCTTTTTTAATAAATCATTGTTTTTAATATTCAAATAATATTAAATAAATACATTTAATAAAATACTAGTCCTTTAGAAAATATAAATATAAGAAAAAATTATACTGATTTCTGTTTTGAGTATAAAATATTAGAACCATATATATATATATATATATATATATATATATATATATATATATATATATATAATCTAAATAAATTATTTTTTCATACACTTTATAAAAATACTTATAATATG
The DNA here is from genome assembly GCA_029203775.1 of Neoneuromus ignobilis. Classification (NCBI taxonomy): domain Eukaryota; kingdom Metazoa; phylum Arthropoda; class Insecta; order Megaloptera; family Corydalidae; genus Neoneuromus; species Neoneuromus ignobilis. Next base: position 22,243,656 of record CP092091.1, on the reverse strand, counting down.
CAATTTTTCATATTTTATAAAAATACTTTTTTAATAATTAATACAAAAATTAACCCTTTGCACTCGAGGGCTCCGGAGCGGAGCCATTTAAAATTTATCTTCAAACTCGAGGGCTCCGCTATGGAGACAATGCAAATAATTTTCAGTTCATAACATAAGGACAAAAACAAATCGTAATAACTTCATTTATTCTTTTAACAAATTGCAAATTATATCTGTTCAAGAAAGTTTTATTTATGTAACTGTAAAAAAAACTGTTACTGCGCATATCATTTTCTTACATGTGAATATGATTTTTGTATTGAAATTGCTTCGAGTTGTTGGTAATATGAGTGAAAAAAAACTTCGAGTGCAAAGGGTTAATAAAAAATATTACTACAACTTTTATAGAAACCAAATTTCTGTAGTAATATTAACACATCCTATGCGTGAAACGTCTAAACACGTCTTTCGCGTACTATCACTAGAGCACGGGAGCCGATAAAACATTGTTTTTACAAATTAGCGGTATGGTGTACAGAACGTGTAAACACGGATATTTGGTGAAGTAAAAATTATACATCTTCTATTTTTAATTTTATAATTTGAAGAAATGACCGTTTTTCGGTTTGGAATGGCGAAAAACGCCCGCAAACAATGTGTTAACAAATATATTTTAATAAGTAAAAAATAAAATGCATCTCGACAATTTTTATATTTTATAAACCTAAGTTGAAATTTACTAAAAATGTTTTGATATGAGAACTTTAAAAAGCATTCAAATTGTTTTATTTCAAATAGAAATTCCTTTTTAATAAATCATTGTTTTTAATATTTAAATAATATTAAATAAATACAATGAATAAAATATTAGTCCTTTAAAAAATATAAATATAAGAAAAAATTATACTGATTTCTGTTTTAAGTATAAAATATTAGAAACATATATATATATATTAGGTTGGCAAATATCTCCCTTACGCCTTACTTGCCAACTGAATATATATATATATATATATATATATATATATATATATCTTTATATATATATATATATATATATAATATATATATATATATATATATATATATATATATATATATATATATATATATATATATATATATATATATATATATAAATCTTATATTTTATATTATTCTACCATTAATTATTATTATTAACAAATACAGAACTCTTGTTGATAGAAAGATGATACGATATTTTGTCAAAACACAACTTAAATATGCTTTCATAATATGTGTCATATTAATTTTTTTGTCAAACATACCAAAAAATTGTACATGATACAGTACAATGCAACTGCATGTAATGTACGAATGTTGCACATAGGGGAAAATACGTATCCGCGACAACAGTGTGAATATTTGTAGCATGTTTTATAATAATTAACATCGTATATGCCATTTTATTACTTATATAAATTGCTATGCGTATCGTTGAGCAACATATAATTAGGTGCCTTATACGATATTAGAATATCTTAGAGTATTTATAACAAACTTGTCAAAAACACATTCAGCGAAAATACATTTTAATAATTTTCCGTATATTTTTTAATTGTATATACTATTGCATCTGATATATAATCAATATTCATTAATGGAATATCTGAGACTGAAAATAATGTGTTCGTTGTTGTTAATGTCTAGTACGAAAATGTCTGGAGATAATTATTTTTTTATAAAATAAAAATATTTCTTTCGTTTTTATTTTCTTGGCGCTCAAATAATTATATATATATATATATATATATATATATATATATATATATATATATATATATATATGTCAACTGATTTATTTAATAATTATTTTTTAGACAATTTTTAAACTAAAAATTCAATATTTATTGATGTTATTGATCAAATTGTTCAATTTACTTAAAAAACATAATTGTATTGTATTATTCTCAATTTAAAATATGTACAAAACAAATAATAATATGTATATACAATTAAATAAAAAATACAAAAGAGATGAGTACAGATAGAAAACAAAACTACAATACAAATTATACGAAGATCTTACGACTCTTGACAATTTATTTTTCTTTTTTATTTATTAAGTTTAATTTATTTTTTGCATTTCTATGCATTTAATATGAAATAATTATTGTTTAAAATTCTAAATTAATTCCTATAGTATTATCTATTAATCGATTAAATTAATATTAAATATACAAGTTAATTTTGAATAATATGTACTTTACTATTATTATTAAAATACAATATATTATAGTAAAATGTCTAAATTATAATGAATTATTATCTATGATTGATTTATATTATGAAATATTTTTTTATATATTGTATAATTTTTTGCGAAATAGAAAATACATGGTTCAATAAAAAATAAAAATTAAACGAAAAATATATATAAAAGCAAAGATATTTTTAATTATTTTAGTTTTTAATTTATATAAATATTCATTTTTGTAGAATTTTTTTTAATTGTGTATTTGTAAATTTGAAATTATATATATATATATATATATATATATATATATATATATATATGAGAGAGAGAGAGAGAGAGAGAGAGAGTATCTAGTGTCCATAGCTGCGAAATTAAAACATCTAGATATTTGCCAACCTATATATATATATATATATATATATATATATATATATATATATATAAATTATATATATTAAAAAAAAATGTTAATTTATATATATAATATATATATATATATATATATATATATATGTATGTAAATTCGAAAATAATTTGATAAAATAAAATAAATTATATATGATATAAAGATTTCATACATATTTATATAAGACACGATTACAATCATTTTTGCACCATGTTTAATTATTATAATGGCAAATTAATTTACGTAATCTAGAACGAAAAAATAAAATAAAAGTATGAGTAAAAAACAAATTCACTCAAAAAATAATTTAATATACATTTAAAATAAATATCACAAAAAAAATTATACATCATTATTTTCTCAGAGAACTGATTTTTCGTCATAGAAAACATCTTATAATATTAGTTTCATATCAATCATCATTTTTCATTAAATTAACATTTTATTTGGAAAATACAATTTGATTTGTCTCTTTATTAATTGAAAATTACTTTGTTCAGGGATAATTAAATGTTAATTTTTGTATTTTTTTTTGTTTTTAGTACATGTATATATATATATATATATATATATATATATATATGTATGTATGTATGTATGTATGTTTGTGAGTGTATTTATATATGTATGTATCATATAAATAGAAGTGAAATATTTTCAAGCATTAAAAATAAACTTATATATATATATATATATATATATATATATATATATATATATATATAATTACAAATTTTCAAAATTTTGATTTTAGTTACATTTATACACAAATTCAATTTAAATTGGGGTATAAGCTATTACATAATGTGATTATTTTTTCGCAATTTAAATATTGAATTGAAACGACATTCCGCAATGAATTATTTTTAGGAATTCTATTGCTCTGATCACAAAAATATTCAATTGTGAAAAAATTTTTCCCAAAAAAACTTCTTGAATTAAAATATTGTTCGTATGTATATGCAGAATCGTATTCTTTGTTTGTATATTTAAGCATCTAAATGTTTATATATATATATATATATATATATATGTGTGTGTGTGTGTGTGTATGTGTGCGTGTATGCGCGAGTGTAATAAAAATTCTAAACGTAGTATGCATTTCGTGATCCACGAAGTCTTTGTTTGTGCGTTTCGGTGCATTGTTCATGTTCTTTTTATGCGTTAATTAAACATAATGGCCGTTGTAGACGAAATTTCGCGACGGTTCGAAACATAAAAACGTAGATGTCATACGGGCACAGTACCTATAAACGATACGAGTGGCATCGATTCACGGGACCGACATGTCTTGTTACCGAAAACGTTACGCACTCAATTACTTATTTTCGTTTTATACTTCTCTCGCGCACAGTGTAATAGCAGTACGCTTAGCCACACCGTGGGTAGCCGTAAGAGACGGCGATGCGGGCGTCGTGAGGTGCGGCGCGGGGAACGGCGGCGCCAAGCGTCGCGTGCCGGCTATTGACGCGCCCGCACACACATACACATAAAGAGAGAAACGGGCACGCACACACGAGCCACGCTAGCACATGCACGCACACGTACAGGCACGCACACAGCCGCACACAAACAGCCCGTACAACTACTACACCCTGGTGTGCGAGTCTCCTGTCGACTATATACGGCTCGTCGAATAGAACGATCGTGAAATTTAGCTACTGTCGAATGGGATTTTTTGCGCTAGTATCTTTTCGTACGCTCTCCACTTGTCAAACGAGCAGTTTGCGAGAACAAGAGGTAATGGATACCAGCAGTCGATTAGAAAATAAAACTAAGCCGGAAAGTGCATATATATATATATATATATATATATAATATCTAAACATAGTTTTATTAATTTTAAATTGAACTTGTTTACACAAATATAAATTTATACATTTGTTAGCGAAGTTACCATAGAAATGAAATAAAGCAAAGGGTTACAAGTGCATCTGTTTTATAAAATATAGCCTTCTTCGATGTCATCCATTTTGGCCAAAATATATTATTACCAATATTATTCTAATTTTAAAAAATATTCCTATGCAATATGATATATTATCAGTTTTTTTCTTTGGCAATTGATCTATCTTTCTTAAACACAACCAATAATAATCTACTTTTTAATATACGTTTTAAATTAATTAAGAACAAAAAATCTTTTCACAATAAATATTTCATAAATTAAACACAGAAAAATTATCTTGTAATAAAATAAATCTTTTCTTGAAATATAGTTGAAACTTTATATGTTTTTCTCTTATCTTTCTTATATTGCCAAATTGTTTTTATTTAACATATTTGTAAAGTAATTTCTATTAAATTAGATATAAAATAAATATTTTCACTCGGATATTAAAATATCATATTAATAAATAATAATCAATTGAAATTTTAAATATTTATTCATCATAAAATTGACTAAATTTATTACTTTTTTCATAAAGAACATTTTTAAGAATGAATCAATATTCTTGATTCATGGAAAAAATTATTGATGGTCAAAAACAATTCTTTTTTTCAACGTTTCAATTCTCTAATAACTCTGAAATCATTAAATGTGATATTTTTCAATAATTTTTCTTAAATCCTCATTGTTTACTTAAAAAATCTGATAAATTACGGTTATTCTTCAAATTTCATATTTCCGATTTTAGACATTGTGAATATTTTATCCTTAACTGTTTAGACAATTATCATTTTCAGCTCAAAAATATTTTCCATTTTTTATTTTGTAGTAGTATCTGTTGATATTTGTAAATACAATGTATCATGTATATTAACTAATATATTCATATTTATAATTATTATATAAAGCAAAATATACAAAATCAATATCATCTATTAACTTTATATAAAATATATCGAATTTCAAAGAGAAACGATTTATCTTGAAATACATTTTAAATTTAATAATATTTTAAATATAGGAAAGTAATGGTACATTTTCGAAATTATTTTCTTAAAATATACCGTGTAGTTTTTAGCATAAAAAAGTTTGAATAATGTTATATTTAAATATCAAATTATAAAAAAGTATACCTGGTTCTTAATATGTAATTGTAAATGTATTTTATCTGTTTATATATGTGTTTTTGATGAGTATTCATATTAAAATTTAATTTTTTACTTTCATTGATTGATTTTTAAGAAAGTTCATTTATTTATTTTATTTACAATGTCACTGCTTCGTTGATTTCTTATTAAAATATATTCATAAGTTATAAGATATAAACAAATAATAAAAAATCATATATTCCATTTTTTTAAAAATATATGGACCTCTAAAGAAATAATTTTAAATGTACTATTTCAAAACAACAAATATATATTCATAAGTTATAAGATATAAACAAATAATAAAAAAGCACATCATAATCAAAATAAGATTTAAAGAAAAATGTATCTAAGACAAATGTTGTTTTTACAGTTATTTGTTAATTTATATAATTACATTATTTTTCATTGTGATTATTTCTTATCATTTTACCAATTTAGAGCTTATAATTTAAATATTATTTTTTAATTATTGGTAGTAAATTAATAAAAAAATAAATTTAATTTCTATATTAATAATTTTAAAGATTGTTATAAGCATTTTTTACTTATTTTTATTATTTACTATATAAATTTTATAAATGCATATTTTATAAAAAAATTTTTTCATTTAAGTGTTTTTACTCATGTCTATTTTTGGAGATAAATTATTTAAATACAGAGTAAATAAATCATTAAAACATTTAAAATACAAAAATATTTTTGATAGTTTTAAGAGGTTTAAAAACAGATTAAAAAGATACAAGGCAGAATAAATAAAGATAAGTTGTTAAATGATTTGGTAAGATTTTCCATTTTATTTCATTTTATGTCGTTCAGAAATCAAAAAAGTCAATTCTTGTGTTTCTATTTGACGATACAATAAAATAAATGGAAAGGATGAACTATCCTGTGTATCATTAGATATTTTCTGTTTATCGCCGTTGTTTCGGTCTATTCTTTTTCCTCAAACGATACATTTATTCTTTTTTCGTTTTCATTTCAATTATATTTGCTGTATGAACGAATAGAAAACCTAACGATTGGATATAATTGCTGTTTTCGGCGATCTCTCGTCGTCATTTCTTGAATTCTTGTCAAATTGCTCGAAAGTTCGCTCCATCTTAGTCTTTCTGCTAATTGCGCTTTCTCGTAATGACACAATTGAAAATGCGCCGTTCTAATTACGAGATTTTGATTAGAATTTAAACTGTTGTTTTGAACTCATCAAATAGTAAAAGTACAATTATGTTTGGATGATGAGACTTCAGCTCGTGATGCTCGCTCGACAGCGTATCGGGCGCACAAGCACGGGCACCGGCGTCGCGCCGAGTTATGGGCTGACAGGCCGCCGCCGCAGCAGCGACGGCGGCGGCGGCGACAACGGCTGCGGCGACGGCGGCAGCGGCAGTGGCAGCCGTCGCCGCAGCCGCCGTTGCCTTTGCCACCGCCGCCGCTGCCACCACATCGTGTTGACCGCCACCGACGTGGGCGACGTTCGTAGACGGACGCGGGGTACGCGCGGACGAGGAATTTCAGCTGCGGCGGACGAGTAGCGAACGCTGATACACTCGCCGCTAGGTGGGCGCCGACCGGCATCGACAGTAGCCAGAGCAGTTTCTGTGAAAAATCGAGCAAAATGCATACGGAATCCCATGCGCATCCTTGATGCGGAATTCCGCGTGAAATTTCTTCACCGTCAAGGCGACTATCGAAAAGGATTGCGAGACATAAAACGGAATTAAATTTTACTGTTCATTACTGTTACAGTCGCACGATTCTCCTCTATTACGTATCGTTATTATTTTCGAACGTAATCGAACTATCCATGACTATTCTATTAACAACAATTAGTTTTAAACGTAAATAAACAATAGCATTTTAGTCATCTTATATATTAAGAAAAACGCTGCAATTTTTTATCAAACATTTTTCTGCTATTTATTTCGATATTTCTAGATTTTAAAAACACATTCTCTGAATATAAATATCTTTTATTTACGTTCGTCTTAAGAAAATTATAATTCTCTTCGTTAAAAAATAAATCAAAATCAAAATAAATGAATTCTCTAGGAAGTTTCAAACATGTATGTATTGACAATTTATCATGTACTTTGAGAAAAAAATTGCTCATAAAAATATCACTTATATTGGGTACATTTTTATAATAAATTTATATCGAATACAATTAAAACATTTTTAAATTGAATTATATTTTTTCTTAATTTTCCTATTGAAATTAAATCTAATTTATTCAAAATATTTATACACTCCATTTATCATTTATATAACTCAATTTATATCATCAATACATTTGTACATATTCAGTTTTATATACTATTTATTATAAAAAAAATCATATTTAATTGTAAAATAATAACTTTTTCATATTAATCACTCTTCACATATTTTTTAATCATTACCATGTTTATCTATCAAAATCAGTTTTAATTTCACAATCTTAATTACGTATTAAGAGGGGGTATTCTAGTCTAGAAGCACGAATTTTAGGTGTTTTTTCGAGCGCTATAAAAAAAAGCAACAAATATTTTACTATCCATTTTTTATCAGTTATTTATTGACATTTTAAGAGTATAAAAAAGTATTATTAAAAACAAAAAAATCAAAATTGAAAAAGGTACAGGTTGGTAAAGTGGGGGCTCGAAAAAAAGGTGTCTCCTGGTTGACGTGGTTGTAACTCTTCCGGTCATTTGAAACAATTTTTTTTTGAAATTATTGAAAAAGAAGGTTGTAGTAGTATCCCCGCCTAGGGAAATTAAAAAAATTTTTTTTCGCAAAATGGCGGCAGTGTGAACAACAGTCATTTTTGCCCTATTTTTTTCAACTTTCGGAATTTTTTAAAAATAGTAAAAAACAAAATTTTCAAAAAATCCTGGGCAGAGGAAATCACTGTTATATTGAGAAGCTCTGTACCAAATTTCAAGTAAATCGGTCTATTAGAACTTGAGATATCACGTCAACCGTGTCGAAAAAAGTAGTTTCGAGAAAAACGCGTTTAAAGTTGATTCGTTCCGGCCAGACCGGATTGGTTGGCGCGTCACAAAAATAGCTATAACTCCGAAAATAATTCGAATTTTGACAAATACTCTTAAGGACATATTCTTAAAGGTCTAAACTTTGAAAATATGCAAAAAAATAAATCGATTTTTTCGAAATTCTAGACTAGAATACCCCCTTAATCACATAAGTTTTTAATGTTCTATAATAATGAATAATTGTTGAATTTTTATTTTTGATTCCAAACAGAAATGTTATTTTAAATCGTAAAAAACACATTTTTGGTACGTAATTTTATGTAATTTCATTAACTGATCTGTACATTTATTAAATGTTTTCAAATAATAAAATTATATATACTTATACATACATAAAAATTCTATAAAGTAAACAATGAATAGTTGGACTTATTCAGTCGAAAAATGTATTTGATCTACGTAAAAAGGATAAATACATAATTGTTCAAATTAGATGAAATTAGAAGAGCTAATGAGCTAATATGAACATTTCATATATATATATATATATATATATATATATATAAATAAAATTTTTATACCCACATATATAGGTTTGTATGAGTGCATAAATAAGTATATTCTTCTACATCTGTATTAATATATTTTACAATTTTACGAGTTTTTAACACATAAAAAGTTGTTAATGAGCATATAAGAATATATAAATAAAATACATAAACATGGAAATTTAAGTTAAAGTTTATTGCTTTATTTTTTATTAGATTGTGGTAAGTTTTTCAAAACGTTACTTAATAATTACCCTTTTATTCGATGTACTTAAATTTTAACGCACATATGTGTACAATATATATACATACAAAGACATATTTTTGTATTGTGTGATAATTAATTAAATGAAAATCATAATATTTATAATTATTTTTTTGTTTAAATATAGAAACACGAAAAAATGTAGTTAATAAAACAGCAATATTCGTAAAAGTAATTAGAAACTTAAAAATAATTTGATAGATAATAATGGTTAGGTATCAGATGGTTTATAACGTCAAATGTACTGAATGCGATTTAAAATTGTGTTGATTGAGAAATTAATAAAAGTGTAAATGACAATTAAATATATTTTTCAATAATTTTATTTGAATTAATAACAATATAGAATTTATTGAAATAATTTTCAATAAATCATTTTAATCAACTATATTTCAATATATTTGAATTCAAAATAGAGTTATGTAGTTATATTACAATTTTTTATATATATTGTATATATTAGTCCGTAAAAACTGAACCAAGAAAATAGAATGATTAGAAATTAAAACAGCCACATACACACACATACACACAATTTTTACAATATATATATATATATATATATATATATATATATATATATATATTGTAACAATTAGTTTAATAAAAATGAATCCGCAATAAAAATTAAACAAAATAAGTAAATTTCATTTAATCAATATTGTTTGGTATTGAATATATAAATTTTATTCTTTTCAATGACTATAAAAATTAAATAATATGGATGATCGACCTTCCAGAATGAAAAAAAATAAAATAAACTTATTTTTGTAAATATATTTGAATATCCACATTTTTGTCCAAAAAGAAAAATCTCTATTTTTGACTTAAAAAAAGTAAACAAAAATGTTTTCCCTTGAAAACTGCGTTATTTTTTTTTAGAAAACAAGAAAAAAATTTTCTCGCATCGTAATTACTGCGCTAATTTGCTATTTACGGTGTCGTCGCGTCGTCATATAATATGACGGTGGAGAACGACGCTGCACAAGTCTGAAATTTACCTCTACATGCACGGATATACATACATAGCGAATTACATGAACACAGATATATATATATATATATATATATATATATATATATATACATATATATATATATATGTATATATATATATATATATATATATATATATATATATATATATATATATATTATAAAAAAATTAAAACTTGTGATATATGAAAAATACATCAGTTTTATTGTAAAGTGTAATTGTAAAGCATGAAAATATTTTTAAAATTAAAAATTCATCTTTCCATCTTTAATAATTTTCTAGTTTTCATATTTATTAAAATAATAATTTACAATATTATATTATTTATATATTATTGTTCTAAAATATCTTATAACATATTCAGGCGTATATATAGAGTCATCCAAATGTGACGCATAGATTTGTGTTTTCTTAAAAAGAAACTATACAGACGTTTTCTTTTAATAAACATAAATATAGGCATCACATCTGGATGACTTTACATATACATACACATATATATATATATATATATATATATATATATATATATATATATATATATATATATATAGGTATTTTTAAGCGTTATAAAACTTCGAATTGAATTTTTATCGAAAATTCTATCTAACCTAAAAAAAAAACATAGATAGATAAATGCTTTATTGGTATATATATATATATATATATATATATATATATATATATATATATATATATATATATATATATATATATATAGTTTGTACAGATGATTTATACATTGTTTCCGAATTCTATGGTGATGCAAACTTTCCACCAGTGCTCCATTCAAATTAATTCAAAAACCAAAAGTGACTGTGGTCACCACCTCAAAACAAGACTTCAATCACTAGTTAAGTTAGCATAAGTTAGTTTTAGGGAAAAAAATCAGGAACAAACGGGTTTTTTGAAAATTTTCCCGTAGAAAACACTCATAAACAAACTTACACTCAGGAACACAAACACCTGCACTCACCCACATCACACTGGTGCAAAATCTTAACAGATTATACACCACAACAAATCATAACCAAATTATTATAAATGTAATATGACAAATCAGATCAATAAAGTTGTATTTATTTATTATTTATGATCTATACATTTGGATAGCATGTTACATTAGCAGGTTATCCACGGATATTTTACTGTATAAAAGTAAGACAATGTTTATGTTTTGGAGTTGGGAATTTTTTTTTTTTTTTGAGTAGGGCTCACAGGAAAATTTTCAAAACCTGTATATAAAAAAAACCATTCCATTCTTTATCATTTTTTTTTTAAAAAAACATTCAAAAACAAAAAACATTCTTTATCATTTCTATATATTTATACACACACATGTATATATACAAAGATTGTTTTTTTTTTAATTTAGATAGAATTTTTATAATATATATATATATATATATATATATATATATATATATATATATATATATATATATAACTGAAATGGTATAAATTAATTCTTAATTTCCTGACTAAATATCATTAAATACTAAAATCCTAAAAGAAAATATAAATCAATTTATTGTGCAACAGCCTGATGATGTATATATTTTTACCACATAAACGAAATATAATTAAATAGTAACCGGCAAATGAATATCGTATATCATACATCATAGTTCAATATTTGTTGATTTCGGAACAATGCACCAAAAACAGAGCGAGTAATTAAAAATTAATGAGTAATATTTGTTAGAATTGAAATGCAATCGAATGATTTTTTCAAAAAAAGGAACATGTTTTTCGTGATTTCGTGAAACTATTTCACAATCTAACAAGTATGTTGTTAATACATGGAAGGGCGGTAAATCTTGTATCGTGTTAACAAATAACCTATAATTTTAGAACGCCGCTTCAAGTTTGAAGTGCACCGCTCTCCAATCAGTCCGTTTTAACGATACCATCGTTACGAAAATTATCAAAAAAAAGGATATATTCTTTTTAAAACTATAACCACAACTTAATATGGCATATAAGTACCATTCGAAGATGTATTTAAATCAGGTAAAAATAATTTCGTGCACTGATAATTTTTTAACGAATTGAGTTCAAAAACGTTTTATATATGTCAGTATATAATTATCATTTTCAGTTTTTAGTAATCCACTGTTCAATAAATATATCGTATTTTTTCAATTTGAAAAATCTAATTATATATATATATATATATATATATATATATATATATATATATATATGTATATAAAATCAATACTACATTGAAATTAAATGATTTATAATTTAATATTTTTATATTTCGTAACAGAAATTAAACAACTTTAATTAAAATATAAAAGAATTATTTATTATTCACTTTTAATTTATTTACTATTGTATTTTGAATTATAAACAGAAACTATTCTCTCGACGAAATCTTATTAATAAAAATATCGATATGTAAAAACAATAAACTGTTCTTTATTATTTCGAATTTTAAAAAATTCGCAGATATATCTAAAAGTTACACAGTGTTTTCTTTTACAAATAATTTTAATTATTTAATTAAAATATTTCTTAAGGGATTATACGCAGTTGCGAGGCGCAAAAACGACGTTTTTTTAGGAATTTTTTTTAGAAACAGTATTTATTTTGCAATTACAAATTATGGTTATTTGAATAGATCCTACTTTCAAGAATAAAATAACATGTCGATCATAAAAAAATATTGAAGTGCACCGCTCCTGCAGACGATGTCCCGAACGACCTCCAAAAAAATGCGCTTGGCGGTGATCTCCATATCGGCGGTTTGGATTATTTGAAATCAAAAAATATGGTCAATTCTTTTAAAGGATAGATTAATGCAGGTATTGAACGAAGGAATAATAAAAAGTTTCATTTTTGACAAAATGGCGTCTACTTGAAAAAAATTTTTCGTTTTTTACTAAAATTTTCGCTCCAAATTGTTTTAAAAAATAGTAATAATTTTTGTAAACCTTATTCCTTCGTTCAATACCTGAGGAATATATTTGAGAAGATTGTGTGAAAATTTGAGACCGATCGGTTCAGCCATTTCTGAGATATCGAGATCACCGACTATGAAAACACCGTTTTGAGATAAACGTGTTTGAAGTTTCGGAAGTAGTTTACACATAGTTAAAAATTTTTTTAAAACTTAGGTGATGTTCAATAAATATTTATCGGATTTACTTCAAATTTTCAGAGAATATACTCAAATATATGTGCATTCTGAAAATGAAAAAAAATCGATATTTTGAAATTTCTAACCGCGTATAACCCCTTAAGTACATACAGATCTCTCTAACTCTTTTGATGTTTGATTTTCCTTTTTTTTGACATAATCCAAGATAAAAGAAATTCATAGTAATGTTATTATTTTTATCAATAATTTATTGAAATTTATTGAGTTTATTATTAATAACATATATAGAATGAAATAGTTAAATCAGTAATATAATCGAAATTATAATTGTAAAATAATTTATGATAACAATTATTGATTTGTCGCCATTTTCAGATAAAAATAACTATTAATGTCTTTTGAGATATTTTAAAAGTACATACACATAGTCTGATTTTGTAGTGTTAAATATATTAAATGAAAAATACATTTATTATAAGATTAAAATTAAAAAAATAAATTTTAAAAAATATAACATTATTATATTAAATCAAAAACTATAATTTTAATAACATTTTTTTAGCTAAAACTATGAAATCATCAGGCTTATTTTTTAAAATTCAACAAATATTTTTATAAAAGTTGTGTATGGTTGTACGATTCTAATTTATATATATACTGATTAAATCGTTCACTAATATATAGAAATGTCTCCTCACATTTCACTGTTTTAGACATCACTTAAATGCGATGAAAGTTATTTACTTCTGATAAATATATACATGTTGATGACTCAAATTATTTATGTTAAAAATAATGTTTCAGTTTTGAGTCAATACAAAGTTAAAATCGATCTTCGAGACATGATAATCAGTTTGACCTTCTTCGTTCATCGGAACATACCCGCTTGTCTCATCATTCATGCAGACAGCTTTGACCTCTTATAACAGAACTGTAGGACTGAATTATCATTTTTTCTCAGTATCTTTACTATAGTAGCTTTTTTGATTTTAGTGTAGCCAAAAATATTCCTTGCAAGAACTTTTACTTTAAAACTACAAAAGAATGTAATAGAAAATTATTAAAAATAATTCAAACAGATCATTTGTACTATTTTCTTATATAAATAATTGAGAATTTTAACTATTAATATGTATGTAATATTTTCTTCACTTATATGTTAAATTTAATAATATCACTAGTTTTTTTTAATAATAATAATTTCAATATATTATTTAAAATTTTTGTAAAGGAAACAGATAAGTTTTGTTTTAAATTTTTTAAATATATAACTCCAATAACTGAAATATAAATTTATGAGAAAAAACTCAATATAAAAAGTCCAACAGAAATATTTATAATAAAATAAATCAAATAAATAATTATGAAATACCATACACACTCATACTACGAAGGTAGTCCCATAAGTACCCGGCCTGACCTAGAGATGGCGGTAGTTGTTTGAAAAATATCACTGTATTAGAAAGTACACACTCTATAAAGCATATGTTTCAAGTTTGAGGACGCCACGTTGTTTAGTATTTGTTTGGCAGCCATCAATAGTGAACGTTTTCAGTGAATTTGTGAAAATGGAGAAAATTGGTCATCGTTACGTGATACAATACTTTTATTTGAAAGGCCTCAGCCCAACCAATATAAAAGCTGAACTGGATTCTACTCTGGGTGAGTCTGCTCCTTCGTTTACAACAGTGAAATATTGGGCAGCAGAGTTTAAACGAGGCCGTACGAGCTGCCAAGACGAGCATCGTAGTGGTCGACCAAATGAGATGACGACTCCAAAAATGGCGAAGAAAATCCACAAAGCGGTACTGGATGATCGTCGACTGAAAGTGCTCGAGCTAGCAGACATAGTAGGCATTTCAAAAAGTGCGGTACATCGCATATTATCTGAAAATTTGGACATGAGAAAGCTGTGTGCAAGATGGGTGCCGCGTTTGCTCACACTCGAGCAAAAACAGTGTCGTGAAGATGTTTCAATTGAGTGTTTAGCGAAGTTTCACAGCAACAAAGCAGAATTTTTGCGCCGTTTCATAACCATGGACGAAACATGGGTCCATCACTTCACACCCGAGACAAAATAACAATCAAAACAATGGACTGAAAAGGGAGAACCGGCTCCAAAGAAGGCGAAGACCGTTTCATCTGCATGCAAGGTCATGGCGTCGGTTTTTTGTGATGCGCGTGGGATAATTTTCATTGACTATCTTGAAAAAGGAAAAACTATCAACGGCGAGTATTATGCGAACTTATTGCAACGTTTGAGCGAAGAAATCAAGCAAAAACGGTCGCATTTGGCTAAGAAGAAAGTGTTGTTTCATCAAGACAATGCACCAGCTCACAAATCCATTATTGCAATGGCCAAAATTAATGAATTAAAGTTTGAATTGCTACCTCATGCACCCTATTCGTCAGATTTAGCCCCCTCGGATTATTTTCTGTTCCCAAACTTGAAAAAATGGCTCGGTGGTCAAAGATTTCCCAACGATGAAGAAGTGATGTCGGTAGTTAATGGGTATTTTGAGGAGCGAGACAGTTCTTATTATAAAAAGGAATCGAACTTATTGAACATCGCTGGGAAAAGTGTATAGAGCTGAAAGGAGATTATGTTGAAAAATAAATATATTTTTTCCCAAAATTTTTGTGTTTTCTTTGTTGGATCGGGTACTTCTGGAACCACCCTCGTATATACATTATATTAAATCACATTACATATATTAAATCGTATTATTTATACTACTTCTATATAAAAAATATTAAAATTCATTGTTTAATCAACAAAGTTAGGAACATATATATATATATATATATATATATATATATGTATGTATGTATGTATGTATATGTATATGTATATACTTCTCTCACAATCGTCATTAAAATTATCAGATGGAACTAACTTCACTATTTACTGAAAATGTAATATAATATTTTTTAAAATAATATTACATTTTAATTATTTATTTCATACTTTGAATTGTTTTAACTGTTTTAATATTAAATTACACAACACACTTGGAATATTAAAATTAATAATAACAATAATAAATGTTTTATAAATACTAAGCAATTTGTATCTAAAATAAACCGTGACAGTACGTTAACTGTCTTTAATAAATATAAGCGTAATTATTATACAAAAAAATGTTTTTGAGCAGCACTGACGGGACAATATTTAAATCGGTACATAAATTTAAGTATATTTTATGACATGGTACATTGTTTATCGTGACATAGTTTACAAATCACTGCATTAGTCCCATTAAACGCGTTTCGGTCGTACAGAGGCACCTTTTATATATGTCATTAAGAGATTCATTTAAATCATGCACGCGTTATTTAACGATTTTCATTACCCAATTCGAATTATATATATATATATATATATATATATATATATATATATATATATATATATATATATATGTAATAAACATTTTTAAATTTTAATACATATTTTCAAAAATAGCAAACATAAAAATAATCATTTATTTTATAATATTTTTCATATTAAGTTTGTAATATCTATTAAACATTTTTTCAATTTAAAAATGTATATATATATATATATATATATATATATATATATATATTTAACAGTATTTATTAATAGATTTACTTTAGTTAGAAATTTCAATTTTTTATATTTTTTAGTGAAAATGTTCATTTTTCCACAAAGATATTTAAAGAACAAGGAAATATTATCTAATCTTATTGTTATTTTTAGCTCATCATTCGAAATATGTCTAAAAAAATAATAAAAAAATGAATTACAGTACCGTACTATACCAGAATATAATTACACAAACTAATTAACACTCTAAATATTCTCTTTTTAACTAAATATAATAATATTAATGAGTAGATATTTTTACATATGATTTTTTTTTGCTTTTCATACACTTTTGATTGTATAATTTGAGGAAAAAATTAAAAAACTTCTATCATTCAGTTTCAAATTAATTTTTATTTTAAACCTAACCGTTTCTATAGGGTGGCCCAAATGAGGCCTTTTAATGTTATATATAAATGTTTATCTAAACCTTCAGTCTTATTTGAGTCAACCTGTATATTAATGATTTTGCAATTATACGAGGTGTGATCAAAAAGTAAGGTGAATTTTGAAATTTAGCGGGCTACATTCGTTCGATCTTCGATTTTTTTATTTGGTTATGTTGGTACACTCGTCTCGAATATATGTTCCAAATTTCAGCTATATAGCATGTTTAGTTTGTTGGTGAGAGGCATAAAAGTTAGAAGTGTTTTGCAGGTGTTCCGCAGGCACCGTATTCCCCAAACCTGGCCCCCTGTGACTTCTTCTTGTTCCCGAAACTGAAGAGGCCCATGAAAGGACGGCGTTTTGCAACGATTGAGGAAATGAAGACGGCATTGAAAGAGGAGCTGAACAAGATCACAAAAAATGATTTTTTGAAATGCTTTGAGGATTGGAAAAAGCGTTGGCACAAGTGCATTATATCCGAGGGGGATTACTTTGAAGGGGACAAAATAAAAATTGATGAATAAATAAATATTCTTTGAAAAAAATAAAAATTCACCTTATTTTTGATCACACCTCGTATGTTAAATTACAAATTATCACGTTTTTATTTTTTAAATTGATTCGATTTTTATTTACTGCAAAACATAACATACTGAGACATGTTGAAAGCTGTTAAAATAAAGATAGATTGATTCTTTGTTGTGGAACTATGTTAATTGTTTATTAGTTTCCATTTTTATACAATACATTAATATTAAATCACAAAGAAGAAACATTATTTCATTTGTTAAGAAAAAGTTTTCATTTTAAATTAAACATTATTAATAAATAAATAAGATATTTCTAAGACTAGAAAAGTATTATCGTTATTAAAGAAGGTACAAGATTTGTCTTGATAGAATTTTATGATAGAAATTTCTGTTTGAACAACAATAGATAGTGACTGCTTTGATGACCAGAGAGAATTAATAATGATTTTGTAAAGGCTAATAAGAGCAGGCCCTTGTTTAATATATGTATAAGGAGCTTTTGGAAGGATCTTCTTGTTATGAAATGCATTTCGATTTAAAAATATAAAATTAGTTGAGTAGAACGATAATATTTGTAGAAATCAATTCTTTAATAATTTAATCAATTAATAAATAAAAAGTTATTATTTAATCTTTATTTATTTGATTTACTTTTTCAGATACAATTAAAATTTTAATATTTATAAATTAGATGTTAGCATATTATTTTTATTTCAAGTAATCATTTTTCTTCTAACAAAGTTTTTCATTTATAAATATGATTGAAATTTATATTTATTTGTGAATTTCATTTAATATTTTAATTAATGATTCTAATTTTAATCGTCGTTATTTTAAAACAACATATAGAAAAAATATTTCTATTCCATATTATAATACATAAATATGAATAACAATTTATTTTTTAAGGGGGTATTCTAGTCTAAACGCACGAATTTTAGGTGTTTTTTTCGGGTGCTATAAAAAAAACAACAAATATTTTTACTATCCATTTTTTATCAGTTATTTATTGACATTTTAAGAGTATAAAAAAGTATTATTAAAAACAAAAAATTCAAAATTGAAAAAGGTACAGGCTGCCAAAGTGGGGGCTCGGAAAAAAAAGGTGTCTCCTGGTTGACGTGGTTCCAATCCTTCCGGTCATCTGAATCAAATTTTTTTTTGAAATTATTGAAAAAAAGGTTGTAGTAGTATCACTGCCTAAGAAAATTTAAAAAAAAATTTTTTTCGCAAAATGGCGGTAGTGTGAAAAAACAGTCATTTTTTGCCCTATTTTTTCAACTTTCGAATTTTTTTAAAAATAGTAAAAAACAAAATTTTCAAAAAATCACAGGCGAGGGCAATCATTGTTATATTGAGAAGCTCTGTACCAAATTTCAAGTAAATCGGTCCATTAGAACTTGAGATATCACGTCAACCGTGTCGAAAAAAGTAGTTTCGAGAAAAACGCGTTTAAAGTTGATTCGTTCCGGCCAGACCGGATTGGTTGGCGCGTCACAAAAATAGCTATAACTCCAAAAATAATTCGAATTTCGAAAAATCCTCTTAAGAACATATTCTTAAAGGTCTAAACTTTAAAAATATGCAAAAAATCGTTTTTTTCATAATTCTAGACTAGAATACCCTCTTAACAATTGAAAATATCATATTTCCAGTTAATAAACTTTTATAATATTTCTGATTCGTATATTATTATTAGATCAAAAATATGCCCCATTTCTATTATTATTTAGAGTAATAAATAATTTAAAAATACTTTTTATTGAAACTTAGTTGAAAGGCTACTTTCTTATAATATATATTAATCACAAATTTATGTTTTCTAGTAAGGACGCTTTATTAACTTTTACAATATTTAAATACAAACATAGACTCGATTATATATATATATATATATATATATATATATATATATATATATATATATATATAATAATCGGCTTCTTTCCATCCACTGTTGGATGAAGGCCTTTCTGAATGGATCTCTTCTTGTCTTTTCTTAAATCTTTTTTTATCTCTGTGTTTCCAATCAATAATTAACCTTATGTATCAATGTCTTCTTTTCTTTCTAGACAGACATATACACACATATCACTGTCAGTGTCTGTTATTTAAAGATAATCTACTCTTTTTACTATATGACCGATCCATATTCATTTCAAACTTTTCGCTTCTGGTATAAAGTTTGTATTTTTAGTTTTTTTTAAAAAAAATCTACTCATTTCCCTTTTTGTATCTACATGTATATTCCATATTGTTTGTGTTGTCTAACGCCGGTGAATTATCATGACGGTATTTAAAATCCATATTTCACTACTATAAATGATAACAAGTAGGATGCATGGATCAAAAACTTTTTTCTTTAAATATAAAATAATATTCTATTCTATAATATAAGAATTTCTTTCAAAGAGCATCTCATTTTTATTCTCCTATTTACTTCATTTATAAATGTTTTTTTTTCATATTAATGATCAGTAAAAAACATATATAAATAAAAATACATAGTTTTTAACTTCTACTATTTATATTTTGTCACTAATATCATCTGAATAATAAAATTAATATGAAAACAGTATTCTGAAATTATTGTTAAATTTAACAAATTTATTCATTTAAGTATACTGACTGATTTATTTACTCTATTTTGTGAATAGAAAATGTTGATCAGCAATACAAATATTCGATAAGTTCATAATAGATATTAAGATGTTAGTTTTAATTTTAATTAAAAATTATTAACGTTTTTCTTTTAGATTTCGTCCTCTTAGTATAACTTTTGTGTATAGTATTATTTTTTTAAGATAAAATTCGAGATAATGGTTTGTTAAAACCATAAATATATTTCATTAAAATCTCAATCAATAGTTCTTATATCTTATTTACAGGTGATTATCGTTAGAAATAACCTAACATTTATATTTTGCAGACATTTTTTCAAAACAAATTACAAATCGTCGAAACGATTCGATTAAAAAAAACCCCGCAAAACTACGATATCGAGATGCTGCATTTTTCCACGTACTTAGTAATTAATTTGTACTTGCGACATACTTAATTTCACAATGTATTATTCATAATATGTGGACGATAGAAGTAGATATATTGCTATCGTTAACAACATCGTTTACTATATACGCAAAAATAAAACATACGCGCGAGACGCGTCGATGGGGTTTCGTGATCCAAAGACTTTAGGCAACCACTGATCCAGAACAACGAGCCGTCGTATCGAGCTTAATCACTCAACCAGTTAGTTCGTCGTCACTCAGACGGCGCGTGGCCTCGATCACAAACCATCGTTTCGTGCTACACGCCGCCACACCCGCGTCGTGTAAATGAGCCGTCATTAGACGCTGCGCACGATCTAATCACGCGCTGTGCCGCCAACCGCTGCCATTCCCCGACACAAACACACCACATACAGAACACGCACACAGTCGCACAAACGAGTGCACACACACACACACACACACATCTATACGTACACACGTATACACATATGCATGTAACATCAGACCGTGCACACTGCGGTAACACGTGTGTAGAAACACAGGGGGGACAGCGGTCTTTCATTCGATCCTGTCAAAAATATCACCGTTGCTTTATATAATTAAATATATTCGACACACACACACACACATACATAAAATTATACATTATACATACATATTATAAATAAATAAATAAGTATATATATATGTATATATATATTTATATATATATATATATATATATATATATATATATATATATATATATATATATATATGTATGTGTGTATTACGGTTAATAATCAATTTATTTAAAAACTTAAAAAATATTTAACAAAAATATTGTATAATTCCATTAAAAATATTTTTTTAAAAAAAAAGAAAATAAAGTGAAATCAATTTTTTAAAAAATATGTGAATATTAAAATTTAAAAATTCATCTACATAACTAAAAAATATTAAATAAGATACTAGTAACATAGATGTTTTTTAAGCATGATAGAACTTTAAATTGAATCCCTATAGAAAGTTCTATCTAACCTAAAAACACTTTTACATACATACATTTGTATATGTGTATGAATACCTTATATATACATACATACGCGTGTATATAAATATATATATATATATATATATATATATATATATATATATATATATATATATATAGAGAGAGAGAGAGAGAGAGAGAGAGAGAGATGATGATGATGTTTTTTAGGTTAGATATAGCTTGCGATAGGAATTTAATTTAAAATTCTATCACACTTAAAAAATATGCTATATAAGATTCAGATTCATTTTTAATTTAGTCAGAAATATCTCAAAATCAATTGATTACCATCTTTATGAATAATCTTCTTAAAAACATTAAATCAAATATAAGTTTGTATAAAATTCCATACCTTCAGAAAAAAAATAACACAATTCAATATCCTATATATAATATATATATATATATATATATATATATATATATATATATATATATATATATATATATATATATATATATATATATATATATATATATATATATATATATATATATATCTCCTTCCGCCTTCTGGTCTTTTGAATTTATATGGCTATGTATAAAAAAATAAAAAAATATATACGTAAATAAGGGAGGGATATATATATATATATATATATATATATATATATATATATATATATATATATATATATATATATATATATATATGAAATATAGATTTATGAAATTTTTCTTCCTGGCAATAGGAGCATGAAACCCATTTTTATTTATATATTGCGAATTGTTTGGGGGCTTACTTTTTTATTTAGATACTTTTTAACTTCTAAAGTCAATTTGCTAATTTTCGAATTTTCTTTCATTTTTTTGTAGAATCCAACGCTCGTCATGGTCATTAAAAATCTTGCGGAGACTCTTTTTGACTTTATTGTCAACACTTTGACCATTTTTAAATCTTTATATTACAGATTGCATTGTATCGTGGTTTTTATTAACTATTTTCCCAATTTTCCGTAGAGTTTTTCCATTTTTGTAATGAAAAATCATTAGCTTTCGCTCGTCTGTCGATGATTGTGTCCTTTGTCTACTTAAAGTGAAAATCCAACTTATATTTTTTACAGAATGATTATAAATGACTTAACAATAGGTTTTTTTATAATTAAAGTGGCCAAACACATATTTGAAGAGTATACTTTCTTAACAAAGCAGTTTTCTAGCGAGAATAATTCTTGTATGAGTTTCATTTTGATGTATTTTTTGTTAATTTTTCAGAAATTGTTACTTTTTCTGGAGTAAAAGTATTAATTTACGATTGAAATTTTCAAATATAATAAAAATAACCTTAATAAAGAATTTAAGCAAAAAAATAAAGAAAATTGTTATTATATTAAAATATATGTGAAAAATTATTGGAAACATAACTCTGTATGAGTTTCATTTTGACCCACTGTATATATATATATATATATATATATATATATATATATATATATATATATATATATATATATATATATATATATATATAAAGTTGGTAAAGAGCGATTATATGGAACTGAAGAGTAATTGTATAGAATGAACCTGTCTAAATGTTATTTCAGTCGATTTACAATTAAAAATATTAATTATTAATTAATTCATTATTGATTTATTCGTTACTAATTCACTTCACTATTTCGGATAGTGAGAATAAAACCATCAGCTTTCAACAAATATCGTGAAATTCAATACATCTATCAAAGAAA
The DNA here is from genome assembly GCA_029203775.1 of Neoneuromus ignobilis. Lineage (NCBI taxonomy): Eukaryota > Metazoa > Arthropoda > Insecta > Megaloptera > Corydalidae > Neoneuromus > Neoneuromus ignobilis. The sequence continues at coordinate 22,219,855 of CP092091.1, read as the reverse complement.
TTTGAAGAATTATATCAGACGTTGAATATTTAAATGCTTTATCATGCATGGCCGTTAATTTTTATTCGAAACCTTTTTTTTATTTCTTTAAGAAAAGCAGCTCGTGCTTAGTAATGTTACTAGGATTTTCGTTTAAAAATCAGACTTTATTACTATAAAATTTGATTAAGTTCTATAAGATCAAATTCAATTTGAATTAAAATATTTAAAGTACTTGACTATACGAGTATCTTGTGGTGTTAGGAATGAGTGATCAATTTTTGTTAACTTTATATACATGTTTTTCGAGTTTTGGTTTCAAATTCTGAAACTGTGATACATATATTTTTTTATAATAATAATCAGCTAAATTACAACTTTTTACAGTAATAATAATATGATATTATTGTAATGCAATATCAAGATATTTATGTAAATTATAAATTATTAATTTCCATTTCACAAAAAGATATGAAGAAAATAAAATTTTCTAATAGCAAACAATAAATAAGTCCTTCTTGAAGAATTCAAATCTACACCATGATGTTTTATCCAATTACAATAGAAATGTTAATAGCAGTTTGTTAGTGTCGAGTATTGAACTCTGACAGAATTTACTTATAACAGATATAGATAGAAAAATAAATATTTGACTCGGTTCGATTTGGAATATCTAAATAAATATAATGAAAATACAATCAATGGCACTAAACTCGATTTTTGAACATAGTAAAGTTTTTTCCAAAAATGTTTATTTTAATTTATTTTGTATTTTTGAATATATTTTGAAAGTCTTCTTATATCAAACGATTAAATTTATAATAAAAAATAAACTTTTATTTATTTATAATTAAATTACAAAACTATATTAAAATCTTAAAAAATCAAAAAATATCATTTGTTTGACTATTACTCTGATTCGATAATTTTGAAATTTATTTACTAATTAAAATTTAATTAAGTTCTGATATACATAACCCGCTCTAATTATATATATTGAATTATTTATTGTTAAATATTACTTGATGTTTCTTCTTCAAATTGAATTTTTATAGAAAAATAGGTAGAATTGAATCTAATCATGTTTTCATCTAATTATTATTGATTTGTTTTAAGTACATTAATTATATTATAAACGATTAAAAAATATATAATTAATGTTTAAGATTGTCACTAAATTAATTTTTGTTGTTTAATTAATACTCTGAATTTACATTATAAAAATATAATGAAATATTATTTATATTGTTTCATACATATTTTATTATATGAAATATTTTTAATGTTTTCAAACAGGATGAAGTATTAATTCTAACTTGAGTCTAAACTAGAACTAAATACATGCATATACATATATCAAACAATAAATGAAAAAGTTTTTTTGTAAAATTTTTTTTCGAATAAATATATATATATATATATACAGAATATTGCAAATCATCAGGATATTGAAAATCGAATAAAAAGAGTTGTATGTAAGGTATATTCAAAATATTTATTGCAGATTAAAGTACATTAAATGACATTGTGTTTTAAAAATAACATCATTCAAATAACCTCCACGGCTTCGTTTGCAGGAGTCGATCCGAGAGACCTAATTTTGGATGACTCTTCCTCATAAATCGGGTTGGATTTCAGCAAAGGCTTAAATGACTTTGTTCTCCAGGTTGTCAATTGTTGCTGGTTTATTGGCATAGGCCAGAGACTTAACGTAGCCTCAAAGAAAAAAGTCTAAGGGCGTTAAGTCGCATGGCTTTGGCTACCAGTTAACATCACCTCGTGGCGTGGCTATTGAAATACATTATATATATATATATATATATATATATATATATATATATATATATAATGAGATAAAAAAGAAGTAAAAAAATTTTCCCAGATCACATAGAATACTAATAACAAAAATATAAGATGAAAAATTGAAACATGAGAAGACACATGATAAGCGATAGGGAATAATACTAGAAACCCCCAGGAACATCAAAAATAAGAATTTTAAATCACACCAGAAGACAAAAACAATCAAACTAAAAAAAGAAGTAAAGAAAATAAATAAGAATTAACTGTTAATTTTAAAATGTTGGTAGTTAAGGGAGTATTCTAGTCTAGAATTTCGAAAAAATCGATTTTTTAGCATATTTTCAAAGTTTAGACCTTTAAGAATATGTCTTTAAAAGCATTTTTCGAAATTCGAATTATTTTCGGAGTTATAGCTGTTTTTGTGACGCGCCGACCAATCCGATCTGGCCGGAACGAATCAACTTTAAACGCGTTTTTCTCGAAACTACTTTTTTCGACACGATTGACGTGATATCTCAAGTTATAATGGACCGATTTACTTTAAATTTGGTACAGAGCTTCTCAATATAACAGTGATTGCCTCCGCCGAGGATTTTTTGAAAATTTTGTTTTTTACTATTTTTAAAAAATTCCGAAAGTTGAAAAAAATAGGGTTAAAAATGACTGTTTTTTCACATTGCCGCCATTTTGCGAAAAAAAATTTTTTTTTAATTTTCCTAGGCAAGGATACTACTATAACCTTCTTTTTCAATTATTTCAAAAAAAATTTGCTTCAGATGACTGGAAGGGTTGGAACACGTCAACCAGGAGACACCTTTTTTTTCGAGCCCTCACTTTGCCAGCCTGTACCTTTTTCAATTTTGAATTTTTTGTTTTTAATAATACTTTTTTATACTCTTAAAATGTCAATAAATAACTGATAAAAAATGGATAGTAAAAATATTTGTTGGTTTTTTTTTATAGCGCCCGAAAAAAACATCTAAAATTCGTGCGTCTAGACTAGAATACCCCCTTAAGTAAGCTAATAAAACAGTCCAATTAATTAAATATTTGTGCACGTTAGTGCAAATTTCCTAAGATTAATCGTATATTTTCGTTTCATAACATGCGAAAAACGAATTTTCATGCACAACTAAAATATAAAAATTAATTAATCAATCATAACTGAATGTTTAATCGAAAATTAAAACAGTTCTATCATATGGTTAAATATGGTTAATAAAAAATAAATAACTTTTACGTATGCTGTTTATATGATATATTAAATTCATATCAAAAGTTCAAGTATTTGTTGCTATACATTTATATATATATATATATATATATATATATATATATATATATATATATATATATATATATATACATACATATGTAATATTTGTTTCGTGTTGAAATCATTTCTTCACTACTCTAAGCGGATATATAAGAGACGCTCGTGAAATTATGAACGACAGTCAACGCTGCGTTCGCAGGTGCAAAAATATATTAAACGAGCGCAGTTTGTGTCTACGGGGTGTGCGGCGACTGCACGTACGTCCCGCATCCATGGAATGGATTTATAATTAACGAGAATCGAGTTAGCAACGTCCCCGGCTCGGGGTTCGGCGCTAGGCCAATTACGAAATCTACGCCGAAACTCGCTTGCGTGGTTATAATGGGTATCTACACCGTACAACCGGCATCGCATCGAACTATTTTACAATTGCACATCGATCGTCATCGGTTACTGTATTGATTGATTTCGCACAATTGCCAGATAGACGTTGGAAATAATTGAGAAAGAGACAGGCCGAGACTTTAAATTATTCTTACGTAATTTCTAAGGTCGGATATGTCATTCCGCGATGTGTTATTCCGATCGATTTATTTTTCTTTTATTTTTGAACAGCAGGAATCGGTGAATGAACGACAAATGTAGATGAGTTCGTATTTATATATACAATATATTAAAAAAAAACTTATAACAAATTGTATAAACATCTTTATCCTTTATTTGAAAAATTAAAAACTGTTTATATTGAACATAATTTGAAATTATGAATACCAAAATTTACCATATAAAACAATAATAATATATATATATATATATATATATATATATATATATATATATATAGACAAAATATATTATTATATATATATATATATATATATATATATATATATATATATATATATATATATATATATATATATAAACAATAATATTTTTTGTCTGCGTCTCTTAAATCTTTTACCAGTAACTTTTTTTAAAAAAACCCTTCGTCTGATTGATTTTAAAATATGATAGAAAAGAATTACTTTTTTAAATCATTTCTCTCTCTCTCTCTCTCTCTCTCTCTATATATATATATATATATATATATATATATATATATATATATATATATATATATATATATATATATATATATATATATATATATATATATATATATATATATATATATATATATATATATATATATATATATATATATATATATATATATATATATATATATATACATATATATACATACATATATATATATATATATATATATATATATATATATATATATATATATATATACGAGCATGAATTCAATATTCTAAATATTTAATAATTCGAACATCTCAGTAATTCGTATAGCAAATATTTCATATTAAATACTCTATAATTCGGACAGTATGAAATATTATAGACAATAATAAAGATATATAAAAACTATAAAATAACGATCATGTGTTAATTTGTATTAATTTTTATTTTTTAGGGAATAAAATCGCAATAATTATAAAAAAAGTACAATCAGCTTAACTTATTGCTGATATTATTTATTTATTAGATCTTTAGTTAAAACATACCTTCGTTATTGTATGAAGTAATTTTTATTATTTAATAAATTTTGTTATTTTTATTGTTAAGTGAAATTGTAATTGATTTATTAGAACTATAAAAAATATAATATAAGAATTTCTAATCTGGTAATAAATAAAGAAGAAACAGATATTTGAAAAAATTGGATAAAACCAATTTTTAGAATATATAGAAACTCGATGGTTTTAAGAGAAGAAAAAAAACAATACCCTTTTTTCATTCTTGTACGTGTAGTAACGTGTGGAATTTCTAATCTGGTAATCAATAAAAAATACAATATAAGAATTTCTAATCTGGTAATAAATAAAGAAGAAACAGATATTTGAAAAAATTCGATAAAACCCATTTTAGAATATATAGAAACTCAATGATTTTAAGAGAAGAAAAAAAACTATACCCTTTTTTCATTCTTGTACGTGTAGTAACGTGTGAAATTTCTAATCTGGTAATCAATAAAAAATACAATATAAGAATTTCTAATCTGGTAATAAATAAAGAAGAAACAGATATTTGAAAAAATTGGATAAAACAATTTTTTAGAATATATAGAAACTCAATGATTTTAAGCCAAGAAAAAAACTATACCCTTTTTTCATTCTTGTACGTGTAGTAACGTGTGAAATTTCTAACCTGGTAATCAATAAAAAAATACAATTTAAGAATTTCTAATCTGGTAATAAATAAAGAAGAAACAGATATTTGAAAAAATTCGATAAAACCAATTTTTAGAATATATAGAAACTCGATGATTCTAAGAGAAGGAAAAAACTATACCCTTTTTTCATTCTTGTACGTGTAGTAACGTGTGAAATTTCTAACCTGGTAATCAATAAAAAAATACAATATAAGAATTTCTAATCTGGTAATAAATAAAGAAGAAACAGATATTTGAAAAAATTGGATAAAACAATTTTTTAGAATATATAGAAACTCAATGATTTTAAGACAAGAAAAAAACTATACCCTTTTTTCATTCTTGTACGTGTAGTAGTTGTATTTAAATCTTTTAGTTAATATTTTTAAGCTAGTTTTATTATAATATCTTAATGTCATTGATTTGAAATCTAACGTTATCATCAGATAATGTAGATAGTATAATTTAAATATCATTTATAATACCTTATGGTAGCATTAAAATAGAAATTGGTCATGAAAATATAATACAAGTGACTCAACGATATTAAGTAACAGAATTAAATAAAAAACATAATTTATTAAATTCTTTAAAATATTTATTCATAAATAGATAGTAAAACGTATTTTATTGATACATTAATAACCAATGTGAACAGTTTGATATATATATATATATATATATATATATATATATATATATATATATATATATGTATGAATATATTTTATAAATTCGTAATAAATAACCTGAAGATATTATTGTAGCTTAGTAGTGAGTATATTAGGTATCTAACCAATTTCTAATTGTTCACCTTACTATATTTGTATGTCATCTTTCATTAAAAATGCAACCGTATCTTTGACAAAAAGAACACTTGAAGAAATTTAATCTTGATGATATGATAAAATGAGTGAAATGATGTTCTAAATGAATTGAAGTTCACTATTTTCAAAATATAAATTTGTATTTTTTTACATATATCATTTTATTCAATATCGTATATTATGGATTAGTTATGAATAAAATAAAAGCTCAACGTTAATGATATCAGCTTTTTTCTCTACCTCACTTTTTATTTTTACTTAATATCATCAAGTACTCAATACATATTTTCATGAATTTCGATAGATTTTGGTAGTTAATATATATATATATATATATATATATATATGTATATAGTAAAAAAAATCGTTTATAAATTTAGAAAAATAATACTTTGCAAAGATTTTTTTTGTTAACTTAAGGGGTTATACGCAATTAGAAATTTCAAAAAATCGATTTTTTGCATTTTCGGAATGCACATATATTTGAGTATATTCTCTGAAAATTTGAAGTAAATCCGATAAATATTTTCGGACATACACCTGAATTTGTAAAAAAAATTTAACTATGTGTAAACTACTTCCGAAACTTCAAACGCGTTTATCTCAAAACGGTGTTTTCATAGTCGGTGATCTCGATATCTCAGAAATGGCTGAACCGATCGGTCTCAAATTTTCACACAATCTTCTCAAATATATTCCTCAGGTATTGAACGAAGGAATAAGGTTTACAAAAATTATTACTATTTTTTTTAAACAATTTGGAGCGAAAATTTTAGTAAAAAACGAAAAATTTTTTTCAAGTAGACGCCATTTTGTCAAAAATGAAAATTTTTATTATTCCTTCGTTCAATACATGCATTAATCTATCCTTTAAAAGAATTGACCATATTTTTTGATTTCAAATAATCCAAACCGCCGATATGGAGATCACCTCCAAATGCCTTTTTTTGAAAGTCGTTCGGGACATCGTCTGCAGGAGCGGTGCACTTCAATATTTTTTTATGATCGACATGTTATTTTATTCTTGAAAATAGGATCTATTCAAATAACCATCATTTGTAATTGCAAAATAAATACTGTTTCTAAAAAAAATTTCTAAAAAAACGTCGTTTTTGCGCCTCGCAAGTGCGTATAACCCCTTAAATAAGTTACAAAATTTCAAATTTAAAAATAGTTAACCTAAAAGAGTTTATTTTTTGAAAAATAATTTTATATACATATATATATATATATAAACTCTCTCTCTCTCTTTCTCTTTACACAAACACACACACACACACACACACACATATATATATATATATATACTATAAATCGTATAGTTTTTAGTAAAAAAATCGATAGCGTACATGATTTATAAGCATTGAATTAGATTCTCTACTTGACATTTACTTTAATAGATACATTTCAGATTATAAGTTTGGATAATAGTTATTAATGCTATATGAACTTTATACATTTTTAATATCATTTAAAACACAAAACTTGATTAAACTTTCTAAAATATTTTTTTAATTTTTTAAAGGTTATTTCTTTGAAACTGTTATATAATTAATATTAATTAACAAGTTATTAATTTCTAAATATATTATGAAAATCTAATCACTTTATTTCATAATATATTCTGCAATATTGTTTTTAATGCAAAACAAAATAAAAAAATAGAAAAATCATACATCTAAACATATATTTTCAATTTTTTACAAAAAAATGTAACTTAAATGAATGTAAAGGAAATCAAAAATGTGTGTTTATGAAAGTTATAGGCAATAATTTCTTTCTGTAAAATGAATTCATCTACATTACCAAGCTATGATTGTGAATGATTTTCGTATTAAAATTGTTACACATTCGCCTTTTTAACCATATGTGATTAATTTTTTCATAAATAAAGACGGTCCCTTTACTGTTTGTTTACATTGATATATCGCTTATAACTCTTTCCTATCAGAATAAACAATATAAAATTAAAACTATACAAAGATAACCAATGATAATATATGTAACATATGTTCAAAAATATGTTATTCATACTGTTTTTAATTTCAATGTTATTCTATTTTTCATTATATATATATATATATATATATATATATATATATATATATATATATATATATATATATATATTTGAGAATAAAATAAATCATTAAAATATTTTATTAATTTTTCGTATCTGCAATCTAATAGATATATTTTTTTATATTTATTATCTTTCTTATAATTAAAAATATTTTTTATATTCTCGTTTATTTTAAACCCAGTCGGAACCTTTATATTTGTTACTCATCAACATTAGCCAACAATAATAATCTTAAATTAGCGATGCTGTAATTTAATCTTCTAATCCAGTGAATTTAACAATATTTCTCTAATATATTTAATTATTTTTATAAATCAAATTCTTAATTAGTTATTAGAATTAAGTCTCCTACGACAGATAAAATATATATTTCGATTTTGAAAAATTGTAATTTGTTATTTTTAGTATAATTTGTAGATTCTTTATTGTTAAGCTGATATAATTATTTTACTTTATTTATTTTTTATAGATTTTTATAAATTTATTGATTTTATATAATTTTATTTCTTTTCGATCATGAATTTTATTTTCATTTAGTTTGTTATGTTTAATTACTTAATAGAATAGTTATTTATAATACTGTTTCAATGAAATAATAATATTCTTGTCTTTCGAATATAAATTAAAAATCATCTCAAACTAATCCATCTAAAAATAACTAATACGTCGAAATCACTTATCCAATATTGACACTAATATTAAATTATATTAAAAATTAATAAATAATATTGTATATATTTTAGTTTATAATTGTATTTATTTAATATTTTTAACGACTGCAATATTTTGTCATGGATATCGATTGTAATGTATTTATTATTTACATGTTTTTTTTTTTAAAAAAAAACGTACTAAGAATATGCAACATTTATAAATTAAATCTATCCCAATAATTTAATTTTAACAATATATGAAATATACATGAAAATTTATTCCATATATTTTTTATTAAAATCTACAAATATTTTATCAAGAATTTACGCTTTTTCAAATTTACATGTTTCTTGTTCATATATGTGTAAACTTCATTGTATATTTTTTATTTTCCAAAACATTTAAGCTGATGTTTAGTTATATTTAATGAATTTTTTTAATGTTTAAAATCAATTAATAAAATAAACGTTTTCAATACATAATTTAGTATTTTAGATCAAAATAAATTGTTGGAGAAACTTCTCTTAATAAAAATTATTATACATTTCTTTCACTAAAATCTTTATAATTCTTAAATATAATTTATAATTAGATTCTGGTTTTCAAAAAAATCATATTATATATATATATATATATATACAATTATATGTACTATTAAATTATTACAAGAGTAACAATTAAAGGTATTAATTTGAAAAATAATATGATTTACTTAATTAAATATTTATTTGTTTATTGTCTATATTTTATTTATTTATTTATTTATTTTTTTGATGAAATTAGACAAAGTACATCACATATATAGATGTTTCATGTTTACTGTCTTATAATACAATAGTATAATGTAATTAAGTATTTAATTTATTTTATTAAAACATGTATACTTATATGTATGTATGTCAGTTTGTATTTATACACGTACGTCGATGAGTACGTTTATATATAAATGTATGAATTTTCACATCAAACAATTGGTTTCCATAAGGTCAATCATTTTAATTTTCTATATTTCTAAAAATGTTTGTGTCATTGATTAATATTATGAAGAGAAAATGTAAAGCGAAATCGATCGAAATATAAGAATTGGTTATTATTCATCATACAAAGCGAATTTTTTAACTGACATCAATATTATAATACATAAAACATATCCTAGGATACAATATGTATTATAGTGTTTTATAAGGAAATTAAAAAAATCTAAATAACAAGAGATAACATTATTAAATGATTGTGATAAAAGCTCAACTGTAAAAATAAAACGTAACATTTGAAAACTATTGAGTAAATATAGCTATCATTTTTGAAAATTTAGTAGTTCCAAAAACAGGCATTTTTATATGGATACATTAGAAAAAAACAGCTTTTAAAATTCATGTCTTTAAAAAAACTCATGAATTTTACAAATAAGTTTATGAAATATGTATATACGAGGTGTGATCAAAAAGTAAGGTGAATTTTGAAATTTAGCGGGCTACATCCGTTCGATCTTCGATTTTTTTATTTGGTTATGTTGGTACACTCGTCTCGAATATATGTTCCAAATTTCAGCTATGTAGCATGTTTAGTTTGTTGGTGAGAGGCATAAAAGTTAGAAGTGTTTTGCAGGCTCCACGATTTTCCGCTGTCGAAAATCATGGATCAAAGAGTTTGCATTAAATTTTGTGTGAAAAATGGAATCAAGTGCTCCAAAACACTTGAAATGTTGAAAGTGGCATACGATGAGTCTACTTTAAGCCAAAAAAATGTTTACAAGTGGTATAAACTCTTCCAAGAAGGCCGAGAAGACACCAACGACGAACCTCGTTCTGGACGCCCCAGCACGTCAACAACTGATGAGAACGTTGAAGAAGTGAAGAAAATAGTGTTGGGGAATCGTCGAATTACCATTAGAGAAATTGCTGATGATATTGGCATCTCGTTTGGTTCGTGCCAATCAATTTTAACGGGTGTTTTAGACATGAGACGTGTGTCAGCGAAGTTTGTTCCGAAATTGCTCGATTTCGACCAAAAGAACCGTCGCATGAGCATCGCCCAAGAGCTATTGAATGACGTCAACGACGACCCAGATTTACTCGACAGGGTCATAACAGGTGACGAAACATGGGTATACGGTTATGACGTCGAAACTAAGACTCAATCGTCCCAGTGGAGGCATTCCGGATCACCAAGACCAAAAAAGCACGCCAAGTTCGATCAAATGTGAAGGTTTTGCTTACAGTTTTCTTTGATTGCAGGGGCGTGGTGCATCATGAGTTCTTGCCACAGGGTAGAACAGTAAATAAGGAATATTACCTGCAAGTTATGCGCAATTTGCGCGAAGCAATCCGCCAGAAACGTCCGAATTTGTGGAAGAACAAAAATTGGCTTTTGCACCATGATAACGCCCCTGCTCACACATCGTTGCTTGTGCGCGAATTTTTGGCTAAAACCAACACACTAATGATGCCGCAGGCACCGTATTCCCCAGACCTGGCCCCCTGTGACTTCTTCTTGTTCCCGAAACTGAAGAGGCCCATGAAAGGACGGCGTTTTGCAACGATTGAGGAAATAAAGACGGCATCGAAAGAGGAGCTGAACAAGATCACAAAAAATGATTTTTTGAAATGCTTTGAGGATTGGAAAAAGCGTTGGCACAAGTGCATTATATCCGAGGGGGATTACTTTGAAGGGGACAAAATAAAAATTGATGAATACATAAATATTCTTTGAAAAAAATAAAAATTCACCTTATTTTTTGATCACACCTCGTATACGATTTTAAAAAAAAGTGTAACATTTGTTAATGAAATAAAATATTAAATATTTTTTTTTTGATAAAAAATCGTAATACAATTAAATTCTACCATTTTAAAATATGACTTGCATATTTTTCATCACTATCTTTTGTCCATTTTGCATTTTTTCCTATTCTGCATTTTTGTTACTAATAATTTTTGAGGATTAAAAAAATGAAATTATGTTAAGTAGCTATTAAAACGGATTTATATTCGTCGTTAGCAAAGAAAAAAGTATTTGACAAATGTCCAATTATTAAAAAAATCCTTTTTCGATGTGATTACAATCTCGGCCAATTGTACTAATTCGATTTGCATCCACCAGATAGTTTACATATACTTAAATCACATTCGGCACGAGAAACGAAACGATTATTGAATGCGTTAAATATATATATAAATATATATGTTCATGTTGAAAGATACTATAATAGTGTACAGCCAGCAAACGAGCGTTGAGTTACGACGGCGTGTTCATTTGTACGTCGACTGATCGTGCTGTTTTCGCTCTGTTTCAAGATACCCTGCGGCCTCCGTTTCTGCGGTTGACTGCATCGCGTCTCCACGGGTGGAATCATATCGCACGTGCCGATGTCCGTACACGTGCCGTTTCGATCGTACGTGATGAATATTAAGCTTGTCAAGAGAAACTACGTCTTTACGCCTAGATGTCCGCAAGACTTTGAAATACAAAGCGTGATGTATCATTTGTGATAAATCACGTATCATACACACATATTCGTACGTATCGAAATTATATATATATATATATATATATATATATATATATATATATATATATATATATATATATAAGGTCTACCGGAAAGTTCTGTCCGTTTTCGAATTAAAAACAGATATTACATTGTCAATATATTTATTAATATTTACTGAATAATATCATTTTTTCTTCGTTACTAATGACCTCTTCCCAACGAGATGGTAATTTGTGAATTCCATTTCTGTAGAATGACTCATCTTTGAAACTTGAGATGACATTATCGGACAGAACTTTCCGGTAAACCTAATATATGTATAAGTATGTATATGTGACTATAAAGTCAAATTTCTGTATATGTGACTATAAAAAGTAATTGATTAAAAAAAAATAAAATCTAAGCAACTATATCAGATATACATCTTTAAATATTTTGTAAATTATTAATTATCATAATATAATATAATTTAATCGAAACATAAACAAGCATTCTATTTTTTAATATTTTTATTTGTATTTTGTACATAGCATATAATTTTATGACCAGATAATTATATACAAACATATTACAATCACAAGTTTACATTATATATAATAACATTTGTAAAATATCATGCATTCAATTAAAAATAAATATTATAAAGTAATATTTTAAAAAAGAAACAAGGTTTTATATTTCGTAAATGTTATAAATTGTACGAGTTGTTTGATAAGTCCGTGTAAAAATAAAAACTGCTTCATTTTTTTGAATAAATCGTTTTTATTTTTCAACATAGTCTCCTTTTAGGCTTATACACTTCATCCAACGCTGCTCTAGTTTGTTGATCCCTTCCGAATAATAGGATTTGTCCAAGTCTGTAAAATAGTCATTCGTTCCTGCAATCACCTCCTCGTTCGAATAAAATCTTTTTCCCGCGAGCCATTTCTTCATATTAAGGAACAAATAATAGTCCGATGGAGCCAAGTCTGGAGAATAGGGGGGATGTGAAACGATTTGGAACCCTATTTTCATTAGTTTTGCGACCACAACTGCTGAGGTGTGAACTGGTGCGTTGTCGTGATGAAAGACGACTTTTTTATGGGCTAATCGGGGACGTTTTTCTTGCAACTCGGTTTTCAAACGATCCAATAACAATGAATAATATGCACCTGTAATGGTTTTACCCTTTTCCAAATAGTCGATAAAGATTATTCCTTGCGAATCCCAAAAGACAGTCGCCATAACCTTCCCGGCCGAAGGAATTGTCTTCGCCTTTTTCGGAGCAGATTCCCCCTTGATAACCCATTGTTTAGACTGCTCTTTGGTCTCAGGAGTGTAGTGATGTATCCATGTTTCATCTACAGTGATGAAACGACGCTTAAAGTCCTGCGGATTTCGCTGAAACAGCTGCAAACCGTTCTTGCAACACTTCACACGACCTCGTTTTTGGTCGATCGTGAGCATTCGCGGCACCCACCTGGCGGATAGCTTTTTCATGTCCAAATGTTGGTGCAAAATATTATGTATGTTCACACGAGATGCCTACAGCACTAGTAATCTCACGCACTTTCACTCTTCTGTCATCCATCACCATATCATGGATTTTATCAATGATTTCTGAAGTGGTGACCTCAACAGGGCGTCTAGAACGTTCAGCGTCTCTTGTGCTCATATGGCCACTCCGAAAATTTTGAAACCACTTATAAACCGCACCAATCGAAGGTGCAGAGTCACCATAATGTTTATCAAGCTTCTGTTTAGTCTCCTGAGGCGTTTTGCCTTTAATGAAGTAGTGTTTAATCAACACGCGAAATTCTTTTTCGTCCATTATTTGACAATCACTCGATTTCCTTGATTCCAACGATTGTCAAACACAAAGGAATAGACCGATATGGCTGAAACTTGATGTGTGTTCTTCCAAAAGGTGCTACTAATTAAAAATAACCTCGATATGCACCAGTGGTGCCATCTTTCGGAATTTACACGGACTTATCAAACGACCTCGTTTATTTGTTAGTGTATTAAAAAAATTTTATACCGTTATTTAATTTGCAAAACATTTTTGTTATTAATTTTATTAAAAAAAACGAAAAATAGTTTTTAATGATTAAAAATCATTTTATGGTCAATGATAAATCAAATTTGCCGATTCTAAAGAAAAAATTAACACTGATATTTTAATTCCATCTATTCATTGATCTCTTTTTGGATTTGTTAATTCACAGTCAGAACTTTTACATATACAACTAAGTCATTTCCAATATTGAATATTAAGTCATTTCCAACAACACAAGATTTTATAAAAGTGTTCAATAATCACTTATTGTTTAATTTTTTCTAATATAAATAATTTAATAGCAGGGCTATCAAAATTACACAAATTTACTAAAAAAATAAACAATTTCTACATTTGAAAGTTGTTTCAAATGTCTTTAATATTATTCGTTTCGTTTATATTCAATTAGATCTTTATTAATAATGACAGAATAGAGTGTACCTTTTTAGAAATCTGTAACAGACAGTTCCATATATAAATATTATACTTCGCACTTGAATTTCACTTCAAATATGAATTGTGTATATTACCAATAGTTTCAGTTTATAAAAATTTTCCAAATAATATCACTGATTTTTAGCGTTTAAGCAATTGTGTACTATTACGAGGATCGTTTGATAAGTGTGGTAAAAAAGTAATAAAAACTAAATTGAAAAATTTAATTAAATTAAACAATAAATAAATTTACCATACTTATCAAATAACCCTCGTATATATATATATATATATATATAGAGAGAGAGAGAGAGAGAGAGAGAGAGAGAGAGAGAGAAATCAGTACTAATCAATTTTAGTAGAAAACGACGTTAAAAAAGTATATTTAGAAAATTAAATTGGAAACATTACGCTTTTTATACACATGTAGAGAAATTATTAAACTTCAAAATAAAAAAAGTATAAAAAATTTTAAAAGATAGGCTGCTTATAAAACTTAATGTTTTGAAAAACAAATATTAATTTTTTAGTGTTATTTGTTTAAAAATCTATATTATATTTTTTAATTGTTATTTTTATCAGAGCAATCAGTCTAACCACTCCGGAAATGTAATGTTTGGAAAATATATCTATAGGATAATTTTTCAATACCATACCATTATTAATCCCATAACAGAAGAATGAAAACTAATATAACATAATAAATATACGAATTAAAATTGTTTATAATCTTTTTTTTAGAAAATTTTAAGAAAATCAGAGAATTGAATTTAAATATATTCATTTTCTTATATATATATATATATATATATATATATATATATATCATCACACATCATAAAGCCCATATCAATCCACTTACTGGACGAAAGCCTCAATGAATGCTACCATTCATTGGTATTTGGTCATATTTACCACGCTGACCAAGCGGATTGGTGAAGATATATATATATATATATATATATATATATATATATATATATATATATATATATATATATATATGTATGTATACTCGTATATATAAATTATTTTTATTTTTCTTCGAAATGTAATACATTTCAATACACTGTATTTTACGAAAGTATAAAAAATATATAAGAAAATGAATTTTTGAAAGTTAAAAATTTATAACTATCTAAAAAGGAAGTAAATTTTTTTTTTGATATTACAATTTGTTTTCATAAATTATATTAGTTGCAGATTGTATTTAGAATTATTTGAAAATGTAAGTAGTTGTAACAAACGTCAAACTTTAACACCGATAATAATACATACTTTATATAAAGGAAGCATATTAATGCAACAGTATGCATGATACTAAAATTTGTGATTGTGGGAATATCGTTTTAATAATGTATCGTTTTGATAGAGTGACAAACACAATTTCTACCATCAGCCTTTCGTCATAACGAACAATCATACTCTCGCACAATACCCAGCATCCACAATTAAACACCAATATATATATATATATATATATATATATATATATATATATATATATATATATATATATATACACATATGTATATATCAAAATCAATCAATAAAAGGAAGGAATAACACACTTCCTAAAAATAAAAGATATAGATATATAAATATTTCAATTTAATTTTCATAATACATTTTATCAGCACTTCTCTGAATTTTATTGTTCTTATTAATTTAAAATTACGAATGAAATGAAAATAGTCTTGTCTTTCTATAAGTATTTATTTAATTATAATTTTTGTAGATTAATTTTAATTTTCTTTTATAACGAATCAATATTCTAAACACATTAGAATCTTCTTAAACTGTTCAATAGTTTCTTATTATTAATTTTAATTTGTTAATATCCATTTCAATGTCAAATCATCATTAATGCTCCGTAGGTAAAAAAATAAATTTATTATAAAACATATTTGATAGCATACATTTTAAAAAATTATTTGAAATTAAGAACACGTTTGCATTTGAATTTATTAATATTGCATTATCATAATTAACAAACCTTAACCAAATTTTGAATAAACCTGTTCTTTAAAATTTGAATTGTAGTTATCAATTATTTTAATAACTTTCTTTACTTTTTTAAAGAAACAGTTTCCAGTATCTATTTTTTTATACTTAGATAAAGTTTTACTGTAACGTTTAACTGCATAAACCGATTTTTTTGCCAGATTATTATTTTTTTAAAAAATATCATATTATTGCTATTTATATTAATATCATTATAGAGAAAATGTAAAAATATAAAATAATAAAATTATTTGAAAATGAAATAGTAGTAAATTGTATTTAAATATAACTAATATTTCATAAGACATATTTTCAAAATTATTTTAAATTTTATTATAATTTTTTTGAATAATGAATCTAATATTATTTATTTTAATTTTTTAATTAAAATTTAATTTTTGTAAATATTCAAATTTAATGAATTTCAAACATAAATATTTTATTTCTTATTTAAAAAGAATTTTTAAATGGCTTAATTTTATATATATATATATATATATATATATATATATATATATATATATATATATATATATATATATAAAATAATTCATGTATATAAAATTGACCTGTCTGCCATCTATGAATGTCAATCTCGATTACTTATATCGATAAGATAGATTTTGAGTTAAAAGTGTTTTTTTTAAAAAAAAAAATCAAAATATTCAAATATTTTTAATTTTATTCATTAATTATTCATTACTTAATATATTTTAAACCATGATAGTAATATATATATATATATATGCACATATGTATAAAAACGTGTAATGTTTTATAAAAAATATTTGTCATAATTATATTAAACAACTATAAAACTTAAATTAAAAACCTTTTCTTTGTTATTTCAAAAAATATCATAAATACATTCATACACTCTTATATATATATATATATATATATATATATATATATATATATATATATATATATATATATGTAATTGTTTTATAAAAAATGTTTGTCATAATTATATTACTTAAATATATTTCTTTTTATCAAAAATATTAATACATTCATACATTATATTGATATATATATATATATATATATATATATATATATATATATATATATATATATATATATATATATATATAAAGTTGTGTTATTAAATATATTTCTTTTATCTTTAATGGTGTAATTTTTGATTTTTAATGCTATTATACATTTTAATAAAGATATCAAAGTTTATATCATAAGTAATTATAACTTGTTTACATATATATATATATATATATATATATATATATATATATATATATATATTCAAGAATGTTTAGTATTTGTATAATTATATGTGTTTAATTTTTATGTTCTTTTTATACAATTTAAACATATTAAAAAAATAGAATTAATATTATTACACTACTTTTGATATTATTACAAAATTTTAAAAATAATCATTCATTACTATCTAATAATTATTAATATAAAAATTATATATATATATATATATATATATATATATATATATATCTATATATATATATATATACATATATATATATATATATATGTATATACACACATGTGTATACACTGATTCATTTTGACATTGACATTTTGGTATACACTGATAAAAAATTATGGACAAACATGGAATTTTGTATTTTGACATTTGAAAACAGTAAATAAAAAAGTAGTAATTTAAATGTTCATCTATGGCGTGCTTTCACAGTAAATGTGGTAAACGCGTAACCCTCCTAAATAATAATTGTACAGCTATAAGAAGTATTTATGAATTTAACCATGGAATTGTATTAAGCGCCGAACCTCTTGTTAACGATTCCTTATTTGAAGTCAAAATTGACAAAAAGGTTTACAATTCATATCTTAATGTTTTTCTGTTTAGATTTTTTATTTTACATATTAATATTTTGTAGCACGTTTATTTTAAAATGCACCAAATGAACTGATATTTTCTGTTTTTTTTAAAGTCTAGAATTTTCTTTAATTAAAAATAGATTGTATTTTATATAATAAAGAAGTTCATAATAATATAATTATTTTTCTATATATATATATATTTGTATGTATATATATTTTTATATATATATATTTGTATGTATATATATTTATATATATATATATATATACATATACATATATTTTATCTAAGTCAATAATATTTAATTTTAATATTCAATTATAAGGTAAATGCTTGGTCTGGAAACATAGAAATTGGTGTGATAGCAACTCAACCAGAAAATGTAGATTTACCTGCATGTGCTTTAGCTCTTCGTAATGGATCATGGGTAATTGAAAAAAATAATTTGTATTGATATTTATATTTTTATAATTAAATCTTGCCAGTGTTGTTTAATATAAGAGTTGTATGTGTACTTTTATTGCCTTATCTATAAATACTTTTTATGTAAATTTATTTGACAGTATATTTGATAAAAGTTTATAAATATAAATCATTAAATAATGATTCATAATTTTCTTGAAAGATACAATGAAAATAAATATACATTTAATTTATTATTATTAAACGTAACATATTTTATGAAATATAAATACACGTATTCAGTAATTTTTATATTGCACATCTTTGTTTATTGTAATTCATAACTAATTCAAATATGATATTTAAATTGATATATATTATTGATATTTAACTTTTTGTAAACAAATTTTTGAACATTAAGTATTGAACTTAAAAATAAAATGATATTAATGTAGAGAATTACACTTGAATATTATTAAAAACTATTTAATAATTTAACTTTCATTGCACTACTGTAAAATTTGGTGAGATTTATTTATATTTTTTATTTAATTAATCATATTCATCTAGTACAGATACTTTATATTAACATTTATTGTTTATTTTCATTATAGATAATGTCAGGAAATTCAGTATTAAAAGATGGACAACCAGTAACTGAATGTTATGGTGAAGATTTAGATAAACTGTCTGAAGGAGATCGTATTGGTGTGATGCGAACTTCTCATGTAAATTTATATACATTAAGTTTTAAATGCATCTATATATATATATATATATATATATATATATACACATACATACATACATACACACATACATATATGTATGTATGTATGTATGTATGCATGTATATGTCTGTCTGTCTGTATTTTCTATTATTAAGTAATTATTTTACATGTTTGTATTTGATAAGGTAATATAACTTATTTATTTTCAATAAAAAAAATCATTTCAATTTTATACAGGGAGAACTTGTTATATTTATTAATGGTACACCACAAGGAATTGCAGCAAAAGGTTTGCCCTCAAATGTATATGCTGTTGTTGACATGTATGGAAAATGTGTACAAGTTTCAATGGTTGCAAATGTTCCTTTAGAACATGATAATGAAGAAAATATGAATTGTAGCTATTCTCAATTAACTCTTGAACAGGAACTTATGAGTGGTTTACAGTCTAGTTTGCAGTCAAATTTAAGTGAACTTAGTCTGGATATACAACAAGATTGGAATGTTAGTCTCAATATACCACTTGAAAGTAATGATAGTACTACAAATGCCACACGATCTGTTGATATGAGTAAGTATGATGTTAAAATTTATATAATCATATTTAATTTTTTTTAGATTTATATTTGATGTACTTTAACTTATTTCACAGAAAAAATATAATTTATAAACATCAGTTTAAGTTTTCTGCATTATTTTCCCACTAATTCCTTTGCACATATAAATAAATTTATAATTATTTATTTTACAGTTCAACGTGATCGATTACATTTTCACTCTAGATGTGGGACTTTTGTTAAATTGACATCAAATTTTCGAACAGCAGAAAGAAGGCGACCTTTGGATGAATTCAATAATGGTGTAGTCATGACACATCGATCTTTAATGGATGATGAATTATTTGAAATTCGTATAGATAGATTAGTTGATAAATGGAGTGGGAGTATAGAGGTTTGATTAAAATCTATTTTTTTTTTAAAAAAGCAGGTTTATATTGTATTAAAACAGTTAATTTACGTTTATATATATATATATATATATATATATATATATATATATTGTAAACTTAATTGTCTGTTTGTTTTGATTATTATTAGAAAGCACACTGTTATTTTATTATTTATTTTATGTAATGTTAAAAACTCAAAATATTTTTTATATTATAAATCCATTCAAATTTTCTAATTGATTTAAATAAATAGCAATATATTTAAAAGTGAATTGTTATAAGTTAATCCCAAATAATTGTATTTTTAGGTAGGAGTTACGACACATAATCCGAATTCATTGGAATTTCCAGCAACAATGACAAATATGCGCAGTGGTACTATTATGATGTCTGGTTGTGGTATTTTAACAAATGGAAAAGGAACTCGAAGAGAATATGGAGAATTCAATCTAGATGAGCTCAGAGTATGTATAAAAAATATATTAATACTACAATTACTATACTACAATTAAATGAATATTCAAAAATAAATATTTTGTATTGGAATTGGTATATTTTTTATTATAATATATTAATGAAATGTTTCCAATAATTTTTATAAACAAAATATGTATGTTCTAAAATACATCTAAACTTCAATAAATATAAACTAAAAATGACCAATAAAATTTCTATTATTGGTATAAATATATATATATTACTAGTGTAAAATTATTAATTATAATATTTTTTTGATAACGGCATTAAAAATTCTTATGTACAAATATAATTATATCAGAAACTATATAATAATGTTTTGTTATATCCTATAAAAAAATTTGTATAATTTAAGGAAGGTGATCGTGTTGGAATGATGCGAAAGTCTAATGGAAATTTACATTATTTTATTAATGGAATGGATCAAGGTATTGCAGCTTCAAAAGTAGCACAATCAGTTTGGGGTGTAATAGATCTATATGGAATGACAATTAAGGTATTTTAATCAAATATTTTAATTTGTAACATTTTGTTATACAAATTAGTTTTTTTTAACTTTACATACTTTATTTTAGGTTACTATAGTGGACCGAGATGAACGAGAAGAACAAAATTTGATTACACGTCGCAATACCTTATTACAGGACATGTCATTGAACATACATGAACTATCCTGTGATTTTGATTGCCATGATAGGCTTACATTTCATTCAAGTTGTGGAACGCATGCAGATGTAATAAATAATGGAAGAACAGCTCACAGACCAAAGTAATAAAAAAAATAAACAAATTATATTAAATATTATTTGATTTGTAAATATTTTTAGTGCAATGGATGATTTTAATAATGGAGTTGTTTTAACTGCACGCCCATTGAAACCTAATGAACAATTTGAAGTAAGATTAGACAAAGTTGTAACAAAATGGGCTGGTTCTATAGAAATAGGGGTAACAACACATTTACCAACTGAACTTGAATTTCCTTTTACAATGACAAATGTGAGGTAAGTTTAATTTAAACCTTTATTATATTATTAATGTTTATTAAAATGGATAGTACTTTACAAACTTGTATTTTTAACATATATATATATATATATATATATATATATATATATATATATATATTTGTTTATTTAAGATCTGGTACATGGATGATGACAGGAAATGGTGTTATGCATAACGGGACAACAATTATAGATAATTACGGAATGAATCTTGATAGATTGCAGGTAATAAGAATGAAAATATACAATTTATATTGTAGTTTGTTCTACCATATTACATGTATACAAAAAGTAAATTATTTACACATTTGAATATAATTACACAAATTTATCAATACTTATAATTTCTTTATATTATAAATATATTTTTACATTTTTATTGTATAGTTATAAAAATTGATATTTATTCCATCAAAAATATTGTACATAGTCTGCCTTGTATTTGAAGTAATATATTTAATTGAGTGTATGACTACTGTAAGTATAAAATCTATACCTTTGAAGTCACTTAACTATAAAAATATTTTGCTTTTTAAGGTTGGAGATAGAGTTGGTGTGATTAGAAAAGATACTGGAACAATACATTTCTTTGTAAATGGTGTAGATCAAGGCCCTGCTGCTAAAAATATTCCTGAACGAGTTTATGGTGTGATAGGTATACAATACTTTAAATTATATATTCAACAATAATTGTAAAAAGTACAAAAGTTATTCTTATTTTTAAGTACTTTTATTTTAAATTTGTTTATCTTATAGATCTTTATGGTCAAGCAGCACAAGTAACTATTCAAGATTCATTAGATTGTTATTCTCCAGAAACAATTAATAGTAGTATTTCAAATACCACATTATACACGTGAGTAATTTAGATACTTTATTGTTGTTTTTCAAAATATTAATCATATTAAATTATTTTAAAAATTTAAAAAAGAAAATAATATAAAAATATTCTATAAATAAATTTAATTCGTTTTATTAATGTTTTTTAGTGATCTTCGTTTTCATCACCTCCATGGAAAAAATGCAAGAATTTCTAATAATGGAATGACAGCATCGCGAACACGTGCTTTTGCAGAATTTAATGACGCTATAGTGTTTTCTAATCGACAACTTAGAGATGATGAAGTTTTTGAAATTGTTTTGGATAAAATGGTAGATCGTTGGTCAGGAAGCATTGAACTTGGTATTTGCATTTTTTTAATTTGTAGTAATTCAATATAATTTGATATATTTAATAAATATTTTTTATACTTTAACTAATCAGCAATAAGTATATTGTAAAAAATGTTAAATGTTTAACATTTTATTTTATATATGAACATTTTGTATATATTATTTTTATTTTATTAAATAATATTTAAAAAAGTAAAATTACCACTCAGTGTTCATGTTCATATATCATTTTAAATTTTTTATTAGGTGTTACTGCCATGCGACCAGATGAAATAGACTTTCCAAGTACAGCTACAGACTTAAATCAGTATACATGGATGTTAAGTGGAGCAGTAATAATGGAAAATGGAATTACTCTGAAGAATGGTTATACCTGTGATTTAGACACACTAGTTGTGGACAGTAGAATAGGTTTGTTTCATTAAAAAAAATATTTTAGAAAAGATATCTTAATAAAATAAATGATTTGAAATTATTTATACAGCTTAATAATAATATATATATACATATGTTTTTTTATATTCTTCAGGATTATCACGCAAATCAAATGGTATGCTTCACTTCTATAGAGATGGTATTGATCAAGGACCTGCTTGTCGTGTGTCCCGAAGTGGTGTTTATGCTGTAGTAGACTTATATGGCCAGTGTGCACAAGTTAGTTTAGCAGGTGCTCGATGTACTACTGCAGCTGGTGTACCATCTTCCCCTCCACATAGTGAAGATCCAACACCTGCATCACTTCAAGCAAGCATTATACAACAACCACTTGGACAAAATCAAATACCTGCTACAGATTCTTATCTTGCGCATAGGTGAAAATAGAGTATAATTTAATTAATTTTATATATATATGTATATGTATATCATTACCAAATTACTTTGTTCTTCTTTTTTTAAAATTTAATAATATATTTTATATCTAATTTTCAGATTTTCAGAATGGCATGGAAAAAACATAACTTTAACAGAAAATAACACAAATGCCTCTAGAAATAGAAATAGCTCATACTGCCTTGTATTCAGTTCAAACTCATTACAGACAGATGAACTTTTTGAAGTTGGAATTTTATCTGTTGCCCCACAATATGCTGGAAATATTAAAATTGGTATTACATCAGTAAATGTAATAGATCCAAAATTTTATACTAACATACCTGCAAATATTGCAAGTATTCCTGGTGATTATTGGTATATATCAGGTGAGTACATTTGTTTTATATATCATAAAATACTGATAGTATGCAGGAAATTTAGCAATTAATTTTTTTTATAGAATTATCAGACATGTAGTATGCATACAATTATTCTTTTTGTTTTAATACAATTTTAGCTATTTATTTATAAAAAGTACAATTTGCACTAATATATTTAATTTTTTATATATTTGTCTTGTATAATAAAAAATAATTTTTCAGTTTCTTTCATTAAAGTGAAGTTTTTGAGTATTGAAATACTAATATTTAATTTTTTGCATGTATTAATTTTATATTAGTATTATTTTATTTTAAATTGAAAATATACTTTTTAAAATTATATTAATTAATGCCTGTAAAAATATTTAATATTTTATTTTTTATATTTCTTTAAAACTAGGTAATGAAGTAAGAATGAAAAATCGTGTGATTAGTACAAGTTTTTGCCCCAGCTTAGATTGGTTGGGTGTAGGAGATAGAATTGGTATAAGAAGGGCTCCTGATGGAACTGTACGAGTCATAATAAATTCTGAAGATATGGGTCCTGTATTTACCAATGTTCCAGAGGTATTAACAAGGTAATAAAAAGAATAAAAATTATATATTTATTTTTTTTATTTTGTAGGGGGTATTTGTGTTAATAGAACTATATGGTCGTACATCAAGTATTCATGTAACTAGTGCTCGCATTCCACAAGCTCCTCTCAATACTGCAATGTCACTATCTATGTCTCCACTTACAAGTTTAAAACTTCATGATAGTTTGGAATTAGTGCTTGATCCACCATCTCATCAATATCAACCTGGAGGACGGCAAGATAGTTGTACATTAGCATCTGTTGCAGCAGATGCCACTGATGCAGAATCAATATCAGAAACAGTTGATCGTTATGAATTTTATGAAAATCATGGTCGAAATATTGAAATTCTACCAAACAGAGTAACAGCTCGTAGAGTAGCATCGTATAATCAAGGTGTGATAATTGTTGCTAAACCACTCATTAAAGGACAGATTTTAGAGGTATAAGATATTTTATATTTTCATTTCTATAATAATTACTTATAATTAGTATATTTTTAGATTAAAATAGAGCAAATTAATGAAAAATGGACTTCATCACTAATGGTAGGTGTTGTGTGCATGCCACCAAGTCGAATTAACTTTCCAATAACTGCTCTTGGTTTTAAAAAACATTGTTGGATTATATGTAGTGATTGGTTGTCAATAAATGGAACAAAGGTACATCATATATATTTAACGATTAATATAAAATTTTCATTATAATTAAGTAGACTTTTAAACATGCATAAGTCTTTTTTAAAGTATTTCTTAAGATTTTTATTGAACATTAAACATATTTACCAAAGTTATATTTAAAGTAGATTGATACTTATGTAGAAATGTTTGTTCTGTATGATACATACATGTATGCGTGTGTGTAATATATATACATATATATACATACATACATAAACATATACATACATATATATACAAACATGCATATATTTATATGTATTTAAATTAAAGTTAAATTAATTTCTTTTAAAAGCATGTATTGTAATATAATCCTATTAGAAATATCAAGTATTTAATAGTAACATAAAAAGTATAAAAATTGTACTATTTTTTATTGTTTTTAAAAAGCAATATGCTATTGTTGTAGAAGAAAGTTTACTTTTTATTTTGAAAAATATTTTCTTTTATATGTAGAAATATAAATAATACATATAAAAAGTCATTTATTTTCATTTAGCAACGAAAGTTTTTCATGTACTTTTATTGAATAATATATTTTTTTACTATCACTTTAATATTATGACAATAAGTTTTCTTAACTTGAAAATTAAGTAGAACATTTGAAAACTATAATGTAGTATATGTAAGTAAATTCATTATTTCTTTTTTAATTTTTTTTTTAGTTTAGATACAAGTCATAACATTTTTGGAATGTTAGTATTTGTTGTATAATTTTAGATAAAATCAAATTATGGAAGCATTTTGGAGCATGTTAGTGTGGGTTCACGAATTGGTTTAATACTCAGTGAAACAGGTCGATTATCACTGTGTGTAGATGGTGTCCGACTAGGACCTCTTCCAGCATCGTTACCTCTAATGGCAGTATACCATGCTGTTTTTGATTTATATGGACAGTGTGAACAGGTAAATTGTATAATTATTATAATAACTTTTGAAAAATGCTTAAACTATATATGTAATTACATAGGTATCTTTTTATAGAATATGAATTAAAAAAAATAAACTAATTCAAATATAATTTTAATTCTTATTATCATTTTACAGATTACTATCCTCAATAATCTTGTAGATAATATGGATATGGTAGAATCCAAACATTCAACTGCAATGTTATCAAATCAGTTTGAAGAATGTTGTGAACAACCATCGGCATCAACATCAGCTGAAAAAGTTGATAACCAACAGTATGAAAAAGCTGATTTAGAGTCTCATGAAAAAGAATCTAATATAGCATTAGAACAAAATGATGTTGAGGCAGACAGTAATTTAATATCATCTTTGGATAATGACTATCCAGACATAATTGATGGGGAAAATCTTAATGTAGACAATAATCCTGCTTTAATTAATTCACTGACAACTAGCTTTCAAGCTATGACTTTATCTATACATGCTAATTATTCAAAAAAGTGTGAATATTTAAAAGAATGTGTTAAATTTAAAAAGAATTTAGTTTTACCAGGTAAGATACAGTGTATATATTTTAATATAATTTCCAGTGAAAATTTAATTTTAGATACACTATGTTTTCATAAAAAAAGTTTGATATTAAGCATTTTGAAATAATAATGCGTAATTAATAAGTTCATACTTTTAAAAAATATATTCATTATGTTTATAATACAAAAAGAATTCATTATCAAGATGAATTACATCTAATATATTCAAAACAAATAAAAATTACATCAAACCTTTTATATTGTTTTGATCCAAATCTTGTTTACACTGCATTGACAAATTTTGTCAAAATTTATTCTTCAAATTATATGAATTGGGCAATTATCAGTTTATTTTAATATATGTTTATTTAAAATTCATTTGAAAAGCAATCATATATCAAACTAATAAGTTATATTTTAAAAATATGATTTTAATGTAAAATTATTTGAAGACGCCATAATATAATAACAAAAACAAAGTATTAAAAACTATTATAAACTAACCCATATTTATTAAAATATGTCAGCAAAAAAAAAGTATATTTTATATATTCAATTTGGAAAATATTTCAATATATAAAATAAATTTATAAATACTGAGTAACTTGGTACATTATTGAATTAATGACATTTATGTACACACACGTGCACACACGCACACATCCACACACACATATTATAAATTGAATTGTGTGCGTGTGTGTTATATATATATATATATATGTATGTATATATATATATATATATATATATATAAATTTAAAATAATTAGTTTATTATGAAAATATATTTTATTTTTTTCACAATAATCAAAGATTTAAAGATGTTATTTTTAAAATCTAAGTAATTTGTATTTTACTGCATTAAATTTAAACTATAGTTTAATTTTTAACATTTTTAGAAATTAATTTTCAATAAAAGTAATAATTTTTTTGTAGAAGAATTTTTTGCACCAGAAGATCCAATGTGTTATTGTAACAATTGTTATCAAACTAACACTGCTGACATATTTTTACAAAAAGGTGAACCTCCTGAAGAAAACACATTACCATTAGGTATGTATAGAAATAAATATATATTGACATATAATACACTTTTTTATACAAAAGTATAAAAATTATTTGCAGTATAAAATATATTTATTAATGGTTTTCAATTGATGTGATCTATATCTTTCATACATTTCTAATTTTTTTAGTTTCAACATTTATTAAAAAATGAATATTTCTATAAAATTAATTTAATTGAAATTGTTTTTAGGATATGCAAAATTTCTTTTAAATTGCTCGCCATCAACTACAGCAATGATAGAAAAATGGAACGTTGCATATTATGGTACAAAATTAAATTTAATTCGTCCAATTTTAGACAGCGGGCAGCCTTTAACAAAAGGTAAATATATGTGCATCATATATGTATGTAAGTGTATATATATATATATATATATATATATATATATATATATATATATATATATATATATATATATATATATTTATATAAGCGAGGGTCGTTTGATAAGTATGGTAAATTTATTTATTGTTTAATTTAATTAATTAATTTAATTAAATTTTTCAATTAAGTTTTTCTTACTTTTTAACTATATTTATCAAACAATCCTCGTGTGTATATACACACACACATACTATTCAAAAAATAATTTTTTTTATTAAAATATTACAATTCAGAGCAACTTCAGTGGTCAAATTTAATTAGCCGGCCAATAGAAAAAGGTGAATCCAGCAGTTCACAAATTGAATTTTCACCTCATTTACAGTATGCAACTTTAAACAGTAAACATAGGTAAATAATATTCTGTCTGTTTAAAAATATTCATTCTAATTAAATATAGTGGAATGTTTGCATTTGATAAAGTAATATGGTAAAGTATAATTTATTTATTTTTATAATTTTATTAAATTATTTTTTTTTTCAATTGAAATTTTTTTATTATTTTGTTTTAAGAAATTAAATTGTGATATTGATTTTATTGTAAACATTATAATCTCTTTCATTGTATTAATTGTTTAGTTTTTTTTAAAAAAAATACTGAAAATGTACATATAATTAAATATTAAATTGTTTTATTGTTAATATTTATGTAGGAAATAAAATAATTACACTAAATTATAAATATAATTTTTTTAGGTGTTTTTATATTTTTTATTAACATAAATATACATAGGAATTAAGAAAAAAAACTATTATGTTTTTGGAATTAAATATTTATATATACTTTTACTTTTATTATGTTATCTGGCAACAGTTCTTAATTTAATTAATTTCTCATATTTAAATCAAAAAAAGTACTATTATGTTAAGTATAACCTTATATATTTATCAAATACATATTAATTCAGCTGTTCATTATAATATTTTTGTTTCAGTTATATTGATAATTGCACAAAAAATAAAATTGAAGTATCAACAGCATTCCAAATTTTAGTGAGACCAGGATCATATTCTGTCCGTCAGGTATTAGACACTCCATTAAGTACTGAAGCAAATGGAGTAAATCAAACAGTACAACAACAAAGTGATAAAACATCTACGTGTACTAATTCAGTACATGAATGGTATACGAAAGAAACCGGTGCTATTATTCTCAACAGCTTACTTATAAAATTAGACTGCTTTTGATTAAATACGTATATTCAGTATTTCATAAAGTATTTATATTAAATATTTGTATTTTAGTACATTATAATGAACATTTAGTTCATGTAATATGTATTCACATGCATTTGAAATTTATAGAATTTTCGAATTAAATTTACTTGTTCTCTTTAAGTATTTATTCACAATATATTTTACATTTAATAATCATTTTTTTTTAAAAAAAAACTGTTTTTAATTAACAGAAAATCAATGAACTATATTTCATTCCAATAAAAAAATTTAAGTATATGTGATTTTAAATGATTTCATCTTACTTTTATATATTCAAATACTATTAAGTATCATACTTCTAAATTAATTCATAATGTGCAATTTTTAAGAATCATACTTTTAGTTGTAGTAAACTATATGTTTATCATCTCTATAAATTATTTTTTCTGTTTTTACCAATAAGTTTATATAAACAATTCATGTTGACTAAACAAAATGTGCATATTTAACACTAGCCGTTCATTTTTTTTATCTTCATTTGTAAAGATAAAAGCATTATTATTCAAAATAATAATTTTAATTTTAGTGTTATATGTAATATTTTTTGGTGATTTTTTTCTATAGGAGACATTCACAGTTTTAAAATTAAAATTTAAAAACTAAACAATATTGACAAGAAGCAATTATTAAAAAAATGAAATTAGTAATGTAAAATATTGTCCAAATACATAACTATCAATACTAATTGTCATTTGTATTGTTTAATTTACAAGTTAGTGTTATATAAGTTATTTAGTCAATCAATACAAATAACAATTTAAAGTTTAGTTGAAATATTTTTAATCTTACAATATGGTTTTAAAGTAATATAAAAGTTGTTCATATGCAAACATTTACAATATATATATATATATATATATATATATATATATATATATATATATATATATATATATAATTGCCATTAATAATTATTTAATAGTATTATGATATAAAACTGCATTTGTTTTATCAACGTATTCCATTATCATTATTTGAAATGTGATTATAAACATTTTTTTTTCAGGCATGTTAAACAGATTGTTGTACTGACATCAAAAATTTATATATTTGTGTGATTATATATATATATATATATATATATATATATATATATATATATATATATATATATATATATATATATATGTAAACACATACATACAAATTCATGTAAATATACATACATGCATTTATATATAAGTATCTTTAGACCCATATTTCATTTTACAAAAATAATATTGAAATAAAAAATAATACTCAATATTTTTTTATAATTGATATAATATTCTTATTGAATTTTACATTATTTCACTCCAACAGCATTTTAAATTGAAATGGATATTTTGTGATTAAATTTAATTTAAGCAATAAACATATTAAAAAAGACACTTTATATTTTCATTAATTAGCAAAATTTTCATAGAAAAATTTATAAATTTAAAACTACAATATCAATTTGAAAATATAGGTACGTTCATATTTTTAATTACCAAATATGCACATATTTTTCTTAATAGGACAGTTTTATAGTATATTAGAAAGAAAAGTGCATTTAACTAAAAAATATTAATATAATATTACTTTTTTAATGTAATATTGTACTTAATTCAGATATAGATATTAGTTTTAGAAATAAACAAATGTTACCAGATAGATGAAAGTATCATAAATGGAAAAATAAACAATATGAAGGTCATTATATATATATAATATATATATATATATATATATATATATATATATATATATATATATATATATATATATATATATATATACATACACTTACATGTAAAATTGAAATTTATGTTATACTGAAATTATTTATATTTGTTATAAAAAAATTGTACTATGTATGTTTATAAAATTTTATTTCAAATTCTTGAATAATATGTTTACAGTAATTTATTACATGAATAATATTATACATTAATATTTTGATATATAATTTTATTATTTGTTCATTAGTTTCTAGTCATTAATAAATATATTTAATATTTATATAAGTATATTAAAACTGTAACAATATTCAATAATGTTGACAACAAAAACATTCCTTTTTTAAACACACAAACAAAATAATTATACAAAACAATGCACTTTATAAATAATTAATACATAATGGACATTTTACTGATATTTGATTATTGAAAATATTAAAAAATATTTTAATGTATTACAAGTGTATTTATTTATATTTCCTTTTTTTATATAAAAAATGAGTTAAGGGCATTATATTTAGCACATTAAATAATAAATGCATTAGCTTCTAAAAGTGCCTTTTATATTTTGACATGATGGGATGTATTTGATTTAATTTTATGATTTAATTTTATAACTTAATTTTATTTCCAGATTTTCTTTTAAACTAAGTATCAAAAATTATTAATCAGTATAATTCAAAATTTATTCTATTTATATCCAGATTCGAACATTTTGATCCCAACTACAACTTCCAACAGCTATTCCATTTCCTGCCACAGAAAGTGAAGTTACACGATTTTCATGACCACCCAAAGTACCTAAAATTTTTTTTAATATACATTTATATATAAAAAATGTATTTTTAATTTCAAAGATTTGTGCTTATGTGTATATATATATATATATATATATATATATATATATATATATATATATATATATATATATATAAATATAAATGTATATTATATATATATATATATATATATATATATATATATATATATATATATATATATATATATATATATATATATATATATATATATATATATATAATATTTTAATACCATTGTGTTGATTTTTAAGAGTATCCCAAATATGAATATTATTATCATCAGAACCACACAGTTGAAGCCTTCCACTTAGTGATAGCCCACATGATGTGAACCCAGAAGTCTTATTTGGAGATTCATAACGAGCAATTTGTTGGTCAGAACGTATATCATACATTCTTGCTGATTTATCTTCAGAGCCAGTTGCAAAAGCATAACCACTTGGATGGTACTAAATAAAAATAAGAAATATTAAAAAATATTTATTAAATACAATTAATTCACTTATAATTTCAATCTTAATTATAATTTATAAATTGAATTGACTTGCAAAAACATTTTGTAGATATTTTTTACTGGATTTATATATATATATATATATATATATATATATATATATATATATATATATATATATATGTAAATATATATAAAATATAAAAAATCTATATAATAAGAATTTAGTTATAATTATATTTTATTAAAAAAATAAAAAATGAAAAAGTAAAATAGTAACTGAAAAATAAAAAAAGTTTAATACATATTATTTTAAATTTGAATACTGTCTTTGATATATTTATTTCTCTAATGCATATATACTTTGTTTTAAAAAATAGCCTTAAATATAAACATTAATAATAGCACATAAAATCAGACATTCTTACAGTCCTGTAGTTGTAGATATTTATTGAATTTAGTTTTGATATTCAATGAAATAATGAATTAAAATAAATTATTATTTAATATTATTTTTAGAAAAGTGTGTAAGAAACAGATATCAAGTCGTTATTTTTAATTTTAAATATTTGTATTTTCGTATAAAATAAAAAGATAATTAAATCCGTGAATGTAAAAACTAATAGAATAAAAATTATAATTAAAGAGTCAAAATCATCTTAAAAACTCAAATAAATTTAATTTGGAATAAAATATTGAATATGCATAAAGCAGATTGTACTTACGCAAACTGAATTAACATCTGATTCATGTCCAAAAAAGGTTTGTTTGGATTTTTCTTCGCGAACATCCCATAGTTTACAAGTTTTATCAACACTTCCTGTTATATAAGTATTCCCATCAGGTGATAAACTAATTGAAACCACATCACCTTCGTGTGCTTCGAAATCGGTTGTTTTTTTACCCGACACCAAATCCCACATACAACTGAAAATTTATAAATATAATAAAATGTATTGTTTTTCATTTTTTTTGTTGAATCTAACAGCAAAAAAATAAATAAATAAGTGCCTAAAATGATCTTTGTTTTTCGAAACAAATTTTGTATATTAATTAAAGTATAAAATCACTGATTTATGGTCATTTTCATTATTCTATACAACTTATTTTTGCTATATATGATTTTTACATGATTTTTTATTATAATAAAATTTTCAAAAATTGTAAAAATTATAGTCATTACATTTTCATATCGCCAGAACCAGTAATAATAGTCTTATCATCAAGAAAACGACACGAGCTTAAAAATCCTTCATAACCAGCTAATTCTCGTACTATTTTTGCTGTTCCAGTAGAATCTCTATTATTAACATCATAGACGGTACACATATTATCCATTCCTCCACAAGCTAGAAGAGAAATTTTTATTTAAAAATTAATACTAAAAAAGTAGTAGGAATAAATATGTACATTGATAATTAAATAATAAACATTTACTTTGTTAAATATTGATTACATATTTTTAATTGCGTATCCATTTTATTAAAAAGAATCATAATGTGAGATTAAATCAATTAATTAATAAAAAAATAATTCAATATTAAATTAAAAATTATACAAAATTTTTGTATTTACACTTAGTAGTTGATATTTCTAATTTTAATAAACATATTTGATTTTTAAGATTTAAAGATTATTTTTTAGTTTAATTTTCAGTTTAAAAAAAATATTTTAAATAATAATTTGAGTTGTTTGTTTTTTAAATTATTCATTCCAACAATATTTATGCATTTAAAATCATACGCACCTACAAAATTACCAGAAGGCGCAAATGCAACGCTCATGACCCATGATGATCTTAATGGAATTACTTGCACTTTATTTCCTGTCCACGTATCCCATATAATGAGTTTTCCATCGAGAGAACCGGTAACACAATGCCTAGTATCAATTAATTTTTTTTAAAAAATGGTATCATTTTGTTTAAAAGACAACTGTACTACATTTTTTATGTATTTTAAATTACTATCATAATTAAAAGAGTATAGTTTCATTTTTAACATATCTTCTTCAAAAATAATTAATTTTTAACATGTTTTTTCAATAATAAGTAATTTAAATGTCTTTTTCAATAGTCTGTGCTCTAAAAATGATAGCGTGATTATCGAAAAATGAAAAATACTTTATTATTGATTTTTAAATATTTCTATAAAAAAATTATGACTTGCCAAATTCTTTTATTAAAAAACTGAATTACAAAAGTACCGAAACCAATTTTAATAATATTATATATTAAAGACAAATTTTAAATTATAATATATTGATTAGAGAAATTTAAACATGTAATCAAGACAATTTCAATTTCATTTACTTAGAACATTTTATTTATATTCATATAAACTTACAATTAGTATATTATAAAAATATTTAAATAATTCTTTCCTAATTACTATTTCATTTGATAAAAAGATGAACGTTTTTGAATTATCTACAAAAATATATTACATTTTTTATTTTAAATTTATATTACTTACCTACTATCGCCACTAAAATGTATAGAGTTCACTTTATTTATGTGACCTTTTAGCAACTTCTTTGTTACAAGTCGCACTTTTGGGATTTCTCCCATTGATCCGCATACTGCTTCAAGTGTGGTATCTGCTTGTTTTTTTTGATCATTCTATATTAATCAATGAACTTTTTTTTAAAAAAATGTGATGGCGTCAGTTTAAAAGATATTCTTATATTATAAAATAAAATAATCTATTTTCGAAAAAAGAATTGATCACCTATTCTCACTTATGAAAGTGAAACATAAATATTAAATAGTAGAATAATTCAGCGGTTCCATATAGCATAAAAATGCTTAAAAATATGCTTGTTAGAAAAGTCAGAAAGATAAATGAGTGGATTAAAAAAACAAAGTTAGTGTTGTTACGGCAAAAGTGAATAGTTTAAAATGCAAATAGGCTGGTCATATAGCAAGAAAAGAATACCATCGATAGACAATAGAAACGATTGACTGAGAATCCAAATATATAAAAAAGATCCAAAATGATACCACTTGGATAAATGATATAGAGACCATTAAAAGCTTGTCGGACTGAAATAGTAGAAAAAGCCACTGGATTGTCCGAAATGGAAAGTTTTGGAAGAAGATGATTATGATGTATATCTATCTATTTATCTTTATATATATATATATATATATATATATATATATATATATATATATATATATATATAGTTTATCTCAATAAATATACATATAAATTTTGAAAACTATAGGAGTTTAATAATTTGATTAGCTCAAGAAATAAAAATAATGAAATATGAACAAGAAAAACTTAATTATTAGGATTAAAATAAAATCTCATTTACACAATCGTTTGTGAAAAAAGTTTTTTACATATTATTTTAAAAATTATATTGAATTATTTTTCGTATAAAATAATATATATTGTGAATTAGATACAGTAAAAAAATAATTACAAATATTAGCAAATATACGTAATTTGTATAATTGAATAGTAAAAAAAAATTAATAATGAATATTTATAAATAAAATTAAATAAAAATCTCACCCGAATTTTATTATAAATATCAGTTAATTCCTTCTTTAGAGCAGTTGCTTCTGGATCTTCTTTCGGTGGCATTGTATTTGATAATAAAATCAATTGATTCCGAACAACGTACTTTACAATACACTTACGATGTATCCACCAAATCACATATTTTAACTGAAATATTTTTTACACCGACTACAATTCAAGCCGAGTATAATCCTATTAACTTAACTTAATAAGTAAAGAATGTTAGATGTATATATATATATACAAGAATTCTGACATATTTTCACAATGAACTAAATAGAGTAATTAAAAAATCCTTTTATACATACATAAATACATACATATGTATATATTTAAATGGATAGATAAATAAATAAGTATAATATTTTAAAATTGAACTAATATTGAAAAAAACATATAAAATCTAATTTCTTTAATATCTAATAATTTATTTAATAAATTTATATAAGGAAAAAAGGTTATTTAATAAAATAGAATAAGAATGAAATTGAGTAAAAATAATAAAACAATTTTTTAGAATTTATTTTTAATAACATTGTTCTAAGAGAAAGTTTCCAACAATTTATCGACATCATTTCATCTGAAATCAATGAAATGAAAATAAAGGAAATGATTGATTTCTACACTTTCATTTTCATCAAGTCTGTCTAATATTATTATTCATCCAAACAAAAAAAGCAAATAATGTGTCCGAGGAGAAATACATTTTTATGTAAATAATTCAGCCATTTGTTTTAAATACATTTTTTTATGTGTAAAAATTTTTAAAAAGTAATGAATATATTTTGATTAAAAAAATACATTTAGAATACAAAATAGTTTTGCATAAATTAAATCACATTTTTATATAGATTTATAAGTATTAAAATGTAGGTAAAAATGTATATATATAAATGAATACATATTCTTCAATGATATTTTAATTTAATACTGGGTCAGGAATGCGATAACGGCCAACAAATCAGTATAAAAGACATCGCCAAACATCGGCTGAATATATTTCAACAAATACAACACAAGAGACTCGAGTCTCGCCATCATCATATAATAGTCAATTAAAAAATACATTTAGAATACAAAATAGTTTTGCATAAATTAAATAAAATTAAACTAGAAATTTTAAAACATACAAAAATATTTTTATATAGATTTGTATGTTAAATTGTAAAAACACAAATTAACAAGCAATATTTATATATATATATATATATATATATATATATATATATATATATATATATATATATATTAAACATTGCTTCTAAGATGGCAGTAAATAATTTTAACGAAATTGTACTGTTTTTTATTACACATTTCTCAATTTAAAATTATTTTTCTACATATTCTTCAATGATATAGTATCTTCAACACAAATACATTATCACCAACAACACACAGTATGTTATAAAGTATTCAATAATCACTTATTGTTCACTTTGTTTTTTATAATAACAATGGTCTAATGCGCATTTCGATTGCAATTCTATCATCGATAACGGCCAACAAATTTAAAAGACATGCCAAACATCGGCTCGAGAGACAATCTGAGACACTGATCTCGCATAATCTCATCAAAACCACCGTCGCTCAGTATAAAACCACGTTAATCAACGAAATAAAGTTCGTCATCATCATCATACATTATCACCAACAACACACAGTATGTTATGAAGTATTCAATAATCACTTATTGTTCACTTTGTTTTTTATAACAACAATGGTCTAATGCGCATTTCGATTGCAATTCTATCATCGTTAGAGTCTTTTTGTTATAAAATCTGTATAAATATTTGAAAAAAGTTCAATGTATAATATATATTTATATATATATTATAAACTGAAAATATAAAAAAAATAATAATAATATATGAAATAAAATATAATGTGCTGTAACTATCGTTCTTAATAAATTTCGTACTTTTTTAAATAAAATAAAATTAATCATTTTTTTCATTTCCAGATGAATATTAAATCAACATAATTTTATTTACTTAAGAATTTGTTATTATTATAGGTAACAATAATCTGTACAGAACTGACAATTGTAAAAATAAATTTTTAATTTATTTTACATTTCAGTATTTGAAACAGCCTTATATCATTAGTGATTAATTTTAAACATTCTGTACAATATTGTTATCTTTAGTTTATTCTTATTATTAAGACAATTCTACTTGATGTTTATATTAAACAATATGCAAAGATTTATTTATGTCCTTTTAATTTTAAGTTAACTCAATGTATTAATGTTTTATTTCTATTAATAACTTTATTATTTACCTACTAAAAAAAAGTTCAAAAAGGAATAAATATAATGATGACTGAATACTTGCTTTGAATTATTTGTAGCAGATTTTAAATTATGAATACCTAAACAATACCATAGTTGATTATAAACTTGTACTTATAGAAATCTTTCTCCACATTACCCGTTCTTTGCTATGACAATAAAATTAATACTTTTAGTTTGAAATTTATCATTTCATGCTCTAATGGATATGCATACAACGGATAGTTTTAAATAATATTACTTTTCAGTAATCTGTTGAAAGCTCAAGAAATAACATTAAATCCGATGGATATTCCAATTGGTCTCTTGTTATTATTTAACTTTTTTGTTTTAACGTTGTCAGGTAGATATAATTATAATTAATAGTAAAATATTAGTAGATAAATTAATGTTATTTCTATAGGTGATATACCTGTGGATATTGCCGAACAATGTAGTATTGATCCTGAAAAAATAAATTCATGCAAAGATGATATCACAAATATTTTTTCAAACACAACTCAAAATGGTCAAGTGTTGAATGAAGGTAAGCTTTTATATATTTTTTCATTTATTTATAATTTATTTTTAAATTAGTTTTGAATTTGAATTTTATTTTTTAAATTTAAAATACGTTAGTAAACTTTATTTAAAATATGTAATATATGCTTATTTTATACTTCAGATTTTAATGCTAATAAATATTGATTTGATAATTAATTTTTATAATTTCTTATTAAATAATTTACATTTTTTAAAGTACAAACCAGTTATGAATATATTATTAAAAATATATAATGTACTGCATATATTGATAAGTGGTACAAATGAGGCTCAAGGGTTTAGACATACATTTATTTGCTTACTATTATTTATTATTCTTAACTATCATTCATTTGGGCCATTCTATATTGTTCATGACAAAAAAGACAAATCCTATTTTTATAGATTGCCATATATTAAAATTAATATTTTAAAATATATAAAATATATTATTAAGTTTAAAATTGTTATGAGAAAAATATTTTGTTTATACGCCATTAAATTGAGCAATTTTCATTTCAGAAAAAAAATTAAAATGTTTTAAACCATTTCTATATATATTTATTAATTTCTACAAATATATGAATATTAGATATATATATATATATATATATATATATATATATATATATATATATGTATGTATAATTTTAATATTAATAAATCAAATAAAATAATGCTTCTAAATCAACAATTGTGCATTTAAGTAAATTGAAATGTTACGTTCTAAATCATCTTTTGAAGTAGTCTTATTATCTTCACTTCCTCTATCTTGAATATGTCAAGTTTCAAATATGGCCGCGTAGTGCAAGAGGTGGTTCGTTTCGTGCTGTTCAAATAATTAAATATAAAAAATGTGCCATAAACATTTGTACTTTGTGATATTTATTTTTTTTTGTAATTTTATACTTATTTTTGCTGACGAATCTTCAGGTAAGAATCAAAATTATTTATTTATATATATATATATATATATATATATATATATATATATATATATATATATATATATATATATATATATATATATACACATATATATACACACTTTTACACTTATTTATAAAATTAATTGATGTATATTTAATTTGAAACGTTCAAGTATTAAGTTGTAACAATTTTAATTTACAAACAAACAAATTATGTTTTTAAAATAATGTCATTTAATTTCACATCAAAAAATAAAAGTAATTAAATAGTATTGGTATTGTTAAATTAACAAATATATATATATATATATATATATATATATATATATATATATATATATATATATATAAATATGTGTGTGCATGTGTGAACGTGCACATACATTGGCACATATTTACACACACATACATTATGATGTAAGTACAGAT
The DNA here is from genome assembly GCA_029203775.1 of Neoneuromus ignobilis. Taxonomy (NCBI): domain Eukaryota; kingdom Metazoa; phylum Arthropoda; class Insecta; order Megaloptera; family Corydalidae; genus Neoneuromus; species Neoneuromus ignobilis. Next base: position 22,179,225 of record CP092091.1, on the reverse strand, counting down.
GTGCCATATTCGATTATTTTATGTCAGTCGAGTTCATATGTCATGTGTTTATCTCATAGGAAGCTGTATTACTAATGTTTTAGTATCTATTGTACAGGACCGTAATGTAATTAATACTCAATAAATCGCTCATGTATGATTTTTTTTTAAAAAAAACAGGAAACTTGTAGCCTTAAAGATTTATATGTTGATGACTGTAAACTAGGAGTCACAAATGATGTTCTTGAATAGTGTATATTTCATACTTATCCAACATGTTTCATAATTTTCAAATTGAAATCTTTATTAAAATTAAATTGTAAACTTTTAACAGGTACGAAATAATTTGAAAAATCCATTAGTAAGTAATATAAAAGTAAAATAATGTAAAAATTGTTTTATTTGAAAAATAGAGAAAAGTTTAAGTTACAAAACAATGTTCTATGTCTAAAAGTTTTCAAAATGTTACGAAAGGAAAATGTTAAAGTAAGAAAATTGTTAACTTTTTCATTTTGTTTCTGCGTATCTATAATATTTTTCAGTTCGTTTCAACGATTTTCTTATGTCTCTGTCCCATCTATTCGCAAGTCTTTTCCTGAACCTTTTTATATATCTGGGTTTACAATCAATAATTTTTCTTTTCCATCGTTAATCTTCTCTTCTTACTATATGACCGACCATTTCAAACAATTTATCATTTCAAACTCCTCACTTTTGCTATAACTTTTGTTTTTTTTCTGATCCACTTGGTTCTCTTTATACCTCTACATATTATTCCTAACATACATTTTCCCATACTTCTTTGTATTGTTTGGAATCGCTGATTTATTTTGCTATTTAAGATCAATGTTTCATGCCGTAAATGAGAACAAGTAGGATGCATTAATCAAAATCTTTTTTAAAAAATATAGAGTAATATTCAATTTCATAGTATGATATTTTCTTCAAAATTAACTACTATTCTGTTTTTTTTTTATTACTATTATTTTATTCATCTATAAATGTTTTTTTAGTGTGAGTTGTCTCAGATACACATAGTTTTTAACTTCTTCTATTTCTCTTCTTTTTAGTTTGATTCTTCTTTAATCTAAAAATGCATTGAACATCAATTTGGTTGTGCTTTTGTGCTTATTAAAGTTATATATATATATATATATATATATATATATATATATATATATATATATATATATAACCATATATAGATAAATATATATGTATAGAAGCTTGTATGTATTTTTTTATTTGAACCGGTACTGGCTAATTTAATTTCACTCGCCACATATTTGTGTTCGTGTTAATATGATCAAGATTTATTTTAATAAATAACAAACTCATATTTGATAATTTTTATTTAAAATAGTTAGTAGTAGAAAAGAGATGATTGCACGAGATGATATTTTAATTTTACATTGACCCCTTGACCATTGAACATTGCATTTTTTTTTAGTTTTGTTAACTTGTCACCAAACTTAATATGAAATTACATATACGTAAATATATACATATATATATATATATATATATATATATATATATATATATATATATATATATATATATATATATATATATATATATATATATATATATATATATATATATGTATATGTACATGTACACACACACGAGGGTCATTTGATAAGTATGGTAAAAGGTAAGAAAAACTAAATTGAAAAATTAAATTAAACAAAAATAAATTTACCATACTTATCAAATGTATATATATATATATATATATATATATATATATATATATATATATATATATATATATATATATATATATGTATGTATGTATGTATGTTTGTAAGCATGCATGCATGTGAATGCATGCTTACATACATGTATGCATGCATACATGCAAGCAAGCACGACGTATGTATTTTTACACACTGAATTCTGTTTTTGTGAATTTTTTTATACTGAAAATTCTTTGCATAATCTTGTTTTCAGCTTTAAAGCATGTATAATTTCTTGTTATGTTTAATAAATGAAGTAATACATATGTTTAATGATTAAGACTGATTTCTGTTTTCATCATTGCACTTGTGGCCAGTGATGATAAAATGACGTAATCTTTGTTGTATTTCACAAACTTCTATCATTTCAAGTAACTATATTTGCATTTTCAGTAACCGCAACTAAAAAGTCTGTATATTTCATGGAATTTTGTCATTTAATCTAAAAACATTATCAGTATATGTATATAACCGACATATAGTGTATAAAATTTAGAACAGTGTAATGTCATTGTTTATTATTAGTTTTTTATTCATGCTGGTTTCTATTCATCATGTTTTGTTTAATTCGATTATAGTACGTACTATTTCAGTTTTAAAAATGCCAATGGTCAATATTAAATTTTATAAAAAAAAATCGAGTACGCAAATTTATGACCTATTATTTACAAATATTTATCAAATTGAGGCTATAGTTATTTAAACACAAAAAATATAGAATTATAAATTGTGAGACTACATTATAAATATTTTATTTATAAAAGAAAATATAATAATATTATATTTGATATCAATTTGAAAATTACTTTTTATTTAAATTTCTACAATCATTTAAACTTTACGTACTTTTAACAATAATACTTTGTTTTTTCACTTTCTTTAATATATTGCCATAAAATAAAATAATAAATATATGTATTGAAAAATTCTGTTTTTCTCTAGTTTTCTTTTTCATTATATATACAAACATGTATGTGTGTGTGTGTATATATATATATATATATATATATATATATATATATATATATATATATATATATATATATAAATATACATATATGCATACATACATGCATACATACAGACGGTCAAAAATTTTTCCGGTCACCTTCATACCAAGTCTTTTTACGTGATAAATTATTTTTACTGTAAAAAATAATTTTTTAAAAAATATTTTTTTATCGTTTATTAATGCACTTCGGAATATTATATTTTCCGATTTAAAACAAATAATATATTCTAGAAAAAAATATTTTTTTTATTCAATATGTAATATTTAGGTGTACAAAAGTATCAGACCATGCTCAATAAGTAAAATTTATCGAAGATAAAAATTGGTAAATCCTCAGTATTTTCCATTGTTACGTGAACGAGCTTGCGGAACTATATTGGTTGAGTTTTTGGCTAAAAACTCACGAACAATCCAGTGTTCTTAGTACCATGCGAGAAACGACGCGTTTCATGCCCAACATTTCAGCCAGAATGACATGGCATTGTGTTTCTGAGATTCCTACCATAGCCGCTAACTCTTTTACGGACTTACGGCGATTTTTGAGCACCAATACCTTGACTTAGGCGCCATGTTCGTCGTCAGTTGATGTCGATGAGCGTCCAGATTGTGGTACATCATCGACGGTTTCACGGCCCTTTTTAGACGTCGTATGCCATTTCAAACCTCTTATTCGCGATAGACAATTCTCAGGATACGCTTTTCTTTTAATTTCCAACTTTTGCGTGAAGTTTATTTGGTTCACAACAGAAAATTTAATGCAAATTCTTTGATCAACTGATTTCGACAACGTAAAAATCACCGTGAGCAACAATCAGCGTCTAACAAAATCCACTGTAAATTATTTAATAATGAGTATTAAATAATATAATTAATATTTTATTAATTCATTTGAAAATAATGCATTCTTTTAAAGACGTATGTAGTACATACAGTGAGTCAAAGTGAAACTCATACAGTATTATGTTCAATAAATTGTTGTATATAAATTTTTGAATAAAAAAAATCCCTTTTATATTTGACCTAAATTGTTTATTAAGGATATTTTTATCATATGAAAATAAATAAATCATAAAATAATACTTAAAGGCCAAAAAAAAGTATGAATTCTAAAAAATCATTCAAAAACACATCAAAATGAAACTCATACAACTAACAAATTATTTATTAAATTAAAATTTACAATGGATTGAATTATTTTAGTACTTAGTAGAGTAGTCTTTATTAATTTTCATAGCCTTTAAACGATTAGAGATGGATTTAACTAATTTTTCTCAATAAGCTGGATCAATTTTTCCCATTCTTCTAATAACGCATTTTTAAATCATTGTTATTAATAATAGTGTGTGTTCTAATGGCAACTTCTAAGTGATTCCATAGATTTTCAATCACACTTATATCAGGTGATTATGGTGGTATTTCCAGTACTTTGGGACAGTTATATAACAACCAACTACGTGTTTTATAAACTTTGTGCTTGTGGTCGTTGTCCTGATAAAAATTAAATGTTTGTAAAATTCCAAGTTTTTGAGCACTGGATTTCAAATTTTTCTTAATAGATCAATATAAACATTTTGATTCATAATCCCATCTATAAAATTAAATTTCCAATCCCTCTCGTAGACATACACCCCCATACCATAACATGACCGCTCTCATGTTTGACTGTAAGACGTAAGTGTTTTAAAAACATTTCAATATTTGGTTTCTGCCATACATTAATTCTCCCATTGGATACAAATAAATTATATTTGCTTTCGTCCGTAAAAAAAACATCTTTTCAATAATCAAAACTCTTATTAACATGTTCCCGAAAGAAGCTTAACCTTTTGTTGCGATTAGCTAGATTTATGAAATGTTTCTTCCTGGCAATACGAGCATGAAACCCATTTTTATTTAATATATTGCGAATTGTTTGGGGGCTTGCTTTTTTATTTAGATACTTTTTAACTTCTAAAGTCAATTTGGCCGCGCTAATTTTCGAATTTTCTTCGATTTTTTGTAGAATCAAACGCTCGTTATGGTCGTTAAAAATCTTGTGGAGACTCTTTCTGACTTTATTATCAACATTTTGGCCGTTTTTAAATCTTTTTATTACAGATTGCATTGTAGTGTGGCTTTTATTAACTATTTTCCCAATTTCCCGTAGTTTTTTCATTTTTGTAATGAAAAATCATTAGCATTCGCTCGTCCGTCGATGATTGTCCCCTTTTTCTACTCAAAGTGAATATTTTTTACAAAATGATTACAAACGACTTAACAAGAGGTTTTTTTTAATCAAAGTGACCAAACACATATTTAAAGAGTGTACTTTCTTAACACAGCAGTTTTCAAGCTAGAGTAATTCGTTGTATGAGTTTCATTTTGATGTATTTTTTGTTCATTTTTCAGAAATTGTTACTTTTTCTGGAGTAGTAGTATTAATTTACGATTGAAATTTTCAAATATAATGAAAATAACTTTAATAAAGAACTTAACCAAGAGAAATAAAGAAAATTGTTATTATATTAAAATATATGTGTAAAATTATTGGAAACATAACTCTGTATGAGTTTTACTTTGACTCACTGTATGCACCATACGACGTATATGATTTATATTAAAACTGTGTTCGCTAAAATATGTTCTTATGCGTTCGACTTATCCTTCAGTATAAAAGTTTAAATTTATGTTTGTAATAAATGAGGTCATGCATAGTATTATGGTTTTATTATTCAAAGAGTTGCAATTATTTGTTTTCATTTTTGTGTATCAGTTATAATATTCCGCTTTTATAATTTATAAAGAAATCAATTCAGAGGGTTTTTATAAAATAAATAACTTTTCAAATGAAAATTATCTTAAGAAAATAGTAAATAATGAAGATTTATCTTAAATAATATTAATAAAACAATTTTGTAAGAATATATGAAGATATTTACATGTAAGATTATTGATTTCTTAAATTAAAATTAGAATGCAATTTGTTATCGAAACAAAATTTATTCAATTAAAATACTTTTCCATGACTTCAATCATTTTTTCTTATATGTGTCGTTATTTACAATTTATGTGTTTGAAAATGTAGAATATTTTTATGAAGTAATTTAATATTTCAAGAATATGTTAATGCTTTTTACAGAGTTCAAGTACATTATTTCAAAATTATGTAAATAAAACAGTATTAAAATAAAATAATTATTTAGTTGGAGTAGCAACTGTATTCGAAATAATTGTATTGGAGTTTGTAAATGAATACTGATGTGTTTATACAAGTGTTCCACAACGTGATTTATGACTGTCTTTTAAAGAATTAAATGTACTAGATTTTTTATAATGCAGCTGCACTCGATCATATAGTGGGCCCAAATGAGACTGAAGGATAGTTAAAAATAAGTAAATGATAGTAAGTAAATTTTTGTCTAAATTATTCAGTCTCATTTGGGCCATGCTATATTAATGCTTTTAATATTTACCTCAATTTAATGTACTTGATGTTTTTATCACATATTTTAAATTAAATATAAATATATATATATATATATATATATATATATATATATATATATATATATATATATATATATATATATATATATATATATATATATATATATATATGTATGTATGTATGTATGTATGTATGTATGTATATTATATATACACACACATTTATAAATCTATTTTTTATATAATGAAGATTTAGAAGAAACGTTTTTTTTATTTATTTTATTCATTTTGATATAACTTAATGTAAAGTTTTATTTATCAATATTTTTCTTCATTTTATTTTTCTAAGATCTTTTATTTATTAATTTCTTATTTCAGATAATACAATAGTTTTAACAATTGCAACAAATGTGACACATGGACTTGAGCGCTATTTGCGATCAGCAGAAGTGTATAATATTAAAACTCGTATTTTGGGACTTGGAATGGAATGGCGAGGTGGAGATGTAAAATATTATGCTGGAGGAGGTCAGAAAATCCGTTTACTTCGTGCAGAACTTGAACAGTATAAGGATGACAAAGACAAAATTATTATTTTTACTGACAGGTATGTGTGTGTGTGTATGTATGTATGTATGTATGTATGTATGTGTGTATGTATGTATTATATATATATATATATATATATATATATATACATATATAATTCCATCGCAAAATTAATGTCATTAATCTCTCCGATCGTGAACGATTACTTCCGAACTTTAACGATTGCAAATATCATTCGTATTGCAAGTTTCACGGGGGGAGTGAACGAGGGACGGTGCCTCCTGGGATATATATAATTATATATGTAAAATAGTTCTATCCCAAATTAATGTCATTAATTTACTCTGATCATAAACTGTTACCTTTAAACTTTAATGATTGCAAGTATTATGGGGGTAGAGTCCCTAGGGGAACGATTGAAGCAAGCGGTGAGCGAAAGCCTCTCGGGGGTTTGTGAGCAGGTGGTGGAGCCGCCTGGTTTGCATATAAAATATTTTTCATAATAAAGATTATATTTGTATATTTTTTGTATCATTCAATTTATAAAGTTCTTTTTCTCTTATTTTTTAAAACTCGATTATTCAATTTTTTTATAAAAGAAAATAAGTAATTAAAGAAAACAAATATTAATTAAAAAAGTACGTAATTAAAGTATAAAAGAGAAAAAAATGATGATTAAGAAATAAAATAAATTTTAATTTAACTTTCAGCTATGATGTCATCTTTTTATCAAACTTAAAAGACATAGTGAACCGTTTTTTGACCATGAAAGCTCGAATTGTATTTTCAGCTGAAAGCTCATGCTGGCCAGATAAATCATTAGCTGAAATATATCCAGCAGTAGATCATGGAAAAAGATTTTTAAATTCTGGTGGATTTATTGGTTATGCAAATGATGTGTATAGTATTGTTTCTCATTCTGATATAGAAGATTCTGGAGATGATCAACTTTATTATACTAAAATATATTTAGATGAAGATTTACGGAACCAGTTTAAAATAAAATTAGACCACACAAGTGAAATTTTTCAGAATTTGTATGGTGCTGTAGGTAAGATTAGAATATATATATATATATATATATATATATATATATATATATATATATATATATATATATATATATATATGTACTTTAATTTAATTAATATAAATATTATTTTTATAATTGTTTACTTTATTACAAAAATTTTGTTTTACAATCTATAATTTATTTTTATTTATTTTCTAATTAAATCAATTTAATATGTTCTACATTTATGAATTTTAAATAAATTTTGTATTTGTTGGTTATTAGATTAATAGAATAAGTGTAATAGGTATTTAAAAAATAACATTTAAAAATAATGTTCTTTTTTAAACATTTGTATAAAAAATTGATGTGTGTGTATATAATTATGTTCACAATATTTTTCTTTTTCCCAACGTTAATAGCGGAAGTACAATTACAATTTGAAAATAATGAAGCACTTATTGAAAATATTGAATATAGAACACATCCATTGATATTACATGGAAATGGGTTAAGTAAATCTGTACTCAATAGCTTAGGAAATTATTTAGCTAAAAGTTGGAACTCTAAAGATGAATGTATTGCTTGTTGGGATAATAATATTAAATTAGCTAATATAAAGGTAATTTATTATACAATTTAAAAAATCACATTATTTCATTTCTTACTTATATTAATAATAATGTATATAATTTAATTTTTAGGAATCTAAATATCCAATAGTAATGATTTCAGTATTTATTGAACAAGCAGTGCCATTTTTAGAAGAATTTTTCGATAAGATTTATGCTCTTGACTATCCTAAACATAAAATACACCTTTTTATAAGAAATTCGGTAAAATATATTATTTTTATTAAATATCTATTAACAAACAAAATAAAAAAAAATGTTTAATATTAATTGATTAAAAAAAAAATGAAAACATTATGTAGGATTTTTTTTTAAAATTATAAAATATACAATGTAATTGTTACAAATATATATGTGTGTGTGTGTGTATGTGCATACGTGTATATATATGTTTACCATTATTTTCATTTTTTCTAATTTCAGGTTAAATATCACATAATACATGTTAAATCATTTATTAAAACTCATGGTTCAGAATATATTAGTGTCAAACAAATTTCACCTGAAGATTCAATCAGTGAATGGGATGCAAGAAATATGGCACTGTATGTTAATAATATTATATATGATTTTTTTTTAATTTGGAACTAATATGATTTTTTATTATTTTTAGTGAGCATTTTATAAAAAAAAAATGTGATTATTATTTTAATATAGATGGGGAAGCACATCTTGATAATCCTTACACTTTAAATCTTCTGATAGAACAAAATAGGTACATATATCATAATTAATTGTATATTTGATAATATATATATATAAATATATATATATATATATATATATATATATATAAATATATTTTTAGAACTATTGTGGCACCTTTACTTGCACGTACAAAACAGTCATGGAGCAATTTCTGGGGTGCACTCACAACTGATGGTTTTTATGCTCGCTCATTTGATTATATGCAAATTGTTCACAATGAAAGAAGGTATGATATTTTTACTTTAAAAAATATTTAAATGGTTATTAACAATAAAAAGTTATTATTTATTTCGTTTGTGTTCTGTAAATTATATTTGAAAAGAAAATATTATTTCAATATAACCAACAAAATATATTTTATATTTTTATGGAAGTCATTTCTTTTAAATAATATTTTATCAAGTTAAGAAATTTATTTTAAAACTTGTTAAATAATAAAGCTTTTTTATTTGAAATTATTGATTCTAATATTAATAACAAATAGAAATTATATGGTGTTTCAAAAAAAGGCGTGATTCACTACTAAAATATTTTGTACCAAGTTAATTTATTTACTAATTTACTTTAAAATGATTTCAGATTTATAAGTAATTAATTTAAAAAAGAAATACAGTTATGTAAATATTTGTATAAATGTATAGATATGTATGTACATATAATATATATATATATATATATATATATATATATATATATATATATATATATATATATATATATATATATATGTTTTAATCAAACCAGTATATACAATAAAAACTTGTAATTATTAAATACTAGATATGTTTTTAATATAAATAAATCATAAATTAATTTAAATATAATTAACATTTGAAAATAATACATCTTAAATATTTTAAAAAAATTCATTGTCTTCAATTAATAAGTTATCATAACGTAATCAGTACGAAAACCCCTTCTATCAATAGAGTATTGATTATCTGCCTGACATTCATAAAAACCAGCATCTTGTTGAGTTGTTGGATCAATTTCCATTTTTGATTTCATTGTATCATTACCAATGGGCCATTCATGGACCTAATTAATAACAAGTTTATTTAAATGCCATTTAATTAAATCAGTAGAATTAGAACATAATTGATATGGTAAATTAGGTTTTGCATAGAATATTTTTGTCATAAACATTAATATCATAAATAGTAAGACAAGTGATTAATGTAATGAAATTTTATCGTAAAATCATCTTTTCTAATTATTACTTACTTGAAAAAATTTATGCGCATAAAGTTCTATACCATCTTTAAACCATGTAATTTCGGGTCGTGGTATTCCTAAAGAATTAGAAATTAGTTTAATTTTTATATTTTAAAGTACATAATTTGCAATGAAAAAGAATGTATGTATTCATTTATGTAAGTATAATTGTGCATATGTAAATAAGTAAATTATTTAACCTTTAGCCATGCAAAAAAATGTAATTTTTCTCCCAAGCATATAATCTACTTCAAAATGTGAGGATTCAACAATTTTTGCTCCCTGAAATTAATATTTTTCATTATTTAGTTTATATATAAACATTATATAGTAATTTAAATATGTGTTGTTTAAAATATATTTTTATTCTTAAAAAAAAAAAAAAAAATTAATAATGTAAGATTACAGTACTTACATCTTTATGCTCATAGTAAGTAATATCTGCTGGAAATTTCATTGGAATTTTAAATGGCATACGAGAATTATAAATTCTGTCTCGGCCACGTTTTCCTATAAAAATATTAAATATAAATAATAAAATACTTGTATCAAAATGATTAATATTTTAAAAAATTACCTCCCCTTCCATTAACAGTGTCCATAAAAATCACTGTTAATATTAAGTAAATTATCATACATTGGTACATCCGAAGGAACATATTATATTAAAATTTCGTTGCCTTTTTCTAATAAATGCCACATCAAATATATTAACATTAATAAAAATCTATATATCTGTGTGTGTGTGTGTAATATATATATATATATATATATATATATATATATATATATATATATATATATATATATATATATATATATATATATATATATATATATATATATATATATATATATATATATATATATATATATATATATATATATATATATATATATATATATATATATGTATATACACACACTTATGTCTGTACATGTATGTATGTGTGTATGAATGTGGATGCACATATATTCAAATAAATTTATAAGTATGAAAATATAAGTATTTATTCAATAATTTTATTTTGTTCTTTAAACACAACTAATATGTATTAATTTATATATTCTTTATATTTTACATTTATATTTATTAATATACATGTATATGTATACATATGTTATTTAAATATCATTCTATTATATTTATAAAACCCTTTAGGCACTATAATGTTAATTAGGTGATTATAACATTTTAATTGTAAATAATAGCACAAATATGTGTTGTAAACAAGTACTTAGTACACATAATCATATTAGTTTTATTGTTTTGCGTATATATATACATATACATGTGTATGGATATATGTATGTATATATATATATATATATATATATATATATATATATATATATATGCACATGTATATGTATACATATATATATATATATATATATATATATATATATATATACATACACATATACATATATTTATATAAATCTTATAAATAACCACTGACAAATAATATGTTTGTTTTGATTAACTTACTTGCTGTTTTTAATTCACATATAAGAACTGATTGAAAGCAAGTGGATATTTTTTTTATTGTGGCCCCTTGAATGATTGGACAATTAGGGCCAATAACATTTATTAAATGTATTGGGGAACCAATGATCTTACCCCACTAGATTTTAGATTATTAACTACTGTGTGTTGACTGTTTCAAGTCAATGTGTTTTATATTGTAATGGTCAAGTACTTTATGTAGTTATAAATATATTCATATGCGTATATTACACATACATACATATTGTTGTGTGTGTGTGTATATATATATATATATATATATATATATATATATATATATATATATATATATATATATATATATATATATATATATATATATATATATATATATATATATATATATATATATATATATATATATATATATATATATATATATATATATATATATATATATATATATATATATATATATATATATATATATATATATATATATATGTAAATATGTATGTATGTAAGTATGAATGTATGTGTGTGTATGCATAAAATATTTATTTAAAAAACAGGATAAGAAGTTAAATATTATTTAATTACATGCTTGTAGTAAAGTGAAGGTTGTATTTTTTTATTTAAAAGTATATTGTGTAATATATTAAGTACCTTACTTTAAAAACAATATTTTTATATCATTGAAATAATTTAAATAAAGCTATTTATTAAAAATGTTATTTTTAGAGGTTTATGGAATGTGCCTTTTATTAGCAGTTGTTATTTGATCAATGCTACTCTGTTTCGCCAATATGATAGAAAGAAAATATCTTACATTAGAGGAGAACTTGATGCAGACATGGCTTTTTGTGCTAATTTACGAGAACTGGTTAGTTATTGTTTCATTGTTTTTGAAAAAAATCTAAATAATTTAACATTTGTAGGATATTTTCATGTATGTTTCAAATCGACTAGATTTTGGGCATCTTGTAAATCCAGAAACATTTGATATTACTCGTACAGCTCCAGATATGTACCAATTGTTTGAAAATCGTTATGATTGGGAACAGAGATATATTCATAAAAACTTCACAGAAAATTTTAATCCAAATAATACTCTTCAACAGGTAAAACAGTCTTATTTTATTATCATATTATATTAGTTATGCATCTGTTAAGTGATAAATGATACTGTGTACTTTTTTTTTAAAAATATTTAAATAAATTTTGTATACCATTCTTTAAGTAATACATTTGAATATGTCAATAATAGTAATGATTGAATATATTTAAGTGTATGTGTGCGCGTGTGTGAGTGTATGTATATAATTATTAATAAAGAAAAGAAACCTATTTTTGCATATTTTTTAGCCATGTCCAGATGTATATTGGTTTCCAGTAACTACTGCACGATTTTGTGATGATTTAATAGCTATGATGGAAGCATTTGGACAGTGGTCAGATGGAAAAAATAGTGTGAGTATGTCTTTTGTTATAATTTTTTTTTTTTATTAATTCACATATATTGTTATGAAATTAAAAATTATTGTCCTCAATAGAGTTCTAAAAATATTTCTGATCTTTTTAATATCATTTTTTATATGATAAATGTTAGTTAAATAAAAGATATTAATTTTTTAAATGTTATCTTAAACAATAATAATTATTAATATTAATAGTTTGTGTATTTTCCTTCTTAGGATTCCCGACTTGATACAGGTTATGAAGCTGTGCCTACACGTGATATTCATATGAATCAAGTAGGTTGGGAAAGACACTGGCTACATTTTCTTAAAGAGTTTGTAAGACCATTACAAGAACTTGTTTTTACTGGTACTTATTTCTTTATTACAAATTACATAACAATAGTTAAATTATTTAAAAATACATATAATTATTTTACTATTTATTTTTGATATGCATATTTTTTGAAATTTACTTTTAGGTTATTACCATGATCCTCCCCGAGCTCTTATGAATTTTGTTGTTCGTTATCGGCCTGATGAACAACCTTCATTACGACCTCATCATGATAGTTCAACATATACCATTAATCTTGCCCTTAATAGGCCAGGTAAATAATAGTGATAAATCTAAAAATTATATTTCATATTGTTTTGTTTTTTTTGTACCTTTACATTGTATTAAAAGTAAATTATGATTGGTACATATTTTTCATTTAGAAAATTTGTATATATAAAAAATACTTATAAAATAAAATTTCAGGAATAGATTATGAAGGAGGGGGATGTCGGTTTTTGAGATATAATTGCAGCGTTACAGACACACGCCATGGCTGGTTGTTAATGCATCCTGGTCGTTTGACACATTTTCATGAAGGTTTACCCGTTACTAAAGGAACACGATACATTATGGTGTCATTTGTTGATCCATAGTTTAATCAATTATTGACTACACAAAAATTTTCATAATGTCTCTATTAACAATATTAATTTTTATAAAGATTCAGTTTCAATGAATATTTAAAAAAAAAAAAAAAAAATTGAAAGAAAGAGGAAATGGCGAATACTTTGTTAATGAGATACATTTAAACTAAACGTAGTGCAGTTAGTATACTTTTCAAAGATAATTAAAACCTATTAATTAAAAACAATATATCTTATAAAAATAAAATTAATTTTGACAAGTTTATTTCATAAAAAATATTGTTACATTTAATTTTATTTAATATAAGTGAATAAACCAATGTTTATCTTCCGCTTTGAAAGAATGTACTTTTAATAAAGACTTAGTAATTAATAACTTTGCACATTTCATATTTTTTGTATAGTTTAATTTAAAATTACTTTCTTTTTCCAGTGTTTTTTTTTTTAATATTTAACAAAAATTTTGCAGTTGATATTTTATCTATTTTTAGAAATTCATAATAGCTATAGTTCAGAAAATTATGAAAAATTAGTAGGTACGTGATTAAATATTGGTTTGATATTTAAGTACTTTTTTAATATAAAATAATGAAATGATAAATGATTTTTTATTTTTATGTTTGTTTTTTAACAATTTTTATATTATATAGAATGATGAATGTAAACATTAATTTGTATTAAATTTTAAACGATAAAAATAATAAAAAAAATACAAATGTAATGTAAAACGATCTTTTTATAAAATAAATTACTTTTATATTATAATAATTATTGTTTTTATACATTTATACTCTGTTCTTTCAAAATTCATATTTAAGAAACCCTATTTTATTGGTTTACATTAATATATACAAAAGTTAAAATATTTATTTCATACATATTTAATGTTATTAAATAATGAAATCAATACAGATATTTTAGGCCATATTTATAATGGGTAGTTTTTTATATTAATAAAAATTTTATTTGTGAAATTTTCTTGTAATAAAAAAAAATATATAATGAATACACAAATATGTTATAGCTTATTTATTTTTGTGTGACAAGGATAGATTATAAAGAATATGTCGAATTGTGTTCATTATTTAAAAACACTAACCTCGTGGTGGAAATTAAAATTGCGCAATCGCAACGTGACTATCGAGAAAGGACGGTTCTAGAAATTTCGTACTTTAGTCTGTCTATAGAACCGGTGA
The DNA here is from genome assembly GCA_029203775.1 of Neoneuromus ignobilis. Taxonomy (NCBI): domain Eukaryota; kingdom Metazoa; phylum Arthropoda; class Insecta; order Megaloptera; family Corydalidae; genus Neoneuromus; species Neoneuromus ignobilis. The sequence goes on along the minus strand of CP092091.1, from coordinate 22,163,902 downwards.
AATTACATAGTCGATTTTTAGAATTATTAAAATGGTATGATGTGTAATTAAATATAAATTACATTATTTAACTCTTTCTTTTTATTTTGAATTAATTTTTGTTTTGAAATATATATTTATGCCGTTATTTACATACTGATTAGTGTTTCGATTTTTTTCAAAAAAATTGCAATTTTTGATACAACTACATAACACACACATTTATACATTTATATATACTATATTAGATAAGGTTATATTGAGTACAAGTATTTTTTTTTATTAGTATTAATGTAAATCTTATCATGTACAATAGTCTATATAATTTATATTTATAGGCTATGAATGTAGTAAAGCGTCTTAAACCATTATTTGACCGTGTACTAATTCAAAGAGCAGAAGCAGTAACTAAAACAAAAACAGGAATTATCATTCCAGAAAATGCTATATCAAAGGTTTTAAAAGGCACAGTTGTTGCAATAGGACCTGGTACTAGAAATCAAGTAAGTTATTTTATTAGAACATATTTGTATGTTCAAGAATATGCCCTAATAAAATGTAGTAATTAATTAGTTACTTCTATAAAAAAAGTGGTTTGTATTTCATAATTCTTTCTTGTTACTTTAAACAATTTACTGTATACAATTTATTTTAATCACCATACCTTTGTTTTTTTTTTCTATGTATGTACTAAAAATAATCAGATTTTTTACTTAAGTTTTTCTAAGTATGAATTTTGTTTATGTATATTTCATAAAAGCTTGTAAAAATAAAATCTTTTTATCATTATTTTCAATTATTTACATTAGATTGTAGGGTTATTGATAATAAAAATTCTTATTGTTATTGATAAAATTACTGTTTTATACTGACGCTTACGTGATACAGGTTAGCGTTATTTGGCAAGTAGCCATGGTATATATGTTTTTAACTTGTTTAAATTAATATTAGTAAAATCTGTTTTAAGAAAATACATTGAAGAATTTTATATTGCACACGTAAGTTTAAATTATAATGTAAATTTAGTTAAATTGTTATATAGTGTTGATATTTAATGTATTTTGAAATTGTAACTTTCAGCATAGAACATAACTAAAATGTTCAAATATAGTAGTAAAAATATTTTAAATTTGTTACTGTCGTGTGTATCTAAATAAGTTTGTGAAATATATTAATTTTCAGAATGGTGAGCTCATACCATTGAGTGTTAAAGTTGGGGATCAAGTTTTATTACCTGAATATGGTGGCACAAAAGTAGAAATTGAAAACTCGAAAGAATATCAGTTATTCAGAGAATCTGATATTCTTGCAAAATTGGAATCTTAGAAGAACACTGTAGTGTTTAGAATTTTTTATTTAGATATATTGTTGAGCAAAGATTGAATTTATTATTTCAAATGTTGTAAATGTTTCAGTGAAATATACTTTGTATTTTTTTTTTTAAATGATTTATGATCTAATTTAATTGTTCCGTTGTATTCCAATAATAAGGTAGTTCTAAATTTGAACAGAATGTTTACTATTGACAGAAAACTTGTTGTTACTATGTAAATAGTTTTCTGATTTGTTTTCAAACAGTAAATATTTGTTCATTAAACAAAATATATTTAGTAATAAATTATTTTATGTAATGTTTTCTTCAATTAATGAACTATTCTTTATAAAAAAATATTTTTAACTGACATTTTTGTGTATTATTTTAATATAAATAATTATGGAATTATGAATTTATTTCAATTGTTTAATTTGTCAGTTTAAATTAATACTTTTTTTAGTGAATCAATACAATTGATATAACAAACATAGTTTATTAACTAAATATGTCATAACAGTAAAATATATGAAAAAAAACATTTTCTTTAAAAAAAAATTTTTTTTTAATGTATTAAAGATTCAAACAATAAATAATTTGCACTACAATCTTATAAAATTTAACAAAGTCAAATTATAACAAAAGTTATGTTTTCAACATTCCTCTTGTAATAATGCCACTTGGTCTATCTGGTATTTCTTTTAAAATATTTAATCCATCGTTTTTAGCCCTGGCATATGCAATATCGGTAAGTGCTTTAAATGTTCTTGGTTCCCATACAGCTAATTCACTTAAAACTTTACGATTCAAAAAAATATTACTTCGATTTAAACCTTCCCAAAAAAGCTCAAATGGAATCTTTAGTTCATCACAAGCAGCAATTAAACGTATATTCCATAACTGTAAAAATATAGTATTATTAACAAGAAAATATAATACCATTACACTTACTTTTTTCATATTTTCTTTCTTTAATTTTCGCCCTCTTGTTGCATATACTAAAGCTCTATGTACATTTCGAATTGCTACACTATAACAATTGCGTCTTCTTCCACCAAAATGCTAAAATGTATAGTTAATTATATGTAAATATGTGAAAAAACAAAATATTTTTTGAACACTTGATTTTTTTTAAAAAAAATAGATATTATTTTTTACTATATAAAATAGATTTTCGTAATTTTACTATATAACAGTAAAAAAACAGCATTATATTTACTAACAGCTGCTAATTTAAAAATTTTTCTCTTTCTCCAAAACTCGTCTGGACCTCTGCTTCTAGCAAATAAGGTTATCGATTTGAAAACCATAATTTAAAATAAATATTTTAATATGCGATCAAAAATTATTAAAGAGAATACAATGAATTGTCTTTGTTACTTTCAACTCTATATTAATTTTCAAATGAACGAAATATGTAGAAGATATTGATAATTGATCGTAGTTTAAATGACATATTAATCAATCTATGGTCTTATTCTTCATCTTCTTTTAATATCTATATATTTTGATATTCTAGGATTGCAAATTAATAATTTAAATAGTTTTATGTATAAATAAAAATTCTGTATATTTCATAATTTTTCTCTACAGTATATTCAATCAAAAATGTATTTATAGAAATATCAATGTTTGACATAAGTACATAGTTTATATATTATTATACATATTTTTTACCGGAACGGACGTACGAAAGAATTGTCAGAATAAAATGGCATCTATTAAATGACAGACATGAAGGGATTTACTCTATTTATTTTAAATTGTATCAAATTGTTTTTATGATAAGAATATTTACTGTACATGTATATTTATAAACACATCAATGATTAGTAATATAAAACAATTTAAGTATTTACATGGCTTGCTGTAAAATATAAATAATAATGGGTAAACAAGTATTTCATTATTTATTGAATATTAGATTATTATTTTTATCTCAGAATCAATATGATTTATATTGTTATTATTCTCAATTAAATATTATAAGATAATATTTAAACATTTCTAGATACTGTAACAAAGGGCCCTGGTTTATATGAGTTCCTAGTAGAGGCTGAATTACAACATTATTATAATAGCATAAAGTTAGTATACCTATAAGTAGATTTATATATTAATAAAATTAGGTATACTTATATATATATATATATATATATATATATATATATATATATATATATATATGTATGTATGTATGTATATAAGTATTTTTTTAAGTAATGTATATATATATTAATGTTATTTAAAACATTTTTAGAAATGATCTTAAAATTCAAAATGCATCGCAACTTAAATATGTCACTGATGAAGATTTATATCAACTTGGTATGGCTAAGCCAGAAGTGCGACGACTTAAGAAATTCTTCAATAAATATTTTTCTCAAAATTATTTAACAAAATTTAAAAAAATGCTTTTACCAAAGAAAGATGATCAGGTGATTATAGTAAATAATTAGTATTTTATTTGATTTTGGTATTTTGTTATTTTTTTTTTACATGAATGTCATCTTCATTGTTAACTGAGTTTTCTTAATATTAATCTTACATTTGAAGTAACATACATTTGTGAATTTTTTAGTATAATTTATGTATGATACATATTTTTATGGATTTCAACATTTAATATTAATTATTACTATAAATATTTTATTTTGATAAAAAATTATTAAAAAAATAGACAACAATAAATGCATGTCTATAAATATGAAAAATAGTTATGAAAAAATATAACAAAATAAATGTTTATATAATTATTAATTTTTCCTTAATTACTTTGTACAAGTAACAAAATATATAAAATTTATATTTAATATAATTAATACAAATAAGTAGAAAATTTAGTAGTCTTGCATGTAAATGAAAAATATTTGTTATATACAATGTAAAAGATTATTCACATTTAATGTGTATACACATACATTTATATTTGTATACGCACGTATGCACTCACTTGGTTTCTGTAATTAAACTTTTTATATATTTTTTTTTGTGCATTGCATGATCATTTTTTTACAAAAAAACAGAAGTTTGATCCATGGCAGGGCGGAAGTACGAGTGGTATTTTAAGTACAGATGAAGGACGTAATAGTGGTAGTACAAATACAGTATCTGGTAGTTCAGCTCCTCGGGTTCCCAATAAACATATTATAAGTGCAGAAAGCATAGTTGTCAATAAAGAATTAGGAATGGGAGAATTTGGTATTGTACAACAAGGAGTTTGGACTAATGATGGTGATCGAGTAAGTGTTATATACATACGTACATGCATACATATATATATATATATATATATATATGTGTGTGTGTGTGTGTGTATGTGTATGTTTATTAAAGTTATAAATTAATGTTTATAGATTCAAGTTGCAATAAAATGCTTATCTCGTGAGCGTATGCAAAATAATCCTATTGAGTTTCTTAAAGAAGCAGCTATTATGCATTCAATTGACCATGAACATGTGGTTCGACTTTATGGTGTAGTATTAGACACAGATAGTCTCATGTTGGTTACAGAATTAGCACCACTTCGATCATTACTTGAATGCCTTAAAGAACCACCATTACGTTCTAAATTTCCTATTTTAACTTTATGTGATTTTGCACTGCAGATATGTGATGGAATGCAGTATTTAGAGGCCAAGAGACTTATTCATAGGTAAGATATTTTTTAATTATTGTTGAATTTTAAATAGAAGTCTATATCACTGAAATGATATGATATATATATATATATATATATATATATATATATATATATATATATATATATATATATATATATATATAAAACCGACTGGTGGTGTAATGATCAGAATTCTTGCCTGTCATATGGAAGAAGTGTGCTTGAACCCTGGTTGGATATATAGAGTAGGCAGGGCTCTTGAGCCTTAGTGAAGGTAGCCTGCCTAAGGGAATAATTCTGAATAAAAATCCTCACTAATCTGCTTGGTTAACATGGTATGACCAAATACAAGTAAATGGGTACATTCATTAAGGTTTTTGCTCAACAATAGGCTGATATAATCTGATATGATAATGATATACATACATATGTATATATATATATATATATATACATATATATATATATTTATATAAATAAACGTAAATTTAATTATTGATATTAATTCAGTTTTCATCAGTATATAGAAAAGTAATACATGTTTATAATATTCCATTCCATGTGTATGTTGTGTATACCATATTACATTGTTGTAATATTTTTGTAATTTATTCACCTTCAATCAGTTTTCATTTATAGCTCCATTAATTTTAGTATCTTTTATTTTAATTATATATATATATATATATATATATATATATATATATATATATATATATATATATATAATATAAATTAATACAATGTATATGTATTTTTTTTTTTAATTTTAGAAAGAGATTGATTATAAAAGTGAATCATATAACTATTTTTTGTTTTTAATATTATGTAAAAGTTAAGTATTTTAATTCATTAATTTTTTACAGGGACTTAGCAGCTCGAAACATATTAGTATTTTCCAAAAATAAAGTTAAAATATCAGATTTTGGTTTAAGTCGTGCCTTGGGTCAAGGAAAGGATTATTATCAAACAAACTTTAATGTACATCTTAAACTTCCAATTGCTTGGTTAGTAAGTTTGTGTGTGTGCACGTGTGTGTACGCGCGCGCGCGCACGCACACACACACACACACACACACACACACACACACACACACACACACACACACACATATTCACACACACACACACACACACACACACACATTCACACACACACACATATTCACACACACACACATATTCACACACACACACACATATTCACACACACACACACATATTCACACACACACACACATATTCACACACACACACACATATTCACACATACATATATAGCTTTGATAAAGAAAGAATTTTTAAGTATAATATTTAAGTAACAGTAAGAGCAGTGTTTGAATAAGAGAATTTTGTTTTTATTACTGATTATTATAAGATATTGTGATATTTTAAAACTTATTTGAAAGTGCTATACTTTATAGGTGTGCTCCAGAATGTATAAGTTATTTGCGATTTACATCTGCTAGTGATGTTTGGGCATATGGAGTTACATTGTGGGAAATGTTTTCATATGGTTTTCAACCTTGGGCAGCCCTTACAGGACATCAAATTTTAGAAGCTATTGATGAACCAAACTATCAGGTTATTTTTTTAAAAAATATGCAATTATGCATAATTTTATAATTATGTTTAATATATATACACATAATTTTTTTTAACTTATAATTTAATATTAATATTTTTATATCAATACACTCTTCTTTAGCGTCTTGAACAGCCAGAATGCTGTCCTAAAGAATATTATTCATTAATGTTACGTTGTTGGGCTCATGATCCTGCAAAGAGGCCTCGTTTTAGTGATTTATTTGCTGCATTACCTGATTGTCGCCCTGAACAATTGCAGGCAGTTGTACCTGCAGCTTTACCATCTACAAATAATGCCTTATCTATGAATACAGATACAGATAAACCTGCAATTGCTAAAAAAGATTGGTTACAATATCGAGTTGGTGATATTATTACAGTTCTTGATAAAGGGTATGTTTTTATTCTTAACATGTTTGTATTAAGAATAAAAACAAATTCTATTTTTATATTATTTTTGCAGTGTTAACTCTACATTTTGGAAAGGTGTTTTAGCGAATGGAAAAACAGGTTTATTTAATCCAACTCATATGGTTGCATATATTGGTACAAATTTACCATCGGCTACCAAAACGATGGATTCATTTGCACGTACAGATTCTAAATATTCATCAACTCGTCGCAAATTACGTTCAGAAATGATTAGTGCTCCTCAAGGAGATTTTAAACATACAGGTAAATTGAAAATTTTCTGTTTTTAATGAAAATATAAATTTATTAATTTTAAAAAAACATTTTATATATATATATATATATATATATATATATATATATATATATATATACAAACACACATATATATGTAAAAACTAACTTTGAATAGTCAGAATATATTGTTAATATATTATTTATTTTGAGTATCTTCAGTCATGTTTGGCATCTTCAATAATTTAGTATATAAAATTTTAATTAGTTAAACAAATATAACATTTATAGATATATTTTTACAAAAGATTTAAATTTAATAACATTTGTAAATATGATTTGTGTAATACAGTTATAGATATTTAAAGCCCAGTAAATTAAAATAAATACTTGAAATATTTACTTAATATGTAGTCATCTTAATATCTTTTAAAATTTGTATGCATATTTAATATATTAATTATTTGTGTACATAATGATTAAAAATATAAATTTAATTTATTCATATGAAATTTAAACTTAAATTATTTTTGAATAACATAAATAAATTTATTCTTTATTGCTTTTTTTATTATATTATAAAAAAAAATAATAAAAAATAAGTGTTTTAAATCTTATTTTTAAATAAGATGTGATAAATATTATTCAATTAAATAATTAAATTATAATTAGTTAGTAAGTTTTTATTGAACTAGTTTGATTATTATTTGTTGATATTTAATATCATTCAAAGGAAAAGAATCTACTAATGCAACTAATGGTAAGCACTCATGTTGTAATAGTAGTAGTAAACATCGAGTATACTTTTATTATGCAGTATTGATAAATATTTTATTAGTGTTTAGTAATATATATTTTTAAAATAAATGCTTTAATATAGTTTATATTTAATTAATATTTTTTTTTTAACAATATATTTTTATTTTTATATACAAGGTCATGTCGGTTTAGACGGAGCCTATTTTGGAGATCTAAGCTTTTTAGGCGGTAATAGTAATTCAGTAAGTAAATAATTTACTGTTATTATTTAAGAGTATTTTTTTTATGAATATATATATATATATATATATATATATATATATATATATATATATATATATATAATACATATAATTAAATATGTAAGTTTAACCATTTTAATGCTGTACATGTACATTTATGCCTAACAATACATATATAATGAATATTACATATGCCTCCATTTAAATATCATTAATATAATTTATGTATGCTTATATATATTTAATGAATTCTTTTGGATTATATTCTTGATACAAACAAAAATTGTCAGTTATCGTAAAAGTAATAATAAATAAGATTTCATTCTTCTTGGTTAGTTATTTTTGACTTTTAAGAAATAATTTTTTTCATTAATTCATCTATGATAATACAGTTTGCAGTGGGCTGTGTAAAACATATTACATATCTAGAAATTGATATTGGCTCTTTGTATTATATGTACACAGAGGATCAATTGTAAATAAAATAGTATTCTATAGTATAAATATTGTAGTTACTTTTTAAATAATTTAAATTTTGAATCATTTAATTCAGATAGTGTTTTTAGTTGCATACATTTTGTTTTTTAATCCTATAGTTTTTAATTTATATTTAGTTTTAATAATAAAAAATTATAATATATAAATTTACACTGAAATATTTGTTATATTATTAATGTAATATAGTGTATTTATAACATCAAATTTTATGTGTTGTATGTAGCAGTACAGTCATTTACCAAGGCAAGTTGTTACACCTTATAAACCGCATGAAGATCTTGATCAAACACCGTTACTATCATCATCAACATCTGCTATTGCCAATCAGATACCATCAAATCCTTCTCATCCATTTATATCTTCTCCGATTCTTAATGAATCTACAAATCAAGGTGCTATGAGTTTACATACTAGTGATCATATTGCTTTATCTTCTCGCCAACTTCAGCAGCTTAGTGCTGCTGCAGGTGAAAATCCTATTGACCCATTTTCTACATCAAAAATAATATCACAGCGATCAGTACGGTGGCAAAGTCAAGTTGAACCTCCATCATCTGATATTCAAGTTGATCATGAATATCACGAAATTAGTGATGAAGAAAATTTGGTTTCAGAGAGCCCACGTTTTGAGGTACTTTTATAATTAATGTATTTAATATTGGTGAATAACTTGCAATTAACAGCTAATTTAATTGAAATTGTTAATAAATTTGTATATAAATTTATTTGTTTTGCCTTTTTCTGAATAACTTTATTTTTAATTTTTTTTTAAATATTATAAATTATAATTATAAATTTTTAGAAAACATTTGATTTTGGACCTTCTCTTCTTGATGAAATGGAATCAGTGTTTCGTAATTTAAATTCTCCTCCTCCATCTACACCTAACTCTCCTCTTGATCATGATGGTGTTAATAAGTGTAATGAGTTAAGAGAATTAACATCAAGATTAAATAATTCAAATGGAAATGGGCATAGCCATTCTTCACATAAAAAGAAACAAGCAACAGTAAAACCTATTTCAGCACACGATCAAAAAATTCTTGATTCTGCTATTGAACTAGCAACAGAAATAACAAATAGGTAGTATTTTTTATAACATTAAGTATACATAGGGTGGCCCAGATGAGGCTGAAGGGTTGACAAACATTTATTTATTTACTATAATTTACTATTTCTTATTATTTTTCAATCTCATTTGAGCTATCATATATAAATATACATACAGTAAGTTATATATTTAAATCAAATATGTATCAAATTTATTAAAAGTAAGTCATCATTTTTACATTGATTTTAATTTCAATTAAAACTATCTTTTTTATAGGTCTATGAATGATCTAGAATCAGATCCAGTTCCAACAACACCAGTATCACCAAATAAACGAAAATTTAGTTTTCGTTTTCCAGCTTCCAGTAATAATGAAACAGATAATTCTAAATCTGAAAGAAGAAATTTTTCAGAGGAAGCACAATCAATTCCTGATCTTCAGGTAAATGATATGTGATGTTTTAGTCATTTTCTTTCTTATATAAAGATTATTACAATTTGTAAGTTATATTTTATATAAATGTACTTAAAATGAGAATACATTTTGGATTTCTTCTCTAATAAGAAATATTGTGATGGAAATGTTGGTCTAATCTTTTAATGAGTTTTAAAATAATTTTTCAATATTTTTTCAGTGAGTTAGATAAATAATTATCATAAAAATGTTGGTACTTAAAATTATATTTAAACTTACAGAATTTAGAAATCATATATATATATATATATATATATATATATATATATATATATATATATATATATATATATATCAATGTTTAAATTGAACATAAAGTACACATATACATGTGAAGTATATAATCTAATATTTTATTATTATCCTCAATAACCCTATTGTTCCTTATACTTTCTTTTAATGTTTTTATAATTGGATTTATTATTAATTTTTTGTTAACTTTTTTATTCTATTATTTTACACTTGTATATTTACATAAATTGTTGTGATGTAAATCCTTTACTAATGGATGATATTAATTGAAACAAACTGTTATTGATCATTGATTTATGAAAATGAATATCTTTTGGAAAATGGTGTGTGAAACAAATTTTGATATTTTACATTTGTTCAAAAAAACATATTTTCATTAATTTTATTAAATAACTATTTTTTGAACTTTAATAAAATTAGAAGCGTTTGCGCTCTTCTTTAACATCTTTAGATGATTCTCCTTCTACATCTTTACGTCTTCCACTTTGGGATAAAGCTTCTGCAGAATTTTGTTTTGCGAAATCTCGTGAATTACTTACTAAACCTTTTTTAACTGATAAAAAAAGTACAGAAAAACATAATGCAACCATTGATGATGCTTTAATTCGTACTGATTCAAAAAAGAATAAGAAAATATTTTCAAATAAAGAATTTGTTCCACATAACTTAATATTTAATGAAAATAAAATACAAGAATTAAATACAGTTACTGAAGGATATGAACATTCTACAGAATCAGTTCGAAAGTCTGATGAAACTACTAAAAATGCAGATTATTCACGAAGCATAAATCACAACATAAGATCAAATTTAAAATTTTGTCCTGATGATATTTTTGAACAAACACGACCATTACTTGATTCTTATGCTGACATCAAGTCCGTATTTGATAATAATATTAGTGGAGTATATGAAACGGAAAGTAACACTAATGTGGAAACAGAACGAAACGGAGTAAATCGTGAAATAACTGCTGATCGAAATAATATTGAGAAAAAATTATTAAATTTAGTGATCGATGAAAATACACGAAATGTGGATATGAATCCTTTTCGTAATGGCTGTTTTGCATATCATGATAGAACATTAACAAAATCAGATAGCTTGGCACGTAAAACATATACAAACTCGAATTATGTTTTTTCTCCAGAATACTCTGAAAAAGGATTTGTTTTATATAGCAATGGACAAAAAAAAAATATTGATTATCGATGTGAAGCTGGAAAATATATACAGTCGCCATTTGAAAGTTCTCCATATTGGTATATAGAACATGAACATGATGATGTCAATTACCCTTCACCAAGTGATTTTGTGTCTCCTGAAAGAGTTTATTCAGATCGTTGGGAAAAGGAGCATATTTATGAAGATTCATATATTAATACGTCTGAAATAAATCGTCATAATGATTTTTTGCACCGATTTCCTACAAATAATGATGATACTGATTATTATTGTGATTCGACTACTCTTGGAAAGAATGGAACATTAATACATCGTGGACCATCAACTGATCTGTTGTTACATGAACAGAATATATCAAGTTTAAATATACGGCCAAGAGCGTTATCCTTAAGTGAATCACAAGCTAGAGCTCAAAGACGTCCTACAGGAAAGACTGTACGAGAAAGAAATCTTCGTCGTCAAAGTTATAATCCTCAAGCATATGAATCAAGTTCTTCAGACAGTGAATATACTTCTGCTGGTTCTGTTACACATTCTGATATGGAGTTACGTTCACGTGGAGGCACCGCTGGAGGTCGACGTAAACGTAACACTCTGTCTCGTTTATCGACGAGTAACAGTAGCATAAGATCTGATTTATTACCACAAACAACACGAAATGTGTCTGATTTATACGATGCAGGAAGATTTGTTTCATCAAAAATAAAACGAGGAGCTGCACGTGCATTTCGTAATGTTTTTGTTGGAGATATGTTATCGAAAAAAGCGTCAGAAAATGTTGATCTTGCACTTGAAACTGTGCAAAAAAATCTCGCTACAGCTGACAACATGCATTACTTACGTCCAGATAGTGGCTTTAAAAGTGTGAGTAAATCTCCACCACCTTGTTCTAGCATGTTGAGTGGTTTATCACCGACAACAGTAACAAGATGGCAACATTTGTCGGATACTTCTTCAGATTCAAGTTTATAAACATATTAAGATTTATTGTGGAATTTATTTTTTTTACATTTTCTACAGTTTAATAACATTATTTCGACTGATTAGATTTAAAAAGAAAGAAAAAGGATTAACTAAAATAAATAGCTGTAATATTGAGATATGGAAGGACTAATATTTTTAATGAATGCATTGCAATTGATTTTCTATAATATAATACTGTCAGTGAATAAATAATAACTTGCATTTTTATTTATTATATTGAGTGAATTCAGAATTGATACATATTTTTATTAATAGTGAATTTCATATTATTTACAAAAAAAAATATTTTTATGAAGAAATAAAGTAATAAGATGAAATATTCTGTTGTGAATATAAATAAATGTATAGAAAAAACTTAAGTTGAAATTTTAATATATATATATATATATATATATATATATATATATATATATATATATATAATTTAATTTAACTTTGTAATAATCAATTACAAACTGATTTGAATGTCAATAATTTTTATATATTGCTGCAGATAATTAAAAAGATTAAATATTAAAATAATGTATTAATAATATTTAATTCAAATTGTGTAAATCACAAATGCAAAATTGTAATCTCTTGTATGAAAGTACGTATGTGAGAGTATTCATGATGTAAGCGAATGTGCATGTGTAATTTAAATTTCATTTAAAAATAAAAAAGCTATAGGAATATTTCATTAATTTTTAGTTTGATTTTTTGTTTAATGATATTTATTTTTTTAAATTAACATAAAATATAAATAAATAAATTGAAACTGCGAAAATGTAGAAATTATTTTTAAATATTTTTGTATAAATATCTACATTAATTTAATATTTTTCGTTTTTTTTTAATATAGGATTATCCAAATGTGACGCCTCGATTTGTGAATTATTAAAAAGAAACTTTCCTTATATACCGCCCTATACACATTTTTAATAAAACACAAATCTAGGCGTCACATTTGGATGACCTTATCTATTAAGTTTATTTTCACATAAACGAATTATCGTCTCCAACACTACAAATATTAGAAAGTGTTTAACAATCATGTATTGTTTATTGTAATAATAGATTAATGGGCATTTCAATTCTGATGTTATGATGGTCAAAGCATTGTGTTATAAAATCAAAAAAAGAGAACAATAAATGATTAGTAAACACTTTCTAATATTTTGTGGCGTAGGGGGTGATAATTCATTTGTGTGAAAGTTAATTTGCCACTGCTTCAAAATAAATATATTAGATTTGTGTTTCAATTTTAATTTTATATATAGTTCATTAATATTTCTTTCTTATATTTTCTAATTTTAAAGGTTATTTTTATTAATTTTATAAAACTGTTGTTAATAATTTTTTACCTTTTTAATATTACACAGAACATCATTTCATCTATTTATTATAATAATAATTGAATATATGCTTTTTAAATTATTTTCTGTTACAAATTATTTATAAAATTATTAGATTAGATATATCATTTTATTTAGAATTCAAAAATATTTTTAATTTTGTTTGTTGATTTTAAAATTATTAATATAATTGCTTTTTAATATTTATGAAAGCAAATTGTACACATATAGATAATACAGTCTTTTGATAATAAATTATTCACTGAATGTAGTATGTAGTATTTTGCAGTTACAATTTAATTGAAATAATAATTATAGAATGTTTAAAACACTATTAAAACAGATAAAATATTTAATTTAAAAATTATCCTTCTTATTCTTGTTATTAAAGAAACAATTCTTTATAATAAACCAAAATTACAATGATGTATATTAAAATTCCGAGCCTTTAATAAAAAACTAAATGTACATGTTTCTGTATTGTGTGTCAATAAAAATGTACGGTTTTAAATGTATTTATGTACAAGTGTGAGTTTAGATATATGCATGTTTTTTATTTTATTTTACATATATAATATATTCTTTAAAAACTAATAAATACTAATTGGCCTGAACATATTTAATTCAAGTTACATGTTGAAAATTTAAAATAAGTCATAAATTAGTTAATATATTTATCCACTTCTCAAAATATTGTCTTATATTTAACAATACATATTCATATCTGTGTATTCTAATTTTAGTGAATATTTCTAAACAAAATTTTATATCTATTCTAACATTAATTGTTTTTTGTTACCTATCAGCAATTTTATTTGTTTTCTTTAAATTACACTTATTATTTCTTATATGATATATATATTTTTTTCTTTTTTAAATTGTTAAAAGTAATTTTTCATTTTAATTTCATATTTTTTTGAGTTGAATAAATGTATTAGCATAGATATGTTATTATTTTTTTTACAAATATAGTTAATCAGTTGAATATTTAAGCATTTTATTTGTCTAAAAATTTATGTATGCACGTATGTATGTTTATATGTATACATTTAATATATAATATATATATATATATATATATATATATATATATATATATATATATTTATATTTATTTTGAATGTATTAAGAGGTACACATAAAAATATACTTGTACATTTTTTCTAAAATTTGTGAATTAAGATAGTTATTCAATATATTATAAATAATTATAAGATACATTTTATGTATTCAAACCCAAGTTTATAAGTCTGTAAATGTTAAAATTATGTTCATAGTATTGAACATGTCTGATATATTTAGATTTAGTAATAACCATTAAGAAAGTATATCCGCCCATTAATGTTTGTTTGCTCGAGTTATATCTACAAGAATTGAAATTTATATAGGATTTGTACTGTACTCTTAATTTTCAAACATATGTTGTTTGAAGCTCGTCAAATAATTGAAAGCGATGATATAAAAAAAGTAATGTCTGTGATGCAAGAAAAGGAAAAATTAAAATTTGCCTTGCAAATTACATTTTGTTAATTGATATCATCGGTATACATTAGTTTGGGAAAATATGACATATTATTTGAAGATTTAAAACAGTGCGTAATTGCTAATGTAATATAAATGTATTTGACCATTAAATAGTTATAGTAGGCACAAATTCTGCAAATTATACATACACCTCATAACATTGCAAATCTTTGTATTGAAATTAAAAAATAAAACATTTGTTTTTCGATACATATAATTTATTTTGTGTGTTTTAAATACTTTGTTTAATTTTGTTTGTATTTTCTTTTATTTATGTTATGTTTTGTTTTTATTCCTGTTATCCTTTTATATCCATTCACATTATCCTTGTCCAAACTATTTACCTTTTTTAGTCGACATTGACGGAAGAAGCACAGCTCGCATATGAAAGTCTTGTTGAAACACCTACGCCAGAAATTTCAATAGCAATAACCGCACCTCAATTTCCGAGAGCCCGATCATCTGTATCGCCTTCGTTATCTGATAATCCGTTAAGACTGCTTCGATCAGGAAACTTTCCTGTCGTTAAATCTCGTACTAAATTTTCATCGAATATGACAGAAAATCGTCGTACAGGTCGTGGAACTATTATGAGTACTAATAGACGGTCTCGAGAATTGGGAGTGGAATCATCGAGCGAAACAGAAAAAGTTAAAACTGTAGAAGATTCTATGTCTGTTGCTACAAATGAAAAGCAACGTGATGATGTAAGCATGAATCGTAGAGATAATTTACGAGAACAAGAACCGTGCATTAAAAGTAAAATAAATTGTGAGGCAGTTAATCGTAGTTGTGATGATGAGCATAAATCTCGCATTTCATCATCTGACGATTCAAATTGTGAAGATTCAATATCTAATCGAGATGTAGTTGATGCAAATAAACATTCATTGTTGAATCATTTAGAATTGAAAAATGATGACAATCCGATTCCTTTGCCTCCGAGAGACCGAACAAAAGTTGTTCAAGTTTCAAAAACACGTCATGTTCGTAAACATCCATTGATTATACCAGCTTCAAGTATTCGACGAACACTTAATAAAGTAAATGCAGCAACACCAGAGGAAATGATTTCAGGTGTTGATCCTTTTGATTTCTCAGAAAATCGTGTTCAGATTGTACCTGACGATGAAACAAATATTGAACCTTCTTATGTAAATCATAGTCCATTTAGAAAATTATCGCGAAGTGAGGATGGGCGTGAATTTGATGTACAGTCTTTGTGTTTTGAAGAACGAATTGATTCTAATTTAGCAGCTCTAGATGAAATACATGATTATGATGATGAATTTCATGAAGCAATGAAAACTAATAATTCGTTGCCTGCTGAGGAATCCAACAGAATGATAGTGTCATCAGAAAAAAAGGGTCGTGGAATCGTAGTGGTTGATAAACGAAAACATATAAATTCTACTGTAGATGAAAGTGATGAAGTTGAGGATGATGAAGTTGTATTGAGACATAAAATTGATCATGTTAGTTGTGAAGATCTTCTTGAGTTTGCTGATGCAAAACCTAGTCCTCGTGCAAGAGGTCATGAATCAGATGAAGTTAGAATTATGCTTAAAGTTCTTGGATCAGAGGTATGTGTATAAAGGGTAATCGTTTTTACACTATTATTTTGAAAAGTGCATGATGTTAATGTTACATTTTATTTATGTAGGTTTGTAATATATATTCATGTTGTTTTTATTTTGGAACCAATATGTTTTTTTCTTTGTCTTATAATTTTTTAAATTTTTATGCAGTTTGGTATTCATAGGTTGATAATATACAATTAACTAAAACTAAAGATGATGGCATTGCCATCGAAATGCACAATAGTTATTATAAACAATCAAAGTGAACAATAAGTAATTATTGAACATTTTTTAACATCTTGTGTTGGGATGATAATTCATTTGTGTGAAAGATAAATTGCTGAAAAATGATTAATATGAAAATAAGTCTAATCCAAAAAAGAAAGAGTCTGGTTTTAAAATATAAACATTTTGATTAATTTAGTTGTGACAAATTATATATACATATATGCAATAAACATGTATCATATGTATATATGTGTGTGTGTGTGTGTGTATATATATATATATATATATATAAAGCAGGCATAAAATGTTTTATCGAAATAATAACAAATTTAATAATATAAAATAAATTAATAAAATTTCGAATTTTAAATAGCAGTAACTCACTTCATTTTTTCAAAAATAAATTACGGTAGTTCTTTTTTAATTGATTTAATTTTAAAATTATATTTATTATTTGATAATAATTAAGTATTTTAAATACGCTCTTTATTTAATAATTTTGTAAAATATTTTTTAAAAAAAACATTGTGAAATGAAATAATTTGATTATATAAACTATTGAATATATATATATATATACACAAACATATATATGAATTTTTAATCTTTACATATATATATATATATATATATCTGTATGTATGTATATTAAAATATGTATATGTAGGTTTCAACGGAACAGTGTCTTCTTTCATTGGAACATTCTGATTGGGATGTACATAAAGCTATTAAGTTAGCTAGATTACAAAATGCTTTAAAAATATCTGTCGGAAATCCATTTGTTGATCTTGCTACATGTAATACAGCTCTAGAAGCCAATCGGTGGGATATGAATCGAGCGGAAAGTTGGATTATAGCTGCAAATCAGGAAGGTGATATTACACAAGTATGATTATTAAATAATTTCAAAAAGGACCGGATACACGGTATAATTATAGTGAGTGAAAATCAAAATTCTATATTGGTCATATGTTTGATATTTTTGTAATATTAAATTATTTATACATATTAATACAATTTAATTGCTTTTTAAAATTTCGACATTCACTAGTTTAATGTAAATATAAAAGTTTATTTTTTATCACTTTAATAAATATCCAAATATATATTTTTTAATAGTATATGTATATGTACATATACATCTTCATTTTCCATGCAAAATCATTGAATACACATTTCTATTCATATAAACCTGCATGTTTAACGGTAGCTAACTTGTAAATATATTAACTTTTATATACTTATACATAGAAATTATATACATTAGTATAATATCTTACTAACACAGCACAAATATATTGTACGTTTTTGTTCTTTAAAAAACTAGTTCTTTATTAATGATTACTATCATTTGTTTAATATTGTGTGTGTGTATGTATGTATATATATGTATATGTATATATATATATATATATATATATATATATATATATATATATATATATATATATATATATATGCACACACACACACACACATACATATACTTAAACAGTTTTCATATATGTTTATTACATTTTTTTAAAATTTATGTAAAATTAGTTACTCTGTAAATTTATTATTATAAAATATAAAAATAATGTATCAGTAAAAATATAAATTGGTAAAAATAATATTAAAATATGGTATTTGTGTATTGTATAGTATTTTTGTTTCAGTACTTTGTTTTTTAAAAAAATGTAATGATGAAAAATTTAACAGCTCCATTATTCAATTTTTTTTAAAAAATAAATAATTATCATCTAAAACATTTAGTTCTAAATTTAACTGATGCAATTTATTTATTTTTTTTTTTCAAAAAAAAAAAAATGCTTATTAAAAGAGTATTAAAAATGTAATTAAATATAATTTTCTAATATTATTTATGGAATTACAGAGACTAAAGAATAATAATTTGAATATTTATTTTTGAATGATAGTACATTGATTATTTTTAAACTACAATTTTTTTCCAATGAGAATAATAAATATAGCTTCATGAAACATTTTAATAAACAAAATATTCAGTGATATGATACTCAATATAAAAAGATATTTAATAATTAAAAATCTCTAAAGATTCTTTGTAAATCTAATATTTACTATTTTATTATTTATTGTAGTGGTAATATGGATCTAATATCTTCTGTGATTAACAAAACTAAAGTTATTTACTTATAATATGGATAAGGAATTTATTATTTCTCTAAAATATGGTGATAGTTTTTCATTAATTTGGGATAATTTAAAATCTAACATATAAAATATAATACTTAGGTATTGAATTAAGTTTATTTTAATTTTTTTAATTTCCTAAAACTGTTTTACTTGTAGATCTAACAAGTAATTAAGTTAATTATAAATTTATTTTTAAATGTTTGTAATATTTTCTTGTCGCATTTTATCTGATACAATCAAATATATTTTGTACATGCAGGTCATATATTTACTATATTTTCATCTTATCAAATGTAATGTAATTTAGATTAAGCGATATTGTAATATTCCTGATAATCACTCAGTTTTAAAATAAAATATATTGATAAATAATTAGGTATTAAATCGTTCATATATATTATAAATAATGTTAAATGGATAACTATTGAATTTAATTTTTTTTACTTTTATATATGTACATACACACTTATGAGTGTATGTATATATATATATATATATATATATATATATATATATATATATATATATATATATATATATATATATATATATATATATATATATATATATATTAAAACATGTAAATTCAGTGTCCATTAATATATAATCAATAGTATTCATATCAGCATTGTTATATAGTATTAATATTTATACTTGCTATTTTATTTAGTCATTTATTTGATTAAAAAATATTTTATTGACATATCATAAATATTTTATTGTAATTTTTGAACAATTTTGTTAATGCTTAATATTGCTAATTAATCATATATATATATATATATATATATATATATATATATATATATATATATATATATATATATATATATTAAATTCTATTACAATTCAATTCAGGTAATATTAAAAATTATTTTTGTATTTAATAACAACATAAATATTTAATGGTTATGTATGTTATTGTATAATAAATGTGTACTGTAAAATTGTGAGTGCATGTTAAGTTATAAAAAACAGATTTAGTTATTGGATTTTAAATCATACACTATTTTTAATGATCTGGTATAAAAATAATAGTCATAAATGTTTTACTGTCTTCTAAAAGTTAAAAAAATAATTAAGAATACTTTAATATAAAAAATTGATTACAAATTGAATTTCAGATTCAGGTAAAACTTATAATTTGAATGATTTGATATATTTGTGTCAGTAACATTTAAGGAACGTCTTTGTTTCCATATTTTCATTATGTACTTATTATCTGTATAATATATATACTCTTACTTAAAATGAACTGTAAATTTAATATGAAATAAATGTTTTTATGTATTTAATCATTTCATTTCATTATATTTCTTAATAATAGTCACTTTATTACTGATTAAAGTTACACTACTTGAAACATTATATATGTATATATATATATATATATATATATATATATATATATATATATATATATATATATTATATTCATGCCAACAATTATATTTAATTCCATATAATTTAATAGAAGTATGCTTCATTGTAGTTTTTAAAAATTTCATATATTAATAAGGAAGTTATTGAGGAAAATTATATTCTTGAATGAATAATATATACTCTACTATTGTAATTCATTTTATTATTGTCATTTTATAAAAATAAATCTGCTAAAAGTACATATAATTTTGTATAGAATAAGATTTCATCCTTACTTACCAAAACATTACAAAAACTAAAAATAGATTTATTATCATGTAAATTATTACATATTTAAATAATTATTAATTAATTTTGCTTTAAAAATAAGTGCTTTTTTCTTATTATATTTATTAAATGGTGTCAGTTAAAAATTATATAAAGTTAAATAAACTTCATTCGTTTTATGTGTTTGTTAAGAGTACACATATTTCATTTATTTTCTATAATCCTTTAATAAAATATAAAACATTAATATGATGATAATATATTATTTTTATATTACAATTAAAAATATATTTATAGCAAAAATACAATATGCTTTACATTATTTTTTTACAATTATCACCAATTTTTACACAATACTTCAAGCAATATATAATGAACATTCTGTAAGATAATTTTAATATTACAATTTCTATTGTTCTTGTAAATGTATATGTATATATGTATGTATGTATGTATGTATGTATATATATATATATATATATATATATATATATATATATATATATATACACATATATACATATACATACACATACAATTATGACAAACATACAATTTATTATAATGTATTTTGTATTCATTTTTATTATAACAATATTTCAATCCTTATTTTTTATGTTTTGACAAAAACAGTTTATATACAAATTACTATTTTTAAACAAATAATAAAATATTGAAGAGATAATAAAAAAAATTATAGTCAATACACACACACACACACACACACATATATATATATATATATATATGCATGCATGTGCGTTTGTGTTTATATACACATTATAAACATCAAGTATATATTTTACTTTAATCTATTTTTAAATGTACAATATTAACTTTAAGAGAAATATAACCACTTTTACATTTTTTATATGTGTATTAAATGTTTAATATTTTGACATTTTTTATAATTTCAATAAATATTACTACTTTTAAATTACAAACATAAAATAAACTCTAAAAACACAATTTGTGCAGTTTCATCACAGAAATAATGACTAAAATGTTATAATATACAATGTATCAGAATATATAACATATCTTTCAATATTGAATTAAAATGTAAGCATAAATATAATTTTAGATAAATTAATGATAAAACTTAAACTATTGCATATTAATTTATTACTTATTATGGATAAATAAATTCTTTGTATTTTAACATATTACTGATCTTTAATTATAAAACATAAGTACAATAATCGTGTTTTATCTGTAATTTTAAATGCATTAGAAAATAACAGTTATATTCATAATACATGTAAAGCAATAAAGTACGAAAATATAAATTTAAGCATATATTTCTTTAATTTAAATACATTTGAAATGATATTCAACCTCTTGTAAAATCTTTGTTATATATATATGCACTGAAAATATAAGTTTTATTTATTTTTACTAATTTTCTATAAATAATAAAAAATGACTTCTATATTTATTTATGAATACATGTAAAAAATTTAAAATATAAAACAGTGAATTTCTAAAATGAATTTTTAGTTTAATTATAAGTTTCATTTCAAAGTGGTTATAAATTAAAATAATTCTTTGGATTTTTTTAATACAAATTAAGAAAAATGTAACAGACTTTACTTTCAATGCCACACATATGTCACTACATAACAAGATGTGACTACAATTACAAATAATTTTTAACTGTAAAATTAATTTGAAGAACAATTAATTTTAAAATAATATCTGAATAGTAAAACCTTGTACTTTAATCTATAATTTATTTACATACATATAAATTTGTATTTTATGAATTATTTTTAAGTATATAGATTTAAAACTTATATTAGTCACTGTATTTAAATATATGTTAGTTATGAGAATTGTTTATATCAAAAAAAAACTGTTAAAAGTTTTATTATAAACTTTAAAAGATTACATATTATTACAGTAAATAAAGTAAATTTAAAATAGTAAAATAGAGGTTGGGATATCTATTCAAACGTATATTTAATATTTTAATAAAAGATTATAATTCTACACGGTATCCAGTAATGAACGGTAAACCAGTTGACACTTTTTTTTTATATTCATAATATTGATTTCCAAAGAAGTACAACAAAGTAATTTCTTCATGTAAAATTCTTTCTTTAAAGAAAAACCAACTAACTATAGTATAAGCTACAATGCAAATTGGATTTAATAGAAGAACCTATAAAAGAATAAACAAATATAAATTATATGTAACATTAGAAACAATATATAACAGTAAACTTATACATTTTTACTTATATTACATGCTGCCTTATGAGATGATCATATAGTTGTAATTCAAAGTAAATATTTACCTGTGTACCTATGGACCAATAAAACCAACCTACATAACTAGGATGGCGAAATAATTTATAGACACCATGAGTAACTAAAACATGTCCTTCTGCTTTTGTATTCTGTACCTAAAATAAAATAAATGATATATTTTCTGAACAATATCATGTAATTAATAATTTATACTAACTAAATGATTAAAATTTGATTTTGCTGTTAACATTGCTAACTTTCTTAGAAATTCACCACATATACACATAATTAAACCCATCATGGATATCCATTCATATGATTTTAATCCTGCAATGAAAATAGATTTGGTGTATATAAACATACATGCAATAAAACTTTTATATTCCAATAATGACATACCTGGGAAAAAATAATATTCAAGTGCAAATTCAATCCAGGAAGTTACTGCAGCTGTAGTGTATTCTCGACTGTGATTTAATACAAAAGAGTCTACAGACAGAGTTGCAGGATTTGTAATTGCTATAGCTAAAAATTCTGAATAATGAAATACAGCCATTACACACATATATGCTCCAAATATTCGAGCTCCTGGTGCACATAGTGCCCATATGAAAACACCCATAGAGAATATATAGCCTAAGAATGTTGCTCTTATTGCTATCTGAAATATCAAATCGAATTATATATATATATATATATATATATATATATATATATATATATATATATATATATATATATATATATATATATATCTTATTTATTGTAAATATTAACCTTAATTACCTGAAAGACATTTCCATAAAATAGTAATTTTAGGCATATATTTATTATGACATAATATAACAACGGGCCCCAGAACATCGCACCCCATATTTTTGGTACATAATCATATATTACATTAGGTAAATACAATAATGACACTATGCAAGCTGAGCCCAAAAAGCAATAAATTGATAATTTTCCATCATAACAAATCATTATTATAAAACTGGTGACTATTGAAAAATCGCTGATTTTACATTTTCAAAATAAAAAGAAATTAAAAAGAAATATCAAACCGTAGTAAATGTCATTTATACGACTATTAGTTGAACGCTTTAAATCCAACGAATATAATAAATGTTAAGATAATCTAGTTCACATTTTGGATATTGAAGAAAATATATACATATCAGTTTGGTAAATTTAAAATTTGAGTATTTTATTTTCAATATTTTTTATTTATATGCATACATACATGTGTATATATATTATATATATATATATATATATATATATATATATATATATATATATATATATATATATATATAAAATCATCCAAATGTGACGCTTAGATTTGTGTTTTATTGAAAAGAAACAAAAAAAACTATACATGTTTTCCTATGCATCATCCTATATACATGTTTCTTTTTAATAAAACACAAATCTAGGTGTCATATTTGGATGACTATATATATAAAATTTTAATCATTTTAACCAGTTATAATTTTTCTTATATCAGATTTTTTCTGAATATTTTAATTTAACTTCATTTATTAAATTATATTAAAATATTCAATACCCAGTTTATTATTAAAATATATTTCATAAAATGTTCATTTTGTATATTATTTAATAAATATATTAAGAAATAAATATAATTGAATATAAATATTTGTATTAATTAATCAATGATTATATATATATATATATATATATATATATATATATAAATTAAATTCTATTACAATATATTTAAAATATATATACATACACACACACACACACATACGCAAACAAACACACATGTTCGTATGAACTTGGATATATGTTGACAGTCACTGATTGAACATTGTTTTGTAGTTTAATTTCATTGAAAGCTGTCGAAAGTGTTGTTAAAAGGTAAATATTATATTTATTCACTATCTTGTATTTTTAATAAAATTTATATCAGTTTTAAAGATTTATTAATAATATGTAATGAAATGCGTATATAATGTTATAATTTAAATGTTTCCATAAACGCATTTTGATATATTATGTATACATTTTATATGATTAATAATCATAGATATAAATGATTTAGTTTTACGTTCTATCAATAACAGTTTTTCCTTTTATTTATAGTTACAACAATGAATCAAGATGATAATTATGGAAATTCTGACCGACAAACTCCACCGAATAATGGGAATCTTGGTCTTGAACCTGAATACAGAACACAAGGCTTACCATTAAGTGATTTTTTAATGCAACTTGAAGATTATATTTCTACTGTAAGTGAAGTTACATATACTAATGTGCCCAGTTTTGTTTTAATAACACATGCATATTTTAGATATCTATTTTTGATCATTTTATAATTTTTTATTGTTATAAAAAAAATGTGTACATATATACATACATATATGTGTGTGTGTATGCATGTTTATATGCACGGCTAGGTAATGTTAAAATATGACTGCAAAAAAGATTTAATAGATTGTTGTGATTGGAAAAGGTCTATCTAATAATAAATTGTATATACATACATGTGTGTGTGTGTATTGAAATAGGAAGTGATGATTGTAAAATGATTGCGTATTATTATGCTTTATATCTTAAATATTAAATTTTATTAAATATTTTTGGTTTGGAATACTTATCAGATATTTATTTGTTTTTATTATAATGAGTCATTTTTTTTTATTATTTATGCATTTAATTAAAAATCTATGTATTAATGTATTTATTCATATATATTGGATTATTGCACAAGTTCATACCTGATTTTAAAATGAAACATAAGAGGTTATTTTTTTTAATTAAACAATTTTATTAACCATTTAAGTAATCTCCATCACATTCTATAATTTTTTTCCAGCATTCTTCTAATTTGTTGATTTCATTTTTATGGAAGTTGGATGGTTTTGAGGTGAAGAACAAAGTAAGGTGATTTCTAATTGCCTCACATTGTCAAATTTTTTACCTTTTAAACTGTTCTGTAGCGATTGAAACAAGTGATAATCTGAAGGAGCCATGTCTGGAAAATACTGTGGATGCTGCATAAGTTCCCATTTTAACTGCTTCAGTTTTTATAGAGTCAGTTTTGTGGCTTCATGCTGTCGTGTTGGAAATTATGTCTTTTTGATTCGCCAAAATCGGACGTTTTTCTTTGATTGCTGCGTCTAGTTCAGTTAATTGTGAATATTTCTTTGCATTGATAGTCTGACCAAGTAAGAATAGTTCAATATAAATAATGCACTTAAAATTCTATCAAACAGATAGCATCACCTTCATCAGATGCAAGTCAGCCTTGGTCACTGATTTCTCACTCTCATTTGCTTCTTTCCAAGTCCGTTTACACTTGACATTGTTGTAGAGAATCCATTTTTTGTTGTCAGTTAACCATACGATCCAAAAAGTCTCTCTTAAAGCGTTCAAGCAAAGAATGGATGCAGTAAGCGAAAAAAATTTCACGCTTACAAAACGAATTAAAACAAATGTATTTATCACTCAAATGATAGCTATGATTGCCACCATTCCAAAAGAAATGCAACAATATATATAACAATCAACAGTGTCGTCCTGTGGCTTTCTTAACAATATCTATCAGAATCAGGCACAAACTTTTGCAATGATCTAATATATATATATATATATATATATATTTATATGTATGTATATATATATATGTATGTATATGTATAAATAATGTGTTTGTAAGAACGATTAGTAAGATTATTTCAAACATATGTATGTATTTTTTAGATACCAGATGCAGTAACTGCATTTTATTTACATTCAGCAGGTTTTGAAGCCTCTGATCCAAGAATGTAAGTAGTTATAATATTATGAATAAGTATCATAAATTTATAAAATATGTTACTTTCTAATATTGATTTAAACAATAGTATACTTTAATTAAATTTATAAAATATTGGAATTAAATGTATATTGTTATAATATATAAGTTTAAAGTAAAAGTATTTAAATATTTAAACCATATTTATGTGACATATCTTTTATATAATTTGAAATGTTTTTAAGATTTTCTTTATTTTAGATTGCGTTTAATTTCAATAGCTGCACAGAAATTTATTTCTGATGTTGCAAATGATGCTCTTCAACATTGTAAAACTAGATCAAGCAATACAAGTAGCAGTCATAGTAGTTCAAAGGTATGCAATATTTGTTATTAATTTATTGAAATTTTTGATAATAGTTTCTATACAGCAGGAAACAAGCAAAACTGGAGTTTTATTTTATAAAGTTTAATTTTTGTTTTGTTATGATTTTTTTAATGATTACTTTAAATATTTGTTTTCTAAATTTTCAGACTTACTTTTTTTTCTTTTTTTAATTACGATAATAAATTTTAATAAATTACCTATGTTATTGATAAATCTAATATTTAAGTGGATCCTGAGTACCAATATTAAAGTTTAAATTGTTGTGTTATATCTATTTTACAGAATACAAAGGGTAACAAAGATCGTCGGTATACTTTAACTATGGAAGATTTAGCACCTGCTCTTCTTGAATATGGTATTACTGTTAAAAAGCCACATTATTTTGTGTGAATAGTATATTTATGGTGTATTTAGGTAAATAATTCTTATGTAAGTGAAAATAAAGAATTGTTTAAATTTTTTATTTAAATGTTATTCTTGTTTATTCAGTAGGGGTGTTTGAGTAGATTTTTATAGCGTTTGTGTTAAATATTATATTTACAATCATCCAAACATGACACCTAGATTTGTGTTTTATTAAGAAGAAACATGCATATAGGGAGATGTATAAGATAACGTGTATATATATATTTTTTAATAAAACAAATCTAGGCGTCACATTTAGATGATCCCATATATACAAATATTTGTACTCATAATAAAACATTAGAATTTTATTAGTAATGTAAAAATAATGAACAATAAATTGATGATTTACATTAAAAATAATTTATTTTAAATAACAAATACTGATATGACATCCAAAGGAATGATAATAATTTGTTTTATTAATTACAGTCTTGTGATTGATGAGTTCTCTGTAATTTAAATTGCTCGTATCCGTCTTTGACTTGAATTGAATTTGTTAGTGTCATATTCTTGGGCCTTAATATACAACAGAACACCAGTTATAACAACAAATGTTCCCATACCACTTAATAAAGTTACAGAATTACCAAACATTAAAACTGATAACCATATCAAAAAGGCTCGTTTCGCTGTAT
Source organism: Neoneuromus ignobilis (assembly GCA_029203775.1). NCBI lineage: Eukaryota > Metazoa > Arthropoda > Insecta > Megaloptera > Corydalidae > Neoneuromus > Neoneuromus ignobilis. Next base: position 22,135,385 of record CP092091.1, on the reverse strand, counting down.
TAGCAACACTAAAATAATTATGGTATATTTGAAAAATATAACTCACAAATTATAATTTTCGTTACCTGTGAGTAACCGGACTAATGTAGTCCATTAAAACATAAGCAGTAATGCTTTGGAAATGGAAAAATATTCCATTTAAAATAAATAATAATAAAAGTTTAGAATCTGTAGAATGTGATACTTCAGTAACATCAACTAGCAATAATGAAGCAGGAATTTGTACAACAACACTTGCTAAACTTGTATAAAATTGTAATTCGGCAGGGCTACAATAAACAGTTATATGAATTTCATTATAAATAAGTGAATCATATTAAATTCAGATTAAATATGTTTTTGTCAACTAATTTTTTTTATGATTATTTACTAATATTTTAGTGAATGAATTATCTCAATAGTAAAATATATTAATAATTTAGTTTGTGACTTTTTAAAGTTTTTGTTTTTTTTTTTTCATTAAAAAAATTCTTAAAAATCTATTTTAAATCAGATTAGTTATTTAAAGTAAAAACAGTTAATTTCAAAACAAATTATTAAATAATAAAAAAATAAATAATGCAAAATAACTTTTTAGAAACTTACGTATACTTAAACTTATCTCCAGAAATGAGCATTTTGGAATATACATTTTGAAGACATTCAGTTAAGTTTGTAGCCATAGCAGCTACAAATCCTCTTATTTCAAAGCTTATTTCATTTGCTGAGCACAATGCTAATCCTGACATTACAGGAATTAAGCTTAAATTTACAAAAAGACCAGTTTGTTCACCTATAAAAAATACATACTGATTACCCAATATAAAGGAATTGTTTTTTAATAGATATTTTAAAGGAAAGTTGATTTTTTAATTAGAGTTATACACATAATTACTATAGTATAGTATTTAAAAATAATTTAAAGCATTGGTGTGTTGTAGGTGATATGTAAAAGTATATAATATACTTATAAAAATTAGAAATTTAACTACAAATTTCAATTTTATAAATATAAAAACTAATATATTTTGTATGATAGAATTAACTTTTGAAAATAAAATGAGTTTTATCAAATTGTTATCTAATGCTCTTACCTAATAAACATCTTGAAATAAGAACTGTGAATAAAGGAGCTGAACTTTTTATGGTTTCTGTAAAACTAACTGCAACATAATTTAATGAAACAAGTCCTAATACCACAGTTACAAATCTGTAAATAATACATTATTTAAAATTATATTACGATAAATTTTTGTGTAATGTTATCTTAAAATTAATTAAATATCTAACCTTGTACATCCAACAAGCATCATATGGCGATAAAATCCTGGAGGCCTATTTAATCTTTGTGAAGGTTTATACATTCCACATGGATAATACAACTGTACAAAACCACATACTGCAGTCATTAACATTTGACATGCACCTTGAAAAATGTTTGCATGAATTTTACAAATTACACATGAAATTACAATATATAAATATGAATATATGTTGATTTAAATTTTATGAAAAAATATTTTTTAGTGTTACATACTATGAAAAACATCAAAGTATCAATATGAGAAATATAAAATTATGTTACTTTTAATATGCTTTAATAATAAAAATTCAAAATTTCCTCTCTGTAGCAGTTTCAATTGTATTGTTAAGCTAAAATCACACTTTTTTTAATTAAAATTCCTTTATTTATTCAATTATGTGATTTATAAAAGAAAAATCTATTTTGTTACATTTACTGATGGTATATAAAGGTACTGTAGTAAGTAAATATTTAAAATATATTTTATCATTAATAATACTATTTATATTATAATTATATACTGCAGATTACACTTAAAAGTTTTATATTCATGTAACTCAATTGTTTTTGCAAATAACATCTGAGCTTACCTAATATTGTAGGATCACCTTCTAAATATGTTAAAATGTATTTATTTAAGAAAAGTGTACATCCGCTGAAGAAATACCATAACATTAAAAATAATATTGCTCTAAATTGAAGTAGGCCTAATGATGAATTAGCAAAGATAGTTATACTTTTTTTCCCATGTAATGAATTTTGTTCATTTTCGAATTCTTTTTTAGAATGTATGTGTTTTGAAACATCATTTTCCATCTTTTAAATATTTTTATGTATATAACCTACGTGTACAAAGATATGAAATCATGTGGAAGTACTTCAATAATACGTAAATATTACACATTTTATAAAGTAGCAATATAAACTTTACAATAATAATTACGCTGTATTATTAATGTTACACTGATAAATATAGATTTACATTCAATTAATCTTGTAAACAATAGTAAGTTACATATTCTTAGTATTTTTATCTGTCATTATTACAATTAAAGGAACTGTTGATCGTTGAAAATAACCTAAAATGTGATACATTTCGAATGTATAATGGATTCTTCAGTAATAAAAATGTATCCTTTATTATTTATATATGTAAATTAGAATATATATATATATATATATATATATATATATATATATATATATATATATATATATATATATATATATATATATATATGTATATATATATACACACACATACATACATATAATATACATACACATGCATATACACATAGTTTTATTTTGAAATAAATGAAAAGTTAATTTGTCATTTAAAAAGTATGTTATATTTGACGTGAAAATTTCTTATTTTTATAGTTTATGCATATATGCTATATACACACATGTAATTTACTTCAATTAAAAAAAGATTTGGTGAAAAATGGACAAGAAAAGGACTATGTATTGTAAAATGTAAATCTTTTGGTAATTGTTTTATTAATAGAAATATTTTTTTGTTATTAATGGAAAGAAAATTTGCAATGAAAGATATCATTTATATATATATATATATATATATATATATATATATATATATATATATATATATATATATATATATATATATATATAGTAAATGTTCAAAAACTTAATTTTTAGAACAATTTAATTTTGCAATGAATATATATATTTTAATACTAAATTTGTTCAAAATGTAACTGTTTAGAATTTGTACATCATTTTTTATTGCACAACTCAGATGTATCTTATATCATGTGTGTATACATATATATGCTTATGTGTGCATGCCTATCTATGTATGTATATGTGAGTATATATATATATATATATATATATATATATATATATATATATATATATATATATATATTTATACACACACACACACACACACACATATACAAACACTTATATGTACATAAATAAAGTTATGAACATTTTTTTTAATACATAAGAAGTTACATTAATGTGCCATTTCCAACAAAACGTTTAGCAGAAATTGCTTATGATGTGTTAAGAGTTGATGCTGAACCAAAACGTAACCAACTTGAAAAAAAATTGTCATTAGAAAAAAATATTTTGAAAGTGTATGTATTATTTTATGTTTACAAAATTTATCATGGGAATTAATTTTTGTAAAGTAGTAAATTATTTATTTATAGAATATTTATTGGACAAGAAATAAAACAAATCAGAGTTGGAGTTAACAGTTTTTTTGATAATGTCTGTTTGATATTATCAACTATGAATTTTGCTGGGCCTCCAAGAAGTGAAACATATACACATTATAATGGATAAAATGAATAGTTTTGTATATAGTTTTATAATTTAATGAAATAATACAAGATATAAATTGGTTATTTAAATATGCCAGAACATACACCTGCACCTACATTTAGTAGAGCAGTTTATGGCTTTGTTTTGTATTTAACTGTTCAATCAGTTTTTATTATATATATTATATGGGCATTTGTTCCAGAGACATGTTTAAAGCAAATGAATATCACTTATTCTCCACAGAAATATTGGGTAGTGGCTATTCCAATATTGCTACTAAATTATTTAGCAATTTTTACATTTTGTATTTATCCTAGTATAAATTATTGTTTAACACCTAAAGTATATGATCTTAGGACAATTTCATCTGAAATAGAAGTGTCTAATCTAACAGACAAAATGAAAAATAATAATACTGCACATAATAATAAAGCTGATGATGTTTGTAAAAATAATAAAGAAATTTCTAATTTACTTTTACAGTCAAGTGAATTAGGAAATTGCATTAAAACTGTTAATACTCAAAGTAAAAACAGTTTGAAACATTCTGTCCATAAAATAATGTCTGAGGATTTTGTAAATTTTGATAAAACATTTCAAGTGAAAACTCAAAAAAGCATTTTTACAAATTTTAATAATGTTACTAAGTGTAAAAAAAAATTAATTAGTACATTTGATAATGATTTGATAATAGGTGATATAAAAAAACAAAATTCTTGTGAATGTGAGTTAAAAAATTGTTATAAAATGAAGTATGATTTACATGAAGAACAGTTAAAAGCAAAAAATATTAGAAATAAATATAGTGTACCTTCAGTTTCTGTACTGGATATTTCTGATGTATGTAGACATTTATATTTGAAGAAAAATGTTTAAATTTATTTTTTAAAAATTTATTGTTAGTCAAATAAAATGTAATTCATTAAGTTATTTTGTATTATTAACATTACTTGTATTATTGGTATAAACAACTACAGTAATTTGTGTAGGTTGATCAGTACTTAATTACATTGATCAGTATTTACATTTTTGTAAGTTAAGTATTTTATGTACACTTTAAAAAATTCATTAAACAACAAATATATTAAATATATATATATCACACACATACATACATATTATTTCTTATATGCATATATACAAAAAATTTCACTTATATTTGTCTCATAGAGGAATTAAAAAAAATAAATGATTTACAGTAATAATTTTGATAACAGTAAAATTTATTTATATAAAAAGATAAAATTACATATTTTATAAATGTCATGACTTATTGTCTGTTATAAATAGTTGCAATATTTCACGTTTCTTCATTATTTTACATATGAGTAATATAAATTTGTGAAAATATATTTGTTTTATTTAAAATATATCATTCATATCCAGATGTAAAAGTATTTAATAATTAGAATATAAAGATAAATGTTTTAGTAAACAAATATTTGTTGCTGATTTATATAAAATTAAAACATGTTTTGTAGCTCATCATAAAACTGAAAAATGGATAAATTTGTAATAAAATTAACAAATAATTTTATATTTGTTTAATATATGAAAAGTATATTTGTTTAATATATGAAAATTTGGTAATTCACATATTTTAATATTTAACTCTAATAGTTATCATTAGTAATAAAAGTTTTTATTGTTACCATAATACAGTTGCTGTTTATATACTGTAAGTAGTAATATTTTATTACTAAAATATTTTATAAATGAATATCATAATTTATTAAAATAATTATTGTTCATTTAATTATGTTTTAATTGTTAACATATTTTCTAAATTGAACCACTGAAAATTTTTATTTCAATTTCATTTATTATTATAATTTAAACTTGATAGTTTACCCAAATATGTGAGAGAAAACATGTAAAATAATAGTCATAATTAGATTGTAAAAATGGCACCGAGTTTCTTTTTTACAGTGTTTCTATTATGGATATTAAACTTGCTGCCAATGATAACAAATAAATAATATATATATATATATATATATATATATATATATATATATATATATATATATATATATATATATATATACATACACACACACACACACATATACACACACACATACACATGTAAATTTGTATAAAAACAAAATTTGAATTTATTTGAGGATCTAAATTATTCATGGAGTGATTGATTTTGAACTATCTACAGAATAGTTCCAGGCTTCCTATTTATAAGTCGTTTTCTTCCAGCAAGTAAACCGCTAAGACCTCTTGGATGTTCTGCTTCTGTTGTACTAGATACTGTTTCTTTTGATACTTCTTTTTCAGGTAGTACTGTAGCATCATTTTCTTTAAAGTAGATTTATTCATATTAGTTTAAATTATCTAACTTTATTTTATATGTGAATTTATATATTTAAAAATATAATATTAGAATGAATTAATATTTCAAGTATTGTTACAATTATATATATATATACCTTCATTTGTTACTTCTGTTGCACTGTCTTGAGATTCGGGTGCTGCTTCAGTAGTTGATGAAACACTGGCACCTCCTATTGGTCTACGTCTATTTATTAGTGGATTAGCACGACGTGTAATTGCAACTGGAGTTGGTGCAGGTGTTTTAGCTTTTGGTGTAATAGAAAGTCTGGCACGGTTTCGTAGCTTAGTTAATGGGCTTTCACTAATAGCTGATGGGGTAGTTTCAGGTTTCTTTAATAGAAAATACATTTTTTTTCTAACAAAATTTTTAAGTATTTATATATATATATATATATATATATATATATATATATATATATATATATATATATATATATATATGGATATATATATATATATATATATATATATATATTTGTATATATATATATATATATATATATATGCACACACACACACACACACAAATGTACATACAAACATTACCTTTTCACTTTCTTCATCTATATCACTTGATTCTTCATTAGACTCTTCATCATTTGCTAGTTTTTCTGGAGCTGCAGTTGTAGTTGTGGTTGTCGCACCTAAACGCCCTCTTGGACCAATATTTAATCTTGCACCAGGCCTTAATGGTTTTACTAGACTGCTTCCTCCTGGTCGACCTCTAACTGCACGTGTAGTTGTTGTTTCTTGTTTCTATAGATAAAAATATATTTAATATTTTAATTTGAATTATTGTAATATGAAAAAAAATTGGTTTATTAAATATTAAATGATTTTGATAATTTTAAGTTCAACACAAGTACAAAAAAATACATAAGAATAAATTTAGATATATGAAAAAATAGTATTTATTTTAAATACTTCTTGCTTTTCTTCTGCTGGTTCTTCATGATGTTCAATAGAAGGTGCTTCACTTGTAGATTGCGTTGTTACAACACCTCCACGTCTTTTTAAATTGAAATTAGGTCGTGGTCTTGTGATACTGGAACGGGTTACTGAGGCAGCAGGTGCACTAGATTCACTGCCTTCACCTGTTGGTGTTGATGCAGTTGTAGTTGTGAAACGTCCACGTGAAGCTGTTCCAAAACGAGATCGACTACCAATAGATGGCTATGACAAACGTGATTTATTTAATTTTGAATTTAAAATAGTAAAAAAATTAGTCCTAATTTAAATGATTCTATGATAATTAATCGCAGACAAAATTAATCGTCTGCACAAATAATCGTGTTTCGCTAATTTGAAATTACTTTATTAAGAACCAAATACTTTCTATTGTACATTATATGATTTTTGAGATTTAAAACAAATTAAAAATTAAAATTGTGCATCAATTCGCACAAATAATCAGTCGTGTTCAATTCATTATATTTATTCACTATTGCTTGATATGTTACGACGAAATGGATGGGAAATTTAAGTATCCTCAGAATAGTCAACAATTGGTAATGCTTCTTTCAAGTACTCAATTTCGTCGACTAAGTGCTTGAAATTTGTGTGGATGGGAGTATTATTTCAATTTTTGATTTTTAAGTTGTTTTAAATCTTAAAAATCATTTAATGTAGAATAAAAAGTATTTGCTTCCTAACAAAGTAATTTCAAATTAGTGAATCACGGTTATTTGTGTAGGCGATTAATTTTGTCCGCGATTATTTGTTTAGTAATTAATTGTCTGTGATTAACTGTTCGGTTGCGATTTAAATGAATATATGACATATTTTAATAATATTTGTTAAATATGATGTAAACATTTATATAAAATGTTTTAAAATAAATTATTTTATATTTTATTTTACACAGAATCTAATTTAAAAATAAAATGTATTATAATTTGATGTAAAGTAAATTTTCATTTAATACTTTAGAAGAAAGTATGAATATTTATTTTTTACCCTTGAGTGACTAACTGGTTTAGCTTCTTCTTTAGTAACTACGGATTCAGCTATATTGCTTTCTGTTGTTGTTGTTCTTGAATTTAAACGTGTACGTCCTCCAAATCCACTAGTTCTTCCAGAACTTCCAAAACGCCCTAGCATATTCATATTAAAAAAGTTTTAAAATAGTTGAAACATTAAAAAATCATTATTATTAATAAATTTTATTATTTGTGTTTTTTAATTTAAAAATATGTATTATACCTTTGGGTTTAGAACTTGTTGATTCTGATATTGTTGCTTCTGTGGTAGTAGTACTTGCTGATTTGAATTTGTTTGTTCCAACAGTTCCACGTGCTCGGAAACGATTGCGTCCTATTACATTTATAGATGGTTATTTCAAATATGTTATTATTTAAGTTGTTTTTTTTATGAAATAATGTTACCAGTTGCTGCTGTTGTACTTGGCTCTGTTGTAGTAGTTGTTGTAGGCGCTGGTGTTGTTGTAGTTGTCGTTGTCGTCGTAGTAGTAGTTTGAATTATTTCTTCAGTTGTGGAATATTCAATAGTACTTCCTGTTAAATCTTCTGTTGTAAGGATTGAGTCAGAATCAGTAGTTAAAACCTACAATAATTTTCTATGAAAAATATTTATAGATGAAATTTAATGTTATAAAATTATTTAATAATTCATATTTTATAGTATTGATGAATTGTTTGTGTAGTCTGTATTAGAAATTGTTTTTAAATTAATCGATAAAATAATAAAATAATTATATCATGAAAGAATAAGAACAGAACAATTTTAATTTAAAATTTAAAATTCTTAGTGTAAAATATAGAATTATATTAAAAAAAATATATAATAATTATATCACTTATCTATTTTGAAGAGTATTAGTCTGTTTACCTGATCTGTATCTTCCATCATATTTTGAGTACCTTGCAAAATAGCATATAAATCTAAAGCAACTTTATCCATTGCAGCATTCATTTCTTCAGAAAGTGTTGTAGTGATTCCATTTTCTGTAGTTGTATCTTGTGAAGTTACTGTTTCTTTCGTATCTGAGTCATTTGGTTCTGAAATTATTAATATATATATATATATATATATATATATATATATATATATATATATATATATATATAATCAACTTAATTAGACTTTTAATAAATACCATTATCTTCCAATAAAGATTCATTTGATTTGCTTTTATCTTCAGAAGTACTATCATCTTTTATTTCTGTACTTTCTTCCTCTGTATCCATTCTTTCATTTGTAGCACCTAAAAATCTCATAGGACCTTCTGGTAGATGAGCGGGAAAATTCGGTTTTGTAGCTTCTGAATCTTCATTTTGATTTGGTAAATCCTTATATTGACTTACAGACACATCACTTGCATGTGTTTTGAATGATGCACTATCGACAAGTTCTAAAGACGGACGACGAACATTTGATCGTCCACGAGATCTTGTTACTGTGTTTTGATTATTACTGCTACTAGATGTATTTGATTCATCTGCAACATTATCAGTATTTTGTGGACGTCCACGTGTACGAGATCTACTTGCTTTTGTTGTAGGTTCTTCCGTAGTTGTAGTTGGGGTTGTACTTAAAGTGCGTGATCGTGGTGGAAAACGTGTGTTTGCCGGTAGTCTATTAACAAATATAATTATTTTCATTCTTATTTACATTAACTGTAGTAAGATACAATTTATATATTTTTTTTAATTTTGTTCAAATTGATGTTTTTTAATCTAATGTTAATTATATATATATATATTCAAATTCAAATACATATTAATAAGGAGACAAATATAAATAGTAATAAAGAGAATGTTATAAGGGATGAGTTTATTTGTTGGAAAATTTAGTCAGTTACAAGAAGTTATTTTAATGATCATTAATATATTTGTTAATTAGCGACTTATAAACTTGTTTTGTGTTATCTTAATTAATTATTTTATGTATTAATTTTTTTAAGAATTAAAAAATATTTCATTTAAAATTAAGAATGGTGTAAAAGTAAAAGTGACAAAAGTATTTCGCTATTTTAAATATAAGAAAAGAAAAAATATATTTTATTTTTAATGATCTATAACAGCTAAAAATAAATTATAGTCGACATTTTTGTTATTATAAGACTATTAAAAATAAATAAAAAACAACATATTTAAATGGAATAAAATTAATATAAGAATACATTTAACTTAGAAATGTTGATAATGTATTTAAAATTTTTGTTAGAAATTAATTTTTATAAAACAATAATAATAAATTATATTTTTATTAGAATTTCTTATAGATAATTTATTTTTGAATTTTTATTTTGTTAACTGCATTTATTATATATATATATATATATATATATATATATATATATATATATATATATATATATATATATATATATATATATATATATGTTAATTTTTAATGATGTTTTACATAAGTATTATTTAGTAACATATTATTATATTATATTATATTTTTTATTTTAAATTAAAATAAGTAAGTACTAATGTTCAATAAAAAATAAAATATTAATATTTTAATATACTAAAAATAATATTATTTTTTTAATATAAAAAATTATGCTTTTTACCTTTCGGTTTCAACAGCAGGTTCATTTTGAAGTTGACGGCCTCTTTGTCTTGTGGATGATCTGATAGATGGTACAATTTCATTACTTGCTGGTTCTGGCTGTTCAGTTGTGCTTCTTTCGATCGTTGTGTATTTGTTCTTTGCATTCAATTTTCCATTCGATGCAATGGAATTTCGTTGAGGTCCATCGTGAGAATTTGACACTTTTTCTTTTTCTTTCGAATCTTTTCCAGTCGCACTGTTGGCTTCGTCGTCATCGTAATAATAATATACATATTCATATTCGTAATCTTGACCGTTTGGACCTTTTTTTATTTCGATTCGGGAACGTTGACCGTTTTCCGATCCTCCTGTTGTTACTTTTCCATCGACACTTCTTGTTTGTATGTTGCTTTTTTTATTATTTGTATTTTTTTTGCTGTTCGATTTTATATCAAAAGTCCGCTGCGTTGACGGAGATCCTGTTGTGAGCATGGAGTTGGGTGTGGTTTGTACAGAATCTTTTGAAGTTTCTAATTCAGTTCTGTATTTTTCAATTAATTTCTTAGCATCGATTTTTATAGCTCTTGGGTGCGGTGGATCAACAGGTTCGGCCTTAGCTTCTGCATGACGTTTAACATTTTTCGTATCTAAATTCTAATAAATGTATCATGTTTAGTCATATGACGATATAATTTTCTCTAATTGAGTTTTAATATTGCAATAAATATTGTATATATTAATTGTTATAACAAAATAAAAAATAATTCAACAAAATATAAAAAATATAAATTATTTCTTTGATGTATTATGTAATTCTAACGTTTTAAATAATTCTATTGCCAGAGCTTGATTTCTTAAGGACCTCTTGTTATTATAATATGTATATATATATATATATATATATATATGTATATATATACATAATAGTAAAAATAATTTAACGGCTAATTAAATTCTCGAAATTGTGTTTTTTTCATAAATGCCACCAACTTAAAATTTATTATATAAAAGAGTTTATATAATAACTTGTTAGTATTTATTGTTTGCATAAAAATAGTTCTTTTTTTGTAATTTTTACGAATTTGAATTTGCAAATATGTTTATATATACAGATATATATATATATATATATATATATATATATATATATATATATATTAGTTTTTATTTAATATTTATTTATTAGTAAGATTTAATATGAATATTTAATTGAAAATGAGTTTTAAACAGTAATCTGTGTAAAAATAAATATTTTATAGTTCTGTGTATAAAATTATATTATATTATATTTTGATATGCTCTTAAATATATACATTTTGATCAAATTATAAAAACATTTCTATTTATTTTTTGAATTGAAACAAACTATATTTATATTTATATATATATATATATATATATATATATATATATATATATATATATACATGCACATTTACCTTATTTGATGAAGGTTTTTTAAATTCTGATAATTTAATTGGCTCTAATGATTCAGAATCATGTTCTTTCAGAGTAACTGGTATTTTGTGCGCCGTTTCAAATGACGATTTTTCTTTAGTGAATGCTTTTCTTGTTCCAGCAGTTGATAATTTCAGTAAAATAGGTTTTTTGTCTTTTTGTTCAGTTAGTGACGCTGCGGACAATTGAACGAATTCTTGTCCCGGCTGTGGTTCACTGATTAAAACTGATTCCTTAGCTGGAAATGCCAAGCTGGGCACGGTAAGAAGTATCAAGTAAAATGTTGATACAATTATCAATGTTGATCTGTAAAAATAATTATTACATTTTAAATAAATACTTTTTTAAAAAATAAAAATAGTTAAAAATACAAAAAAATGTGTTTTTTTGAATAACTGAGTTTATTTGTTTGTGAATTGTGCATTTAAACTAAATGCTATTAGAGCTTTTTTATTTATTAAAAACGAGTTTATATGTTTTTGTAAGCATAAAGATATTAAATGTGAATGTAATCAATATTAAAGTCATATTCTTTGGTATGCAAATAATTCTTTATTAAGTAATAAAATCTTCTTAGATTGTAGATTCCAACATCAGTTTATTTATCGTTTTATTTGTATAATGTAACCTTTTCAATTAAAATGAAATATGTATTTTTATCTTTACAATGCTTGACGTCATGTTTAATACTGAAATTTCTACTATATTTATATTATATATGTATAAATAGTTGTCAATACGTCCTTGCCTACATACTTTCACTTGACGGACAATTCCGTAAATTGATTAATAATAAAAAAGTTGTATGACTAAAATATAGAGAATTAAGAATGAGATTGTTGAATAAATAAAATATTTTTACATTTATTTAACGAGATTACTAAATTAATTTATGCGATGTACGATAATTAATATTTAATAATTAACAATTTCAAAAATAAAAATATTTTTTAAATTATCGCTAATACTATTATAGGTAATAAATTTGATATTATTTTTTTTCAAATATTTATTTGACGCTTTCACTTTTTATTAACAAACGTAGTATAAATATATTAAGTGTTATTTTTCTAATAGATCGTACAGTAAAGATATATATTTTCTAATTTTTCATTTCACAAATGAAAATTTTTAAAAACTGAAATTTAAAATTTTATAATGCTTTTCAATCAGATATACATAATTCATATTTTTCAGTTGACAAATAGTGTATTTATGTATATTTATTTAAAAATTAAAAAGGATATTTTTTTAAAATTCAATGTTTTGTCATTTTGTCACTTTTATACAATCGTTTTCAGAGCATGAAGTCTGGCGTAATTTTTGGCCTTTACTTTTTCTTTGATAAATAAAATTTAGAAAAAAACTGTTTTAAAATTAACTATAATGTTTTTAAGTAAATACTATTTTGCACGGTGTACCTTTTTATTTCAATTAATTTCTTATATATATATATATATATATATATATTAATATATATTATCGATGAAGCTTTTAGTATAACTCTATTATTATAATTGATATATGATTATAATTATAATAAATATAAAAAAATATTGAAGTATTGCATTTTATTACTTTTTTATTATATATAAAATTATTTTTTATTATTATTTTTATATTGTAGTGTAGATATTTAAAGATTATTTTATTAACTTGTCTATTTTAAAGTTTCAGTTCAAAATTTAAAAACATTTATTGACTGAAAAATTAATAGTGACATATGTACATTTTGATTTGAGTTTTAAATACTTTTATTATAATAGCAGAAATATGCATTTTATATATTCATATTAGATTTGTTCAAAAATACAAATGCTTTTATATAAAATTGATTTATGTTTTACAAATACTTTTATATAAAAAGGATTTATGTTTTGGAAAAAATATGATTTGTTAGATTGTTTACAAATCTTATAAAATTGTTGAAGAATTATGTTTTTATTTAAAACAAGTTTTCTCTTTTATTATTCATATCATGATTTTTTATGACATTATATATATATATATATATATATATATATATATATATATATATATATATATATTTAGGAAAATCAAATTGAATTTATATGAAATTAAATTGAATAATTAGTGTCATTTAATGTAAGTTGAAACGAGTCCTGAGTTCGAATCGACGCCTAAATTAGATGTCGTCAAACCAGAAACGGAAGCAATCTGCCATAACGGTAAATGTCTTCGAATGAGCTGTCATGACCTTGATCTATTGCATACTGAGTCGCTCGGAGGCCATCTATCTATGAAAAGTGAGTGTGTATGTTAGTTCCTTGTGTGGCGCCTTACAAAGAATACCGTTGGGAATATTAAATAGATGTTGGTTTGCATTTTTACACAAATTACTTTTTTTCTCGTTATGTTTGCATTTTAATATAGAAATCTTTATATTATTGGCAACTCAGTGAAGAGATATTATTATTATTTATGGAATATTAGTATTATTTTTTGTGTCAGTAATCATTTATAAATAATAAAAAAAATGGAACTGTATGTTAGATTTTTATTGAATTATGATAAAAATTAATTTCAGTTTTATAAAAGTAATATATGTTTATTAATAAATATTGAATTTATTCAATTCATTTATAGTTAAACATATATATACATATATACATATATATATATATATATATATATATATATATATACATATATATATATATATATATATATATATATAGTTAAAATGATTTTAGTCCGAGGTCAAGAAAAGGAAATAAAATCTAGAATACCTTAAAACTGGTTTTATTAGTAATTCAGTGTTTGCGAAACGAATTCACACATAACTATATGTATATGTGCGTTTGTATGTTTGTATATATATATATATGTGTGTGTGTATTGTTTAATTTTAAATATAAAACAAAAATATATAAAAACTAAAATATCACTTGGTTATTTGACATAAATGATTATAATTAAAAAAAATTAGAAATTTCAGATAATGAAAAGAATGAAAGAAGAATGTATTTTAACAATAAAAAGAAAATAAATAAGAATATAAAAGAATAAACGCTAGTTACATAAGCAAAAGAGGATTTAAAATTGAATTGGATAAGATTATATTGTAATGAAAGAAATTATAGTGGAGTAATAAAAATGATTGATTTTAAGGTGAAAAAATAGAAGTTCAGAAAAAGGTTAATGATCTAGTACAATAAAGTTACTGTAAAATGTATTAAAAATTTAAAAGAGGAAAGAAAGAAAAAAGAGGCGTTTATGTAGCAACGGATTATCGAAAATTGAAAACGATAATTAAATAAAATTAATGTATTTCAATGAAGTAAATAAAAAAAAATATCTTATTTATATTGTATGATTTGTTATAATTAATAACAAAAATAAAAAAAATCATATTTTAAAATGCAATAAATATTTCATAAATAAGTATTTTTCAGATATCTGTAATATATTATATATTTATTAAATATTATCTCATACATATTGTTCTCTCTCGCTCTATTTATATATATATATATATATATATATATATATTAGGTTGGCAAGTATCTCCCTTCCGCCTTCTGGTCTTTTGATTTTCGCCGCTATATACTTTGCCAATATATATATATATATATATATATATATATATATATATATATATATATATATATATATATATATATATATATACACAATCATATTCAAAATACAATGCTGTTAGATCGTTAATATAAATGTAAGTCTATTTATTAGGTAATGGTTTACATAATGCAGTATAAATTGTAAATGTGTTTTATAATTCTCATTTTCAAATAAATACGTATATTATAAATACATATTTCAATGTGAACATAATTTTTCCTAAACTTAATACATTAACAATAACAAAGATAGACAATTAAGCTAGTTACTAATAATTCATTACACAGCTATATTATAATTTGAACAATTTTATATGTACAACTATAATTGTAAAAATGATTTAAAACAATAAATTTTCTTGAATCTTGAATCTTGAACATTATATAATATGTAACATATTCATTTCTGTTTGAACGTTGTATTCAACGCACATTTTGTAAATTTGTCTGTTTTTAGTTGTGTAGATGAATTTCGAGGAAAGAAAATTTTTGTAGTAAGTGTATATTTATTGTTTTATTTTGTTTATATGTATATATATCCAGTAATGAATAAAAAATAATAATGATGGTGATGCTGTTATTGATTATATGTAAACATTATTTTGATTAATTGAAAATGATTTATCTGTTTTACTGGATATTTACACATGCATGTTTTATACATACATAAATATGTATATAAATATTTATATATATATATATATATATATATATATATATATATATATATATATATACACACACACACGTGTGTGTGTATCTTGCGGTGTAAAGTTAATGCATTTAAATTATTAAAGTCGATACAATTTATTATAAATTAAAACGTGACGTGATTTCTAAATTAAATCATCCGTAAATAGTCGACAAGATATTCAATAGGAATGAACAAACACTCCAATTATAACGTTCATGTCGAAGAGTATTCCTTGAATTTATTTCTAATGCAGTTATTTAAATATACGAAAAATATGTGGAAAATGTAGAATGATGTCATAACCTTTCCTTCGCATTATCATACAATGTGAACACAGAAATAAAAGTTTACTGAATTGTGGTTAAGAATTCTTTTCTTGTAATGCATTATATCGAAAAGTTGTTCACATCGGATTCACTCACAATTTACATAGAATTCCAAGTAATGTCTGAAGGTAAAAATGGAAAGTGTTTTTTAAATATGTTCGTGCAAATTTTGCTTCAATGTAAATTACTTTATAATAAATTTAAAAAAAAAATCTAATTATTTGGAAAGTTCATGAAACTTTCAGTATTTTGTAAAATTACAACAAAATAATAAAATTAATTTTTTTCTTTAAAAAAATCTAACGTTGAAAATTTAATTATATCCAAGCCTTTAATTTATATCGTTGAATAAACGACGAAAGTAAATGCTATTTTAGACCTATAAAACACAAATGTCGAAATTTGTCGTTTTAAATAATTTGTTATATATATATATATATATATATATATATATATATATATATATATATATATATATATATATATATATATATATATATATATATATATATATATATATATTTTATATAAAATAATTTACATTTATAAAATAATTATACATTTATTACTTATATTAATGTTATTTTTGTGCCTTATTTAAAATATTAATTTGTATATTTATTGTTGAAATGCAGATTTTAAAGGAAATTGTTTTGAAAATTTGTTCCGCCTTCTTGTCTTTTTGAATTTTTATTATAATATTTGTTAATTATATACTTATATATATATATATATATATATATATATATATATATATATATATATATATATATATATATAAAGTTTTGAAAGGTCTTCATCCCGTAATGAATAAAAGATAATAATAAAGGTGATGCTGTTATTGATTAATTGTAAACAT
>CP092091.1:22080490-22112990 GCA_029203775.1 Neoneuromus ignobilis | reverse complement strand
ATTCAATTTAAATTTATTTGAATGCTGATGTTGACTGATTTACGCCAAAGAACATTGTTAAAAGTTATAGTACGAATAGATAATTTGATTTTTTTTTACAATACATTACCTATTATTTAAATGATTGTATTTTTTAGTGATTACTTTATCTTATTTTTTAATAATCATCTAACTATCCTCTATTTAATTAAGAATGTTTTAAATTATTTCATTTTAATTGATACAATACTCCTTTTGTTTTGTAAATTTTCAATTCATTTTTATAACTTATTCTGCATTTTTTTGAGTTTATGGCGTTATCTAGAGTTGCTAATTAATTTTTGCATTCAAGATTCATGTTTCTATGATAAGTGAAAATAAAAGGGATGTTTTAATGAATAACTTCTTTATTTAAACATTGAATTATTTATTTAAACATTTTTTTTATTAATACTTCATAATAAAAACAATGTTTTGAATTAACATCATCCCATTTTTTATTCTCCTGGTTATTTTAACTATAAATGTTGTTTATATATATAAATTCTGTTTAACATTAATTAACAAAAAAGTAAATAATGATTTTTAACTTTTTTACATAAAATTTTCTGGCGTTGGGAAGTTTTTTTTAAAAAATATTTTGCTTATTTTATATCGATTGTTACTTGAAGTTGAGAAGTTGGGCATGTGACTGACAATTTCATATAGTAAAAACATAATTATCACTCAACTCTGATAAGATTAGCTCTACTAGGTTAACATTGTTAGAGAGAATAAGATCTTATATAGGTTATTTCGCTGAAGGTAGTAATAGTTTATGGATTGTATGTGCTTTTAACCGGGAAGGGGGTGGGTAAAAGCTGCCAGCACAAAAGGCAGCAACTATTACAAGACATCTGGGTTTTTTAGTCAATTTTTCCCAGATAAAATACAGAATAGACTGAAATAAGACAAGAAGACATAAAAAAGATAAGAAGACGCATAATGAGCGACGGGGGCATCAAACGTCCCTAGGTACATTAAATAATAAAGATGAACTTAATAAAGAATTAAAAGATGTCAATATTGACACTAACTTGGGAACTTGGGAACTATGTGCTTTTAATATCAAATAAATCATTTGTAGGAGAGAAGAATCTATTTCAAGTGAATTAATTCTTATAAACGGATATTTAAAAATGATCTTTGATTGAAATTCTGCTTTGAAATTACTTTGAATTTATTCCAATATGTAAAACATTTCAACATTTTTAAATATACAATATTTTTCATTTGACGTGCAACCTAGATTTGCATAATAAAATGTATGAAGATTGATGTCTTGTTCTTAAATACATTTAAACTATAATTAGATGATATATATTTGTGTTTATTATTTTTCAAAAATATATATAAATATCAATAAAAATACTGTATGGTTTGTATTTTATTTTTAATTAAAAAAATATTTCAACTATTGTCGATAGCTAAGTAATTTATTTAAATTTAACTAAATGTTGTAATTGATGATTAAGCAGAATTGATAAAGTTGTACTGGTATTTGCCAGTATGGCGCAATTTCAATTGCTTAATATTGTAACTGGGAATTATTATTGTAATTTAAAATTATCCTTTTGAGTTTTGTTTGATTTATATCAATTAAAGTTTTATTAAAAGCGAATTTCGAAGGATATGAAATCATTTTTCAATAATCACATTCTCCTAGATATATTTACTTGTTCCTAGTGTGTGTGTTATGTTACATTTGAATATTTGAAAGGAAAACGAACAACTTTTTCGTATTTCATAAGAAATAGTATTTGTGTGTTAATATGTTCGTATGAAAATATGTAATAATTATTAACATGTGAATAATTTTCAAACACTGACCTATACCTAGAGCCTATATTTTAATTTTGGTATGTACGTACAGTGTGGTCAAGATATGTAATCAGTTCTTATGAGGTTGACCTACATAACAACCACACTTGAGCCACAACTAAATATTTGAAAGTTAAATCCCCGTGTATGTCAGCTGATCCGCCGCGGGATTTCTAAAATCTGGCGCTATTTGTTGCACGCCGGTTTTCGAAAGTTATTCATGCGTTATTATTGTCTTCAATGAATAATATCCAGTAATGAATTCTCCTTTAACTCGACTATTGAAAATACACACTTATTACAAAATTGACTTCATAATAACTACATCAATTTATAGTTGAAAATGTATGTCGAATTTATTTTTGTGACAGCTATGAGATTATTTATTTTTTGTAATTTGTGTAGAGATTAATAAAACATTGTCGATAGGACTGTGAGTATGAATATAAATAAAACAATGAATTGTACACGAATAAATTGTGTAGACAATATATTTGAGTATGTGATATAAATATTCACACCACATTAAAGTACGTGATATGTTTTGTTCAAAAAAATCAGTTAAATATTTCATTTGATACTTGTATGTTCTATTGCTTTTCCAATAAATTATATGCGTCACTGAATTTATTTAATGTAATTGTATGCAGAATTCGTTTTTCGTTTCAATATATTTTTTTCAAGTTTCATTTTTATTTTCAACCGTAACGTCGAGTATTTAATGAAGAGGTGTCTTTTAAACTGTCTAAAGTAACAACAACATATAAGAAAAAGTGACACAAAAGTAGAACACACAAGTTTCCTTTCATCATGGCAATGGATTAAGATTCGGTTTCAAACTCAATCATTTGCATCGGAGTGCGGTGATTGACCGCGCTTCGCATTGTTATTGCATGTTGAAAGTCTCTTCAACAGCAAAGAATTATTTATTTAACGTGGATGAATAAATAAAAACAAAGTGGAATAGAAATTTGTAATCGACATCATTCATGCATGGGGTTTTGTTTCTCCTGTTTGTCAGCGTTACTTTAATGATAAATTCATCGATTTGTTGGGATTTATTTTGTACGATTCTAAAAGTATATTTATTAATATAATGCGCATATATATATATATATATATATATATATATATATGTATATATATATATATATATAGAGAGAGAGAGAGAGAGAGAGAGAGCATCGATACAAATAAAATAGATCCTATACAAGAAAAAAGGTTTATAAATTTTTGTATTGTGAGTTTATAATATAGTGTAGTATTGATTTGGTATTTAATAAATAAAAGAAAATTTTAACTGTTATACATTTATATATATATATATATATATATATATATATATATGTATGTATGTTTGTGTGTGTATCAATAAATATAGAAACTAAGAAAGAGACGGACGAACAGTGTGTGTACATTTGTATTCTTAATGACTTATTTTTAGTCACCTTATTTAGAAATTAAATGAAGTGTTATTTTCTTTGAAAGTTAAATGCCATTTTTGTAACCATCTTAAAGCATTTAATATGTTTGAATATTTGAGTTCATGTGTAGAATTTTGTTGTCGATCGAAAGTGTTACAGACGATTGACTAATATGTTTATATGTTTATCTCGTTTTTTAATATTTATGGATTAAAGCATGGTTAATTAGTTGAGATTAATTTTTTATGCCTGGCAATTAAAAAAATATACATTTTTGCTATTTAAAAAATATTGGAACATTGAAGTAGTGAATAAAACACAAATAAGTAACATATATATATATATATATATATATATATATATATATATATGTAATTTTCTCATCTCTAAAAGAGCAAGGAATTAATAAAAGATACGTGGATTTGTTGAAGGAAATATATAAAACTTCATCAGCGCAAATTAAAATACATGACCTATCAGACAAAATAAAAATAGAGAAAGGAGTCAGACAAGGAGATAGTTTATCACCAAAAATATTTAATGCAATTTTAGAACAGGTCATAAGAGACGCAAATTTTGAAAATAAAGGAATCAAAGTAAACGGAGAATATCTATCACATCTAAGATTTGCAGATGATATACTACTTATAAGTGAAAAACTGGAAGAATTATAAACATTACTCGAAACCCTCTTAGAAAAAAGCCGAAAAGTAGGGTTAAAAATAAATATGGGAAAAACCAAGGTCATGTTCAATAATTTCGCTGAAAGAAGTAAAATACAACTAGAGAATCAGTACCTGGAACAAGTGGACGAAATAAAATACCTAGGGAAAACTATAAGATACGATGGTGATTTATGGCCAGAAATCAAATCGAGAATCAAAGACACATGGGCAACATTTGGGAGACTAAATAGTATAATGAAAAGCAATACACCAATCAGTTTAAAATGTAAGGCATATAACCAATGTGTACTACCGGCCTGTACGTATGGAGCAGAAACTTGGACTCTAAACACAAGAATGAAACAGAAACTGCTAACTGCTCAGAGAAGTATGGAAAGAATAATGTTAGGAATTTCCAAACTGGACCGAAAAACAAGTAAATGGATAAGGGAACAAACAAAAGTAATGGATATAATAGAGCAAGTTAAATCGTTGAAATGGACATGGGCAGGACATATAGCAAGAAGAGAGGACAACAGATGGACGAAGATTGTTACGGAATGGAGACCAAGAGATAAAAGGAGACCCAAAGGAAGACCACATCAAAGATGGAGAGATGAAATTGTGAAATATTGTGGAGGGCAAGGTTGGATGAGATTGGCCAGTGACAGGAAAGAATGGAAGAAGCTCGGAAAACTCTTCTTTTTTAATTATGACATTCGACGAGGCTTTCGCCCAGCAGTGGGCTGATATGGGCTGGATATGATGATATATATATGTATATACATACATATACACACACACACACAACATTTAAATCGTTACATGTTATTTACTTATGAATTTATTAAAATTAACAGATTAATAATAAAGATAAGTGATTAACTAATTATAAACTTTGATTTAAATTATCAAATCAAGATTTTATATGAAGAAAATTGTATTTAAATAAGATTATCGACATTAGGTGGAATAGAATTTCGTTGTTTTGGCATCTGTGGATTTTATGTTTCCATATGGAACAGATAAGTAATAAATATAATATACGATGAAGATTTATAATTTTGAAATCGATCGTCTTGAACTTTTCTGTCGTGAATGACCTGTTGCGAAGATATAATAAAATCTAACTAATGGTAATCCATTCGACGCAGTTGCATGAAAAACGCATCTTGTGTATATAACGTACCTATATTAATATGAAAGATCGAGGCTGGTTAACTTTTTTGCGATCGAGAAATAAAACCAACACGAGAAATAATGTCAGTGTCAAAAGTGAATGCTTGCCATAGCCGCTGGGGTATGTCGGTGTAGAGCCCAGTTTGTACAAAAGCGAGTGGCGAAATCAACGCTCGCGCTTTCTGTCTCCCTGTCGTGACATTTTAGTTCTGCACAAAGCGTGTCGCAAACATGTGAATACGAGGGATTCATCTCGTTGGTATTTTTATTTAATTTGGCAGTATAAAAATTGTGGCACGCATACATTTAAGCAGATAGTAATATCTAATGTACATGAAGATAAAGCTCGCGCTTATTTTTTGTTCAATGTGTACGTCTGTATTCCAATGTCACTAAAAACATCCTGGTTAAAAATGAAATAATAATTGCTAGAACATTACTTATTTAAATTTCCACTAGTGGTTTTGTATGTCATAAATATGTTTATCATTTATTATATTGATATTACGATAAATATATTACAACATTTATTGATTAGAACGTGTGTTTACAATATACTTTTGAATTCTTCATATACAATATTGTCTACTACTTATTCTAATTTAATTTATTTTCAGTTTAAAGTATGGCAGAAAAATGACTTATATTTAAATTGATGGTTTAAGGTTCGAATTTGTAGTTTATAACATTATATAAATCTATATATATATATATATATATATATATATATATATATATATATATATATAAACATAGAGAGAAAGAGATAGAATAAAAACCTGAAGAATTCTTTCAGAAATTATTTTTTAAAAAGTAATTTATAACTATAGTTGTCTACAAAAATAACATTAATAACTAATAATAGGATTACAATTTGTTTGGTATTGTGGATAGTGCACTTTTATACAAATGAGTCACTTTTAAATCCCATAAGATTTTATAAAAATGTTTAATGATCACTTGTTCATTTTCTCTTAAATTTCCATTTCGTTGGAAATGTCATCAGTATGTAAAAAAATTTAATTCCGCAGAAAACTATGAAATAGGCATCTAAATGCGCGTTAACAATGGAAGTGAATAGTGAATGGTGATTATTAAATATTTTGTAAAATTTTTCGTTGTTAAGAAGTAATTAATTTGTGTTTTTTTGTTGTATATATATATATATATATATATATATATATATATATATATATATATATATATATATGTCATTTAAAATATTTTCATTTTACGAGTTGTTTGATAAATCCGTGTAAAAATAAAAACTGCTTCATTTTTTTGAATAAATCGTTTTTATTTTTCAACATAGTCTCCTTTTAGGCTTATACACTTCATCCAACGCTGCTCTAGTTTGTTGATCCCTTCCGAATAATAGGATTTGTCCAAGTCTGTAAAATAGTCATTCGTTCCTGCAATCACCTCCTCGTTCGAATAAAATCTTTTTCCCGCGAGCCATTTCTTCATATTAGGGAACAAATAATAGTCCGATGGAGCCAAGTCTGGAGAATAGGGGGGATGTGAAACGATTTGGAACCCTATTTCCATTAGTTTTGCGGCCACAACTGCTGAGGGTGTGAGCTGGTGCGTTGTCGTGATGAAAGAGGAGATTTTTGTGGGCTAATCGGGAAGTTTTTCGTGTGAACTTGCAATTCGGTTTTCAAACGATCCAATAACAATGAATAATATGCACCTGTAATGGTTTTACCCTTTTCCAAATAGTTGATAAAGATTATTCCTTGCGAATCCCAAAAGACAGTCGCCATAAGCTTCCCGGCCGAAGGAATTGTCTTCGCCTTTTTCGGAGCAGAGATTCCCCTTGATAACCCATTGTTTAGACTGCTCTTTGGTCTCAGGAGTGTAGTGATGTATCCATGTTTCATCTACAGTGATGAAACGACGCTTAAAGTCCTGCGGATTTCGCTGAAACAGCTGCAAACCGTTCTTGCAACACTTCACACGAACTCGTTTTTGGTCGATCGTGAGCAATCGCGGCACCCACCTGGCGGATAGCTTTTTCATGTCCAAATGTTGGTGCAAAATATTACACCGGGTTCACACGAGATGCCTACAGCACTAGTAATCTCACGCACTTTCACTCTTCTGTCATCCATCACCATATCATGGATTTTATCAATGATTTCTGGAGTGGTGACCTCAACAGGGCGTCCAGAACGTTCAGCGTCTCTTGTGCTCATATGGCCACTCCGAAAATTTTGAAACCACTTATAAACCGCACTAATCGAAGGTGCAGAGTCACCATAATGTTTATCAAGCTTCTGTTTAGTCTCCTGAGGCGTTTTTCCTTTAATGAAGTAGTGTTTAATCAACACGCGAAATTCTTTTTCGTCCATTATTTGACAATCACTCGATTTCCTTGATTCCAACGATTGTCAAACACAAAGGAATAGACCGATATGGCTGAAACTTGATGTGTGTTCTTCCAAGAGGTGCTACTAATTAAAAATAACCTCGATATGCACCAGTGGTGCCATCTTTCGGAATTTACACGGACTTATCAAACGACCTCGTATAATGTTTGCATTTGGCTTATCTTTTCACAAATCGAATTAAATTTTATTTTTTAATAATATTTTTATTATGTAATGATATATTTAATTTACTACATAATTAAATGAGGGGTACTCTATAAAATAAAAAAAACTGATTTTTGATATCATGTAGTGATTTTCAACTAATATTGCACAAAATACAAGTTTTTTGTATTATTTTAGGATACAGGACATCTGAAAAGTTTAAAATCATATTCTCCATTTTGCATGGGCTCCACGTGTCAATTACTTTTCTACATTTCAGACTTTTGGTACCTCTATACTGTTTATTAATTTTTGAAGTAATTTAAGTAGTTAAATTATTTTTCTCTATCAATGAATTTTCCATTAATCTTCTACCAAATTTATATATATTAGGTTGGCAAGTATCTCCCTTCCGCTTTTTTTTTTTTTTTTTTGTACATAGCTGCGAAATTCAGAAGACCAGAAGGCGGAAGGGAGATATTTGCCAACCTAATATATATATATATATATATATATATATATATAATTGTTAAAAAATATTCACTTTAAAATAAAATTAGTTACAATCTTTATTTTTTTTAATACTCAATTGAAAAAATTTGCAAATGAAATATATGACATAATTGAGGTTATCGTTAATTAAATTCAAAGAAATGACTAATACATTAATAAGATTGCAAGTAGTTATTAAGTATTTAATAGTTGGCATTTTACGAAATTATATATTTATTAAAATCTATTAGTCAATTCAATTACAACAATCTTTCATTAATACTTGTATTATTTTTTTACCCTTTTTAATAAGCATTAATAATGTGAATCAAGTAGTACTCAATTGGTTAAATTTATGTATCAAATTATGATCAGTTTATTAATTTGTGATAATTAATTTATGATCACTAAATACGATAATTTAGCTTATTAATAAAAAAATCATTGTTTAAGTAACTGATAATTTTTCATTTTTTTAGTGAAGAGTAAAAAAGTATCATATTATTATTTTCAGTTCTGTAATTTTTAAATTTCGATAAAATTATTAATTATTAATAGAATATTTTATATTCGCATTAGGTTTTTAATATTAAAAACAAACATTTTTTTGAATCGAAAATAAATTGTATATTACCAATAATAACTATATAAGTGTAGGTATTTGTGAATAAGTAATTTTACAACATAAGTGAAATGTTAAATCCGTGTTTATCATATTTGCCATCCGTATGCAGTTTTTGATATTTAAAACCAACAATTTAAACGAAATGTCCAATTTCACTTTCTTACGTGAACTCAATACTTGCATATGAATTGGGAATAAAGTATGCATTAAACATTTTTTTGATGTCACTACGATGTGCAAATAAAGATAATTATATAATTTTTATGTTTTTACTTTAGAGACTTTGAGAGATAAAAATTAATATTTCATTAATATATCATTACTATAATTGAATTAACATTTTTCTTTTCATTCGAAATGAATGATGAAACTTGTTGGTATTTAGAGGGAAGGTATAATGATTTATATTGTTGTTTTGGTTTGGATATTGTGTTTAAAATTTTTTTTTCGTTGATTATAATAATTCATTTCATTTTTTTAAAGTTATAAACAATTATATATATATATATATATATATATATATATATATATATATATATGTGGCAATTTATGTTAAATAAATTATTTTATTAAATCTATTTTTATTGAGATTTTAATTTTTTTCATGTATTTATTTTTTCAAAATTGTAAGTTACTTTTTATTGAATTACTGAAAACACGAAAATAAAATCATTTCTATTTTTACATGAATCCTATTTGAATGCAATAAAGTAAAATATAAATTTCGGGAGAAGATATGTATTTTTATAATATTTTTTGTGAATATTATTATTTTATTTTTCATAAATAATCACGAATTTTATAGTTATGATAAAATTGGAAATTTCTATAATATTTTTCTGTTTTTTACCAGAACTATTTTTTCCAAAATATTTTTATAAATGTACAAGGGTCGTTTAATAAGTATGGTAAAAAAGTAAGAAAAAATAAATTGAAATTTTTTATTAAATTAATTAATTAATTAAATTAAACAATAAATAAATTTACCATACTTATTAAACGACCCTCGTATCATGTTTTAATCGTTATTTAATTAAAAATTATATAGGTAATTAAACATTTTATGTAATAAATATTGAAATAAAAATATGTATTTTTAGTATGTATTTATTTATATTATTATTAAAGTTTGATTAATCAATAGTGCTTAAAAGTAATTAATATTAGGTTTTTTGAGTGAATAAGTTATTATGAAATATGGAATCAACTTTTTTGTTATTAAAGTTTGTCATATGATATAATAACCAAAATTATTTTTTTTCTGTATATATATATATATATATATATATATATATTTTTATATATATATTATATAATATTATATATATATATTAATTTATATATATATATATATATATATATATATATATATATATATATATATTTAATACAATATATATATATTTATATAAAAACAATTTAAAAATTTTTAAAAAAACAAGTAAAAATGTAATAATCGATTATTATAAGAATTTTATTTATATTTACAATAGAATAAATATTTGTGATGAAAATAAATATTTTGTATTCATTAAATTTCTAAAACATTTCTTTTGAATGTACATTCATTTCTTTTTAAATTGATAATATCCGTTATTTCGTTTTCATTGTGATATCAAATTATCTCTTAATTAATGTGAATTTCGCGGTACAGTAATTTTTACAGTAATTACTTCTTAAAGTTATTTCTTTCAAATGTTAGGTAATTTTTGAATTAATAATTTAAGATTAAAACTATTTTTTATTATGAACGATTTTATTTTGTACTTTTGATCAATATTTAATTAAATAGTATAAAAAAATATTAATGTCCGTACAAGATATGATTTTATATTTATTTTATATTTTCTAACTTTTGAAATTAATTTTGAGTTTTTTAACCATTTTCATGTTACTTGATTTAATTTTTCATTTTCTTTTTTAATTGTTTCATTTCTTTAAAAATGTTTGTTATATTTTGTAAGAAATTTACTTTTCTTTAATTCGTTATTATAACTTTATACTAATTTTAATAAATAGTCTCCGATGGTATTGCAATAATTAATTTAAAATAAAATTGCAAATAATTTTAATTGTACTGCAAATAAAAGTGATATCTTATTTAACTTAATCATTACAACTTAAACATGTATTAATGAGAGTAAAAAAAATGAAAATATATTGAATAATTTAAAATTTTCATTCATTTTATATTTTCTAACTTTTGAAATTAATTTTGAGTTTTTTAACCATTTTCGTGTTACTTGATTTAATATTTCATTTTCTTTTTTAATTGTTTCATTCCTTTAAAAATGTTTGTTGGTATTATTTTTAGTTTATTTATATTAATTAAAATTAAAAAATATTGTAATCATAATTTTAATATCATTTTTGTTTAAAAAATAGAGATTTCATTTAAATATTTATTTTAAATCAAAAGAAATTTTATTTTAAGCTTTTATTGATAATAATTAAATTTATATATATATATATATATATATATATATATATATATATATATATATAAAATTTTATCTTTTTATAAATGAAATTAATTATAAATGTAAATATGTCTTAATTAATTTATATAACTATTTTTATTTCTTTAATGCCAAAAATATATTATAAATATTGAATCTAAGTTTGTAAGACAATATATACAATAGTAATAAGGATAATTAATTAGTTTTTTGAAATATGATAAGAATTTTGGAAAGAAAATTATTGGGAAAAGACAAAAAAAAATTAAGAGAAGGTTATATAAATGTTAATGTACGAAATGAACTTAGAAGGATATAAATAAATAAAAAGAGAGATAGAAAACAAAGTTTTTGGTATAAGATTTGACAATTTCTTTAGATTTTAGATAAACAGAGAATTTATCTCTTTAAAATATTTATAAATTTTAATTATATTGCTTTTTTTAAATTCTAAACTATATATTGATTTTTTGTGAATTGTATATTAATTTATTGTATTTACTTTGAAGAACAACTTTGCTATTGATGCGCTCGATATAATTAGAGTCCTAACCTACTTATTTCAATAAGACAGTTTGCTTTAGTACTATTAATTTTTATTGGAACTTGACAAATCATGGTTGTTCTATAAAATAGTACCGAGTTTACCTTCTAACATTTATATTTTTCTGTATCAATGTTGATAACAAGATTAATGTGCGGATTTGTAATGAATTTTATTAAAGGGTTATACGCACTTGCGAGGCACAAAAACGACGTTTTTTTAGGATTTTTTTTAGAAACAGTATTTATTTTGCAATTACAAATTATGGTTATTTGAATAGATCACACTTTCAAGAATAAAATAACATGTCGATCATAAAAAAATATTGAAGTGCACCGTTCCTGCAGACGATGTCCCGAACGACCTCCAAAAAATCGGTGATCTCCATATCGGCGGTTTGGATTATCCGAAATCAAAAAATATGGTCAATTCTTTTAAAGGATAGATTAATGCAGGTATTGAACGAAGGAATAATAAAAATTTTCATTTTTGACAAAATGGCGTCTACTTGAAAAAAAATTTTCGTTTTTTACTAAAATTTTCGCTCCAAATTGTTTAAAAAAAATAGTAATAATTTTTGTAAACCTTATTCCTTCGTTCAATACCTGAGGAATATATTTAAGAAGATTATGTGAAAATTTGAGACCGATCGGTTCAGCCATTTCCGAGATATCGAGATCACCGACTATGAAAACACCGTTTTGAGATAAACGCGTTTGAAGTTTCGGAAGTAGTTTACACATAGTTACAAATTTTTTACAAGTTCAGGTGTATGTCCGAAAATATTTATCGGATTTACTTCAAATTTTCAAAGAATATACTCAAATATATGTGCATTCCGAAAATGCAAAAAAAAATCGATTTTTTGAAATTTCTAATTGCGTATAACCCCTTAAGTGAGAATATTCATTTTAAATAGCAGCGATTTTGTAAAAAAAAATGTTTTTGTGTAATATTTTTTTAACTTTTTTGTATATGATTTTATTTAATTTTTGCTTAAATCCATTTCGTTAAAAAATATTTTACTATAGAATGATTACATTTAAATTAGGCTATAGAATGATTATAGAATGAATTTTACTATAGAATGATTACATTTGAATTAGACTGTTGTTCAAGATATTATTGATAACTACCTAATTACTATATTTTCAAAGATATGCAGGTTCGTTTCGATCCGTTCTTTCTCTACGAATGTTTCATGTACATAAATACCCATAAGACAATAAATATACTATATTAAAGTTAAATCACGGACATATATAATTATATTTTCATTAGTATGTGTTAATCTATCTACATCTCTCATAAGCGATCTATTCACATCTATAAGGTCAATTATAAATAATTATTATGACCAAGGTACTTGATGGCCTATTGAACGATAGTTACTCTAAGGCATACTTAGTCTAAGTAGACTAGTATTCTTAATGTATTCGTTTCTTTATTAATGATTTATTCAGCCACGGGCAACAACTCGAGTCAAGCGTGTATTTGTGAGTGATTGTTTTCAATCTAATATTCTGTTTTTAGAGTCAGTAACAGTTGTGTTTCCTTCCGTATCAATAACACGTCTAGATCTCTCTTCCGTTCATATTTGTTTCATATCCAATATATCTACTTAGATGAAAATTTGTAATAGTACACAGATATACATCTACATACATCTGTTCAATATATTTGTTGTAATTGATGAATATGGTAGAGATAGTTGTATTTGTGTATGTTGTGAAAAATTAAAGAGAAAAATATTTAATTGAATTTTATTCTGTCTCGATATTTATTTTAATAATTTGATATTTTTTTCAATTATTTATACAACAAAAGTTTTATATAAATAAAAAAATATTATTAAAAAGTATTACAAAATGAATTTCTTAAAATCGTATTAGCAAATAAATTTTCTTGAAAATTATTTAATATTTTCAAAAATAACTCATATTTAGTATATTATTTTTTCGTTATAATAATGCCATAAATAATTTAAATTTTATAATATGTATTATTTTTTATTGTTCTAAATACTATTTTATATACAATTCTTTTGTGTTTTCTTTAATCAAGTATTTTATTATTGAATTCCAATGAGTTAAATAGAAACATGTTAGAAATTAAAATTTATATACTGTCGAATGGTTGATTTTTAAGTGAGATGAATGTCAAGTGTTTAAAAAAATCTAATGCAAATATAATTCCAAGTGAGAATTCATGCCATATGATAATATGACTAAGTGGTATCAGTAAAGGTGTCGTCATTAATATAATTATACTTTTCTCTTTAGTGTCTCGTGTTTGTTAATAGAAAATATATTAGTTATACGAATTCTTTTTATATTTTTGTCGTATTTCGTTTTAAAAGTATATGGATTGAATATAAAATAGAATAAATGAATTTATTTAAATTTTATTTTTATATTAATTTTTTTTTGTATTTTTATATTGTAATTAAATGTGTTTAATACTGATAATAAATCAAAATATATTTGACATAAAATTATAAATACTTTTGATAAAATATGTAATTGATTTTTTCATTTCAAATAAATTCAATTTTTTACACGTTGTTTATTTAATTAGTATATTTTATTTACTGATTGTAAGTTACGAATGGCGGAAGAAGAATGAATTTCAAGGCTATAAGTTTAAATTAGAAACAATTTATTTGTGTTATGCATGTATTTATATATACATGTACATACATACACACACACACACACACACACACACACACACACACATATATATATATATATATATATATATATATATATATGTACATATGTGCACGTAAAAAGAACAAACAAGTTTATTATCAATGTTGATTGATAGAGTTGTAATTAAAACAACATATTATAGGTCAAAGTTACTGTACTTTATTTAAATTGAACTCAAAGTCGTGTAGTTTATGAAGAAATAGATTTTTTATAATACATCTTTTTATAAAATTTAACATGACAGTTTTTTTTTATTCAACTAGTATAATTTCAGTGATTTATATTTTATTGAAGTGTTAAAATATTTTTTTTTTGTTAATATAATTTTTGATATACGGATTTATTTATTAGTTCAATAGAAAATTCAAGTATTGACTTTTAATTCAACTTGCAGCCAATTTCAATTTTGTGCATAAATTGTTATAAAAATTATGTGGACATTAATTAAAATTAAATGTATTTTTTTATACTTGTTATATTTAATTTGTTTAATTAAAAACTTCAAGTCACCTATATTATATATTTTTTATATATAATAAGGCATTAGAGTATAAATAATTCTAAGACATTTATTAAAAGAAGTTAAAAAAATAATTTAAAACAGCTATTTGAAAATAGTCATTATTAAGTCTTTTAAAATAATGCATTGATAGAAATTTATTTTGTGATTGAGTTATTATAAATATTATAATATAATATATATATATATATATATATATATATATATATATATATATAATATGTGATTATTAATTTCAATTAACGTTTAATATTTATTTAATTTAAATTGTATATTCATTAAAAATAATATGTAGTTCATTCACATATTTCACAATTATTGAAATCATTTGAAAATAACTTTTATAGAATAAAACATTTTTACTTAAGAATACATGAATAAAAATTCTCTGCATAAAAATTAGTACGAGTTATAGATTTTATTCTCACAAGTTAAACTAGTATAACATGCAATTAAACGAGTGTACTAGAAATAAATATTCGCGATTAAGAAAAAAATATTATGATTAATGATTTAAAAAAAAGTTCAAACAAAGAACAAAAATATTCTCATAATATGTTGACAATGTGATTCTTTTTACATTTTTGATATACGTTTTTAATTTTAAAGTTAATTAAAGAAAACAGAAAGTTTGAATGTATTATTCGATAATTGATTGTTTTTTTAAATAATCAATATCAAATCATGTGGAATTTATAACTTTATCTTTAATAATAAGTTGTAATTAAAAATGAAACTATTTTTACGAAAAAATAATCTCATTTATTTGGATTTTTCTTAGAATATATTTTTTGAATAAATAAATGTGTTGTTAATTTAAGAAAATAAAATGCAGAAATGTGATTATTTATTTAATTTAAAAAAACCTTTATCGAAATTAATATTTGGACAGGTGCATTGTATTTTTAGAATAAAACTATTTTTTCTTATATGCTCTTTTAATCTTTAAAAATAATGAAATATTAAAAATTGTATCGAAATTGATTTGATAATTATCTCGTAAATGAGTCTCTATTTTAATATTACAAGATTATATTAGAATACTTAATAATCATTTAGTGTTATTTTTTCTTATGGAAATTTTGGTAAGGTTTATTTCTAATATTTATGAGGGATTATTTTTGAAACACTGGTACATAAAATTACGAAAGCAGGATATTGGCTCCGATGAGAAATATAAATTAGTTACATTTTAAATAACATAAATATGATTGAATTCGGTTACTTATTTCTTAACATTTTGGAGTTGAATTTTTATTATCATATTCTGAAATATATTATATATATATATATATATATATATATATTAAAATATGAACTTTTTAATAAGTTTACTAATATTAAATTAACAAATAAATATGAAATGTTGTCTGACATTTAAACCAAAAACAATTATTTTACCATAAAATGAAATGCTAATTGTGCAATTAATTTTTAAATTTCTTGTTAATTTTTTATAGAAATATTAAAATTTTGAACTTTATACAATAGTAGTATTTTGATCATATATATATATATACATATATATATATATATATATATATATATATATATATATATTGGGGGGGGGGGAGGTGTGTGTATGAATGTATGTATTTATGTAAAATCAGACATAAAGAAATCTGAAATCAATGACAGATTTAATTTATAAATACCTGTGTGTTAGATTTTATATTTGTATTTCATGGTTCGTAGACCACATAATATATTTTTAATTATAAATCGCATGTGTAAGTGTGAAACAACTTTTGTATGTTACAATATTGCATGTTTGTTCTGAAAATAGATCCTTTTTAGTATCTGGAATGCTTTCGGCAAGGTTTTAATAGACAATGATAAGTGCATTGCACTTGTATATTATAATAATTTGTTCAGAGTACGAAATTTATTATACGGAAAAATATTAAAAATACATTGAACGTTAACGTTTTTTATTTCAAAATGTTGTTACCTTTTTTAATGAGAAAACATAAATATTATATATTCCTATTTTACATTATACATATATATATATATATATATATATATATATATATATATATATATATATATATAATTAAAATAGGGATAAAAGTATTTAAGAAAATATTTTTAAATTCGAGCCTAATATTTTACTATCAAAATGGAGACAGTGTTAAGCCGCAATACTAATTAAAGCATAATATTTCTATTTAATTTTTTAAATAAATTTGATAATTATTATTTTCTACGTTTGATTATTCATAATTGGATAATTTCTTTCAATTATTTTTATCTATATGGCCCATTGTCTTTTTTCTAATTAGTTTTCTATAAAATTTATGATATTTCA
The DNA here is from genome assembly GCA_029203775.1 of Neoneuromus ignobilis. Lineage (NCBI taxonomy): Eukaryota > Metazoa > Arthropoda > Insecta > Megaloptera > Corydalidae > Neoneuromus > Neoneuromus ignobilis. The sequence continues at coordinate 22,095,681 of CP092091.1, read as the reverse complement.
TCTATTTTTTGTATTATTTTTGTCCATGTATATTTTTAATCCATAAAAATAGTCGTAATAGATATATTTTATAAACTAGTTTCGTTGAAAACGAAGTGAATTAATTTTCTTTTATTAAGAAATAAATTGTGACTATATTTTAATCATTAAAATTGACTTTAATCAATATGATTCTTGGAAATCTTAAATATTTCAGTTACGTTCAAAAAATATATTGAAAACTTTTCTTTGCATTATGTGTAATATATTTTTGTATTTTTATTTTGTTAAATCAATAATATTTATATTATATAACTATTAATTAATAAATTTATTAAAAAGTGAAAGAAATTAATCAAGAGAAATCATACATTCTTTTTGATTTTTTCCTGTATGGAGGTAGATATAAAAAATAAAAATATAAATAAGATTATTTATAATAAAATTCTTCAAATATAAGAAATGAAATATTATTCAATTAAATTTGAAACTGACTTTAATTACAAGTTTACTTTTAAAAAAAAATAATTTACCAAGATGTTTAAATAGAAAGAAGAAAATAATTTGGAAAATAATTATTTTTTAAAATATAAATTTTATAATATTTAACAAGAATAAATTTAAAAATTATTAGAATTTAGATAGATATTTTTTAAAAAAATAGAACTTGTTCGGTCGAAAAAAAATTTTATATTTTATCATGACTATTTTTTTAAAACGAGATTAGGTTTGTTTATTATATAAAAATTGTTCGGATACACTTCAATAAATAATTTTAAGATCACTGAATTAGGCATAACAGGAAAAATATTAAATAACTTGATGTTTTGATTGAATGGTTTTAGATTTTATCTTTGATATTAATTTTACCAATGGGTTACTATTTGGAAAAAGATCTGAAAAAAACATAAAAAATATTAGGTTGGCAAGTATCTCCCTTCCGCTTTTTTTTTTTGTACATAGCTGCGAAATTCAAAAGACCAGAAGGCGGAAGGGAGATATTTGCCAACCTAATATTATTGAAATATCATATCAATACGAAATAATATTTTCGGATCATGGAATCTTAGGATCATTTTTGTATAATTTATTATAAATTAACACTTTATTATTCTTCGTGTTATTTGCTATCATATAATGAAAAATTACTAATACCTCAATCACTATATTAAATATGATATATAAAAAGAAATTTAAGTTATTAATATATACAACATTTATTATATCAAATGAGCACATAGGTATAAAAAATATTTTAATATCTAGGATTTTTATGTTGCTATATAAATAATGATTTTTTAGTTTATACAGCAGAGCTCTTACAATGACATCACGGGCATCGAAATGTGTGTCAGTAAGTAAAGTAAATAATAAATCATTACTGAATACTTTCAAAAAATCGATTGGTGCTGAGTGAGGTTATTTATGTTAAATGGAATTTATGATTTAATACAGGCAATAGAATTAAATTCAAACAGATTTAGACTTGTATAAAGTTTCATACTTGTATTGATAAAATGTTTATAATTATTGTTTGTATTTCTATTTTTGTAAAATAGGTAGTGATTGTATGAACAGTTTAGGTATATTAAAATATTTTTTTATGTGTTATAATTACCTTTTAAATATTTCTAACAAATTTTTGCATATATTAAAAATATTTCCTCATTTAAACGATATAAAATTTGGTTAAAATTAACTGTAACTTTAGATACATATTATATATATATATATATATATATATATATATATATATATATATATATATATACACGCATAATAGAATGTTGTATTTAGTTGAATTTGAAAACTAATATAAATTTTGCATATGTAGATTGCGGAAGTGAAAAATAAAAAAGTGAAATTGAAAAAAAACTATATAAATTTACAGAGTTATGTCCCTGATTCCAGTATTTACGTGTTACAATTTCGAATTGATTAACTGCAAGATATTTGCAATGCACATTCTCCGGTTGACATTGAGACGTCGATTTAATTACTCGCAAGTGTTTGACTTATCAGGCGAGAATATATATATATATATATATATATATATATATATATATATAAAAGCAAAGTACATATATACTATTAGATATTTGTTGGTATTTGTAGTTCACGTCGAGTGATAGTGAAATTGAGACATTTATCATTTTACAGAAAAAAACTGCATACGTGTTTTTTTCAAACTGTTAATGAATATTTCGATTCTGCGAAACGTCATAAAGTTTATGACGTGCATAGAAATATCTAAATAAGACAATTCATTCAAATGTATGTTAATTAATTATACGAGAACAATAACTTTTACCTTTAGAAATTTTACAGATTTTTTTAATTTATGATACACATGAATATAATATTTCTTTTTGTACTAGTTTATTAATCTTATATATAAATATTTATCGGATTTATAAGTGCGTTGAGAATATATGAGACAATTACGTTTTACTAATAAGTTTTTTGTCATTATTATATAGTTGAGTAGATAAACGCGATTCGAAAGTTTGTGAGAGTGACATAGAAAAGAAAAGACAATATAAGTGTCCTTACAAATATTTTTATATAGCAATAAATTATTGCTATGTGTTACCAGATATTGTAGGGCGGAAATATTATATATTTATATATATATATATATATATATATATATATATATATATATATGTATTCATTTTGCATGACATTATTTATATATTCTATAAGGGTTTCTAATAAGCTCTGCAGAAGTTTAAATAGAAATAAAACAAAAAGTATTTAATTAATTAGTTATTTTTTTATATTTTTAAGCATATTTTATAGCATTAATGATTAAACATATATCATGCTTTCCATATTTAAAAAAATATGTTTGAACTCTCGAGATAAAGATTATAATTCTTTATTCCTATTTTCACATTTTATATATCATCCTAAGCTTTCATATGTAACTATTAGGTCATGTAATACAAAATGTCGGATTATTAAAAGATAATGGTTGAAGAAATCCGACATTTCATTTTATATGACCTAATAAATACAATATTAAAATTTATTTCTTTAGCTTATGAAAAAAATATTAATAGTGAGTAATTTTTGTAAGATGCACTTATTTTTGTTATTCTACTTTTCCTTGAACATTATAGAATTAATATAATATTAGAAAATATTAAATATAACATTAAATTAAATATAATATTTTTTATTTTCTTTTTAATATTCTATTTTTTTACATTTATACATATTTTTATTTTTACAATAATTCTTTACCATTGATTAATAATAAATATATTTTTAGATTAAATAAGTATTTATATATAAGTGAATTATTGTGTGTGTGTATGTGAGTATATATATATATATATATATATATTTGTTAGTGATATATATTCTTTTTTCAGATAGAGTGATAAAAATTGGACAAGAATTTCCATACATTGATTATGAGGTCCACAATCAATGTGCAATTTGTCTCCTGTTTTTTCTACAGGTAACTAAATATAATATTAGGTTGGCAAGTATCTCCCTTCCGTTTTTTTTTTTTTTTTTGTACATAGCTGCGAAATTCAAAAGACCAGAAGGCGGAAGGGAGATATTTGCCAACCTAATATAAAGTATTTATTGAATAAAAGTAATCAAATAAGAAATCATTAAGTGAAACAGTATTTTCCTTAAATTTCATTATCCAAATATATAAATTTAATTATTGTGTGTTTTTGTAATACGAGAGTGGTTTGATAAGTATGGTAAATTTATTTATTGTTTAATTTAATTAAATTATTCAATTTAGTTTTTCGTACTTTTCTTACCATACTTATTAAACGACCGTTGTATATATATATATATATATATATATATATATATATATATATATTTATGTTAATTTTTCTTAAAAATAATTTAGAACTAAAAAAATAAAAATATTGTTTATTTTTTACACATATTTTTCATTAAATATAATATTTCCAAATAAAATTATAATATATTGTGTTAATTGGAAAATATTATATTTGAAATAATTTTATAATGAAATTATTATTGAAATATATATTTAAATGCTAACATTCATTTATAAAATTATTTTAATAACTGGAGGAAGTCAACTTTTTCAAATGAAAATAAAATATATATATATATATATATATATATATATATATATATATATATATATATTTATTATGGCTTTCTAATAAATTATTTTTAAATAATATTATTACTAAAATTTTAAATTATTCAATATATTTTCATTTTTTTGTTCTCATTAATACATGTTTAAATTGTAATGATTTAGTTAAATAAGATATTACTTTTATTTGCAGTATAATTAAAATTATTTACAATTGTATTTTAAATTAATTATTGCAATACCATCGGAGACTATTTATTAAAATTAGTATAAAGTTATAATAACGAATTAAGGAAAAGTAAATGTCTTACAAAATATTGTTACATTTAAATTTATAATATGTTATATTAATATTATTCATTATTAAATGCGAAATGAACGTTAATGAGGTTTTTTGTACCTCCACCATTAATTCGCAAGTATTTTCGATCTAATGTAAAATTCATACACAACAATGTGAAACGGATAATATATGCTGTACATTTTTTTAATAATTAAGAAAGTGACTATTTTGATTTTTTATTATCGCTGGAACTTTTTTTAAACATTCGTTTAAGACACGATATCTATATACACTTTCACATTTTGATTTGATTACACTATACAAACACATTTATCACATACAATATAGCATCATGCAGAGCTCATCCAACATACACTTGGTATTTCTCAACTTCGTTTTTATGTCTGGTCATGAAATATAAGATTAGAATATTTGAAAATGTCAAGTGAGAATGTCTTCGTTTTGAAATATCGAATTTACACTTCATTGAAATGTGAATGTACAATTTATAAATGCATTTATTTTAGCATAAAAACAACATACACTTAATGCATACAAATATATATATATATATATATATTATATTAACTTACCTTTTATATGAACTAATACATTATTGAAAATACGTGAATATTCAATGGATGTTCTTAAGATTATTATAAGCTTTTATATGAATCAGATCATTAAAATGCCAAATTCGATAACTGCTTTAAATATCAATAAAAATATTTTTTTAAGTTAATGTAACATAGAGAAATTATAGGTTATAAAAATATAATTATAATTTAAAGTTAAATCATAATTTCTTCATAATCATAAATATTCATGATTATTGAGAGATAATTATCTTTAAATAAAAAGAATTGTACAAAAATAAACAAGTTATTGATTGAGGAGTGATTCAGAGTATTATTTTTCATTTTATCAATTTTTTTGTTTGTATAATTTTCGATACAATATTTAAACATTTCGTACAAGTGTTTTTAATGATTTCAGTTATAGATTTATGTTCATTTAATTATAAATTTGTTGACATTAAATATGAAGATAGAATTTAAAATCACTAGCATCACATTGTGCGATCATATTTATATAAATTTATTTTTCTACGTGACTGGCATGCTCATTTAAATTGTTTCTAATTATTATTCTGTTAGAACGATAAATCTGTTATATTAATAATTGAAATGAAAACTGAATTAGTAAAATTTCATATCCAACTCCTTTTTATTTTGGATTAGTTTAGATTTTTTTATAAAAATCAGTAAAATGTATAAAGAATGTACAAAATATATGGATAATTATTATCAGATTACAATTGTAAGTAGAAAATATTATAAACTATACGGCGACTACTTCCAAATAACCATTTAAATAATTTATCATTTTTAAATTTTTTTCTACAATAAAATATATTTTTATTAAAAAAATGAAAAGCACGAATTATATTTCCTGTTTTTGTATTCAGAGTTAAATTTAGATTAAATACCATTTTTCTAAAATAAATCATAAATAATTTTGTAATAAAGTTGAGTTTGTATTTTATTTGATAATTCCTAAAAATTTTTAAAATGTATAAAATTTTTATTCAAAAATATGTATTTTCTTTTATCAGCCTTTTTTGACAATTGATATTATTATTTAGGTTATGTTATATATATATATATATATATATATATATATATATATATATACATGCACATAGTTTTATATTTTTTTATGAATTGTATGATATAAATGACTGTTATTGAGTATTTATAAAATGCTATATAAATGGACTATTTTATATTTGTGTTTTTTATCATTTAATTTAAGGGGTTACACGCAGTTGCGAGGCGCAAAAACGACGTTTTTTAGGAATTTTTTTTAGAAACAGTATTTATTTTGCAATTACAAATTATGGTTATTTGAATAGATACTACTTTCAAGAATAAAATAACATGTCGATCATAAAAAAATATTGAAGTACACCGCTCCTACAGACGATGTCCCGAACGACCTCCAAAAAAAGGCGGTGATCTCCATATCGGCGGTTTGGATTATCCGAAATCAAAAAATATGGTCAATTCTTTTAAAGGATAGATTAATGCAGGTATTGAACGAAGGAATAATAAAAATTTTCATTTTTTACAAAATGGCGTATACTTGAAAAAAAATTTTCGTTTTTTACTAAAATTTTTGCTCCAAATTGTTCAAAAAAAAATAGTGATAATTTTTGTAAACCTTATTCCTTCGTTCAATACCTGAGAATATATTTGAGAAGATTGTGTGAAAATTTGAGACCGATCGGTTCAGCCATTTCTGAGATATCGAGATCACTGACTATGAAAACACCGTTTTGAGATAAACGCGTTTGAAGTTTCGGAAGTAGTTTACACATAGTTAACTTCTTTTTTTCAACTTACATGGTACGGCGGTTATATATTATATATATATATATATATATTATATATATATATATATATATATATATATATATATATATATATACTCCGGTTAGCTGCTACTCCGGTTCTTACTTTACTTGCTTTCTAACACTCTGACGCGGCCTTACAAATTCAGGTGTATGTCCGAAAATATTTATCGGATTTACTTCAAATTTTCAGAGAATATACTCAAATATATGTGCATTCCGAAAATGCAAAAAAATTTTTTTTTTGAAATTTCTAACTGCGTATAACCCCTTAACAAAGTTTAATTATTCTTAAACACTGATTTTATTTTAAAATTTAGATATTATTTTGCAATTTATTAAACAGTGTATCATAGTAAATTAAATATAAAAAATTAACAAAGTTGAAAATATTATTATTATAATGTGACATGGAAATAAATTATTATTAATGACATTTACTTTATCAAGAATTTCAATCAGTATTAATGTACACTCATATTGGAAATATAAATGTATATGTGTATATATATATATATATATATATATATATATATATATATATATATATATATATATATATGAGAGAAAAACATTGTCATGCTTCAATTATTCGACATTTAGCTTCCTAGAGTATATAATTGTGCTTACGTTTCATTATTACTAATTATTGAAAACAGATATTTTTATTCAAAATATGGATATTTTACACGCACAGTACCTTGATGAAGGTATTTTTTCTTAGTCTATATAACTATTATGCATATATGATCTGATTATCAATTAGAGCATATTGATGTTTAATAATGCACTTAAAGTAAAATTATTAATTGTCAATTAATATTTGCATTTCATATGTATAAAATACGTAATTAAAGAAATATTTCGACCATACTGTCACGTTATTAAATGTAATTTCAGTGTTTTAATAAATAGCGAGAAATTGTTTAAGTTCTTATTTAGGTTAGTCGATAAGAATATATTAAAAAATAATTTATAGATGATATTTAGTTCAATTGTAAAAATCTTTACATACAATATTTATATATATATATATATAGTGTGTAATTATACTTCATAATAATGAAAATGATTATGTAGATTTTCTATGATGTGTAATTTGTTAGATCATCAAAGATTGTACTTTTGCAATTATTATCTGCAATGATTTCTTGTGCAGAAAGTAATAATCTAATTTGAATATTATTAAATCATTTCGCAATCATTTACATAAATTTGTATTTGTTTCAAACGAAATTTCTTTCCATTATCTTTGTTGTCAACTTCCTTAAAGTGTGTAACGTATCGGTGAATTCCAAAACGAAATATGTTTACTGTTACATAGTAATTAATTGAATTATTTCGTAAAGTTCAATCAAGTGAATGAATTATATAAATCTGTCACAATTTATAAATATATATATATATATATATATAAGGTAAATATTACATAGAATAAACACCTTCAAGATGAAGGTTTTATTCTAAATATTATTGTTAGCCTTATAATATTTTTTAAGGTCATTGAAAAATTTAATACAATAAACAGTAGATCCATTAACGGAGTTTAAAAATATTCAGTAAGGTATTTAATATAGAATTATTAAATTTCTTTTGATTTTTTAACGAATTTGTATTGTGTTTTTTGAATTTGTATAAATAGCTATTGAAGTATTGAATTTTTATTTAAATTTCTAATTAATGAAGAGTGTTTTAATAATAAAATATTTTTGAAATATATATATAGGGAGAGAGAGAGATAGAAATGAGATAAATAAAGAAATGCAATTATAGAATAAATTTATATGAAAGATTTTAAATGAAAATAATAATTAATTACTTTTTAAAAAATATAATTTATTACACTACCAGTCGTTTTTTTTTCAGAAAGAATAATATTATTTGATTTGAAAAGGTTTATAATTCAAAATAAAGAAAATGTCTTATAGCAATATTGCAAACGAATGAAATACTTGTAATTCCATTTGTGCAACATAATTGTTGTTGCTATTTAAGAATTTTTTTATGGGTTATTTCGACATAAATATCATCTTCAAGTAAATGCCATATTCGAAGGTGACATTTGTGTTGATACCAAATGCAGAAACTTAAATAAAAGTATTCTAAAGAACAGTATTAAAAATACTTTTTTCTGTTTTGTATCTGTGCGCCTGGTATTCGGTGTGTCTTCAGTAATATTTATTCCACTGTTGAAATTTATGTTTTTTTTAATTTTTGAGCTTTCTCATCATAGCTCAAAAAATATTTAAAGGTAGTATTTATTAAAACCAGTTGTAAATAATAAATTAATAGCTGTCTCTGTAGATTACTAATTTTAATTTAAACTTATAAAATGTTTTATTGTCGACTAGCAAATGACATATTTGTATAATTTTTTATTTGGGGTTTTATTGGAATTTGAATAAAAAATACTTATGTATAGTAAATATTTTTATAAATAAAAAATATTTAAAAAATTGAATAAAAAAATCAACGACATTCTACATATGAAAAAGTGAAAAATGATCGTTTTTTTTAAAAAAAATCCTTTTTCTTGTTTAAGGCCTAACACCACTGTAGAAATATCAAAAAATCATTTTTTTTTTATTGGCTTAAAATATACTTTGAACCTTTTAGAATATAATACAAAAGGTTTCATTCTGAAAAAAAAATTTCTTTTGAAATTTCGGGACTTATACCTGCCGTCTTCGGCCGCTCCGAAACGGCCGATCGAAACTTTAAATTGATTTTTCTCGAAACGACTTTTTCTCAACGGGCACGCAGCATAACTTAAACAGTTTTTTTCCAATCAATTTGAAATTTTAATCATGATTTTATTATTATATTTCGCAGTGAATCACGTAGGGGATTTTTAATAAATTGATTTAAACAATTTTTATAAACAAAAACGTGCCTTTTTTTTATGAAAATTGAAATTTTTTTTTCAATTCGCTGCCAAATTTACAAAAATCAATATTTTCAAAATTCCCTACATGATTCACTAGCTATTGACATCAAAAATAAGTGGAATTTTTTTTTTGTTCCAAGTTCAAGTGTGCGACAATTATGCTGCGTGCCGCGGAGCGCTTCCGATGAAAGGAGCCTCGAATTATTGGCTCTAAATCAGCCATTTTGTATTTTTTTTACTTTATATTTTTAGTCAATATAGTATAATGTTAGATCAATAACGTATCAAAATATTTTTTCTTTCCAACTTTCCTTTCCATTCAAAAAAAATTCCCAAAAAAACGCTTTTTTTTCGCGATTACAGTGGTGTTAGGCCTTAACTGTTTTAAAATTTGTCTGAATATATATTTTTATAACATCTAATGAATTTATTTCAGATTAATTATTTGACACTTAAATGTAAGCTAAATTATTTTGCTACTAAAAAAAAACATATCTAAAGGTCTTAATAATTTAAAAATAAAAAAAAACATATTACAAAGAACGATTTTTTTTACCTAAAATAAAAAATATTTTTGAATCCTAGAATCATGTTTTATGTTATATGCACTTATTTTGAAATATATATGTGTGTGTATGTATATATATATATATATATACATACATACACACACACACACACATACAAAAGAATATTTATGTATATGTATGCATTTGTGAGAAACGTATTTATATTCAAATGCATAATAATTGTTTTAAGCTAAATTACAATAACAAATTTAAAACCACAAAATGCGATTCAAGTCAGTCACGTTTTTGAAAAAGTTTTGGTCTGATGCTTAATCTGAATGATAATTTTTGTATAAATCTTTATATAATTATAAGATGAATTAATTTAAATAGTACATTAATACTATATATATATATATATATATATATATATATATATATATATATATATATATATATATTAAAATCACAAATACATTTATAATTAAAAATATGTGTAGAAAAAAAGTATTATTAAATAATAAATGACTTATATAAAAAATAGGTATTAATAATAAACATTTATTATGAACAATATGGTTAGATATAAATGTTTCAAAATCAATTATTTCAAATAAATCTCTTACTTAATTTATGAAATGAGTCATAAATGGAAGTTTAGAAGAGTACTACAAAAGATAAAGGACGTTTTCCATCACGAAAAAAGTAACAATTCGAGTGGGTGTACATTTAATAATAACATATGTGTGGTTGACATTATAGACTTTTGAGCAGTACACCTACGTCGACAATTTTTTTTCAATTCAAATGCATATATTATAACGACTAAATATGATGAAGGTTTATATTTCACCGTTAACTAAATGATTTACAAGTTCATATACCTTTATAAATTACATGATAGTTTTTTTTTATTATTATTATTAATGTGCTATTAATAAATTGATTTTTCGTCAAGAATTTTTTCAACATGCAGTAATTTTTATATTGAAATAGAGTTGAATAATTTTTTAATAGTATATTAATTAAGTTTGATCAACGATACTTGAATTATAATTGAATTTCGTTTTATAATTAGAAAAATCATTAGTTTAATTATTAAATATTTTATAATCATGCATATATATATATATATATATATATATATATATATATATATATATAAGTGAATTTTTAGTTACAATATAGAAGAGAGATTTGAAAACTTACATCAATTTGAACTCCATTGTCTGCGTTAATTGAACACAACACTTTTCACTTAAACACTTTATGTATTTGAACAGCAGTTACAATGAACTGTTAGTTGTTTATAAGAGTATTAGAACAAATAACAATTAATTAAGTAAGATTGAGGAGTTGAACAATGTTTCACACCATTATCTCTTGAGTCAATTATCAAAAACAAATAAAAAAGAACTTTCGATTAGTGTCCGTACGAAAGAATCTTGAAAGGGAAATTATGTTGTCACGTTCGCCTTCAGACAGTGATACAAAGTTCTTTCAACACAGTCACGAGAGGGTTATATTTGCGCGACCTTTCTTCTTTCCTTTGTCTCACGTCTGTGCTCCTGTTGCCACCGTAGCTATAGAGCTGTTGCTAGTTTTAGTGTCGATGGAAACAACTTTCGCCTCGCAAAGAACAACTTGAAATAAGCGTTTGCTGCAAATGTATACACTTTATATAGATAATTCCCTTCACCCTGCCAATGGCTGACTAGTTCGCATGTTGGTTATTAATTAGTTTTTTTTCAATATACATTTTTTCCCAAGTTTATTTACATTATGCATAAGATGATACGTGCATCTAAATTTTCAGTTGTTCTGTGTATGAAAATTTTCCCATTTCTAAACTCTAGTGATTAAAACTTTCAGATCACACACACATACACACACACACACACACACACACATATATATATATATATATATATATATATATATATATATATATATATATATATATACATCAGGTGGCCTAAATACTATTGCAGGATAGTAAAGAATAGTAAATTATAGTAAGCAAGTAAATGTACATCTAAACCCTCCAGTCTTATTCAGGTCACCCTATATATATATATATATATATATATATATATATATATATATATATATATATATATGTTATAAAATTTGAAAATTTCTAAAATACACAAGGTTAAATTTATTTCAAATATATTTTGCTTTCTCAGATACAAATGATAAATTAAAAATTTTTTTTTGAACTTTTCAGTCAACTAAAATTTAAAATAATTAAACAATAATATAAGAGCAGTTTTTGTCCTATTTGAATATTATATCATCAATTAATTTCCTAACTACTTATAAATAATTTAGATTGAAAACATTCTATGCCCAAGGACGTTTACTAAATTGTATCCGTTCGAAGAATTTTAATTCGCAGACATATGTCTTAATAAATAAATTTTGTAATTGGTTTTTATTTTATCGAAGTATAAGTTGTGGAAAACACATTATAATGATGATGAATCGTTCTATGAAATTATAATATATATATATTTATTGTGGTTGTTTCTCCCGACGACCTTGAATATTCCTCATTAATTAATATTTTTTAAAAGTGTTGAGCAAATAATTGTAAAATGAAGAGAATAGTAATTAAAAATAATGATAAAAAGATTTATATTTAAAAGAAAAACAATTAAAAAATATAAATGTAATCAAACAATAGACATTTTAATAAAGGTTTAATATCACACAATGCACTGAAAAAAATCAATTAATAAAAACACGAATGTCGTTTAAAAATGATTTAGTGAAAATATAAGTCTTTATTATTTTTCAATATAGTCTTCCTTGACACACATGTATTTTTCCGGTCTTTCTAATAAATTTCTCATTTCATCAGTTTAATAAGTAGTGTCGATTATATATATTTATATATATATATATATATATATATATATATATATATATATATATATATATATATATAATATTTACAATAATATATTTGTCGTATTATTATTTGCAGTTTTTTAATATTTAATGTAAAATAGATTTGTTGTTATTGATATCACAAGTTTATACATTTTTTTTAAAAAAATTATAAAATTTTGTTAAACTTATTTACAGGCGAATATTAGTAATAGTAGATAAGTTTTGATACAGTTTTTTAAGACTTAAAAAGTTGATATATTAAGAGTTAGAAATCTCAAAAGAATTTACAATTATTTGAAATGCTTTTTCCTCTACTTTTCAATAAAATAATGATTAGTTCATTTCAATGTGTATGAAAGGTTTAGACAATAATCGTAATCTATTAACTTTTGTAAATAAACGATTGCTGGAAAAAAAATTCAAATCCAAGAACTGTTAAGAGGGTATTCTAGTCTAGACGCACGAATTTTAGATGTTTTTTCGGGCGCTATAAAAAAAATCAACAAATATTTTTACTATCCATTTTTTATCAGTTATTTATTGACATTTTATGAGTATAAAAAAGTATTATTAAAAACAAAAAATTCAAAATTGAAAAAGGTACAGGCTGGCAAAGTGCGGGCTCGAAAAAAAAGGTGTCTCCTGGTTGACGTGGTTCCAACCCTTCCGGTCATCTGAAACAAATTTTTTTTTAAATTATTGAAAAAGAAGGTTGTAGTAGTATCCCTGCCTAGGGAAATTAAAAAAAAAATTTTTTCGCAAAATGGCGGCAGTGTGAAAAAACAGTCATTTTTTACCCTATTTTTTTCAACTTTCGGAATTTTTTAAAAATAGTAAAAAACAAAATTTTCAAAAAATCTTATGCTAATGCAATCACTGTTATATTGAGAAGCTCTGTACCAAATTTCAAGTAAATTGGTCCATTAGAACTTGAGATATCACGTCAAACGTGTCGAAAAAAGTAGTTTCGAGAAAAACGCATTTAAAGTTGATTCGTTCCGGCTAGACCGGATTGGTTGGCGCGTCACAAAAATAGCTATAACTCCGAAAATAACTCGAATTTCGAAAAATCCTCTTAAAGACATATTCTTAAAGGTCTAAACTTTGAAAATATGCAAAAAATCGATTTTTTAGAATTTCTAAACTAGAATACCCCCTTAATAAAACAGTACTATATGTTTTCATATATGTGATCTTCTTGGTTGTATTTAATTCTTTGAAATAGATCTTAGTATCATCTTACACTATAATTAGTTTCAATAGCTTATACTTTTTTTAGGTAATTTTTAGAATATTTGTTTAATTTTGAAACTAGCTTTTATCTCTGTTATTTCTTCTCTCTATGTTCCTAGAATGTAGGTTCTTCAATAGACATTTTAATATATTTATTATTTTCATTGTATTTATATTGAAATTATGATCCATTTCTACAATATGTTTCGATAAATTGAGTAGATTTTATTATATTTAAATGGATTAATAAATATTCATTAATCATTATTATTATCAAAAATTAAGAGATAATTATTTTTTTGTAATTGTGTTGGAACTATGCTATTTTAATTTTGTTTAAGTTATTTTGTGTCATAATAAGATTATAGCATATTTTCTTACAAAAAAATAATTTCATTTTAATTGAATTTCATGGTTTGATAAAATTTTAGGAAACCGTAAGTTTTTAGAAATCTAAAACAAACAAATATGTTTAAAACGGAATTATGCATCTGATTTTGATTTTTATGTACGTAACTTTGTATTTATGTTACCTTAAAAAATAACCAAAATTTACACCAATGATGAAATCTGATATTTCACGTGTAAAATAACTGTGAATGGACCTCGACTTGAAAACGAGGGACTCTCCGACTGGGAATAAATATATAAATATATATATATATATATATATATATATATATATATATATATATATATCATAACAGTAATTCAATTTTCCTGGAAAAAACTAATTATTTCCATCTACTTTGTTTCCCAATTTCTACAATCTTACACATTTCAGTCATATTCATAGAATGAATACAGACGGTTACGAATTTCTGATGAAATAAATAATCACCTTCTATTTGACAAAAGAATGACAACTGTTAAACAAGTGTAAT
>CP092091.1:22027990-22075490 GCA_029203775.1 Neoneuromus ignobilis | reverse complement strand
ATAATTTATATTTCGTTTGATAATATCTTCTAAAAGAATGAATTTATAGGTCATTAAGTGAAAATCAATTCTTTATAAATAAATCATATTTCTAGTGATACATTAGTTTATATGCACTTATTTATATTTTTTAAATTAATTAATGAACTACATAGTTAGTATATTAATGGTACAATTTATCATAGATAAGGAAAATAAATTTGTTACCAATTATCAATCGAACATTTAAAATAACAAAGAAATTATAATATCGATCTATTTCCTTCATTTCTTAACATATCAATTATTTCAAGCATCACGAGAACAACTCACGAATTTATCCAGTTTAAGTAACTTTTGTATTATTTGATAAATATATAATTGGGTGAGAATTTTTTTAATGTGTAATTTAGTCTATGATACCGTAATTACATATGACATAATTTAGTATTTGTAATTAATTTGAATTAAGATTTCTCGTATTAGTTCACTTAAACGTCATATCTTTTTGTATAGATATTTAGACATATAATTTAATCTTTAACCTTTAACAGTTTTAATGATAGATAAATAAGTTTTCATTTTCTTTCTAATTAAACAATTAAGTGTATATTTTATTTTACACATTTTTAAATATTTTTGAAATGTTTATTTTTATTTACTGTGGGATGATGTTTCTAATTTCTGATTTCCATATTTTGGTTATTCGTATCGTTAGTATGAAAGAAAGTGGCACAAATAAATAAATTTACTTTTTATAAAGAAACCATTGATTTTTTTTGATTTTTTGTACAAGTGATTGATTCATCTCAAAAATGCATAATATTATAAGTGTTCTATAAATAAATGTTGTCTAGTTTATTCGTTAGTTCACGTTTTAAGGGTTCGTTATGTCATTAGAGAATTACATTATACATTCTTAAAATAATAAAAGATAATAAAATTTCAAATGCTTTTATAATTGAGTGTCATGATGATGAAAATATGGCCATCGAAATTTATATTAGTGAATAAAATGAATAACAAGTGATTATTGAAAATTTTATAAAATCTTTTACTTGAAGTAAGTAATTTATTTGTGTAAAAGTAAACCACCAATTACAGTTCTAAACACATTTTTAATTTTTTTAGAAATGTAGTCCATAGTAATAAAATTACACTTGATGCATTTTTCAGAAATAAATTAACATAGAAGTTTATTTCAAAAATTTTATTTTTATTTTCAATTATTATTTCAAAAGTATAAATAAAAATGTTATTTCTTCAGTTATGTTTCTTTCTTCAAGATTAACTTTGTGTTCTAATATTATATTACGTTTTGTCCAATTCAATTTCTGTTTATTTTTATTATTACCATAATTAGCATTTTTCCAATAATATTTTTCAAAAAACTATTAATTTGGTTTAAAAAGTTATGTTAAATAATGTTAACAAAAAGAAATAATTTAACAATTGACATTATTACAAAAACAGTGATTTTTGTATTTAAATTTATTTAAAACTATTTTATTTTCCCACAAGTCAAAATGTTATTTCTAATGAAATAAATCAATTTAAAAATGTATAAATATATAGTGTATATTTCGGAACCAGAAAGAAAATATCCGCAAATTACCTTTCGTTATGAAATATATAATCAATGACGTATTTCTATTCATATTTCATTATCGGAATTCGAAATATTTCTACTTCCCTTGTGAAGTTTCTAAATATGCTTATGGAATAGTATTTACTGGTTGAAATAATTCAATTATATGCTTGTATAAATTAAAATAATTGAAACCACGTGTATTTCCTATTCAGTAAGATCAGTGTATTTCCAAATTTCTATAAAAAATATAGACCAAATATAATTTAATTTACGCCTTACGCATTTCTAGTAACAAACAAGTATAACGCCATGTGTTAATGCGTAATTATGTATCACATTTTTGTCGTGGTTCTCTAATTTGACCATTTCTTAAAAATTAATTAGTTTCTTCTACATAATTAAACATTATTGTATCTTCATGATTGACTTGCAATGATTTTCTGTTTAAAATGAAATTTATTTATTATAAATGGTATTTTTTAATAAAAGAAGAAATCTTTTTCTGAATTATATTTAATTTATATAAATAATTTTCGTGTATTTATTTTTAAATAATACAACTGTAATATGTGTTTTTTTTTAATATTACACTTTTATCTTATTACATTTTCTTTTTATTTTTGAGAAATAATTTATTTAAAATATATTTGCATTGTGAATATTTGTTAATGTTATATTTATTTATTACTAAATCTAAAATGTAGAATCGCACAAACTCTCACATCACATATGTTATTTTAGGCCACTATTTTCTCATATATAAATATATTTTTTTTATTTATAAAACACTTATGTTATAAGATAGAATGAACAAAATTCATATAAAAAAAATCTGTAACCAGTAGTCAAATTCATCAAATCCAATGACATATAATCGGATATTTGCAACAGACGTATAATAAGTATGACTAATGTATACTTTAAGACAGCTGTTTCGAAATGGTTAATAGTGTTCGTGTACAGTATTAATTTGTATTAAGTTTATGATTAAATGTGACTACTTAATAGAATTGAAATTTCAAAAAATAATTCGTTTATAGATGATGAAATCGATTGTATTTTATATATGAAAATATTTTGTCGTACAGAAAAATATATACAAAATGTTCAATTAAGATTCTTAACGTGCACTGCAGTAGTTTTTTTTTCAAAAGAAGTAACAATGAAACTATAATGTGAGATATTATCAAAAAAGAACAAGAATTGTGATTTGCATTCATATCTCGATTTTGTATTTTGTGCACGTATTTCATATAAAATTAAATGTAGAGATGATTCATGTGGCCGTCACAACATAGTTTTAAAATTTATAGGAAATGTTTGACAGTTTGAAAGTATGTCTGGAATTTTTCGGAATCACTTCTGGGTTACACATAAATATATATTACACACACATGTGCATATACACATATGTATGTGTGTGTGTGTGTATGTGTGTAAGTAAATAAATGTGAATGTATTAATAAACATACTTTTCTAATAGAATATTTATTAACTAACAAATAATATACATGGGTTATTTGATGTTTTTTTTCATTTTCAGTGTATATTTTTTCTACTTCAATGCAATATTTATATTATCCTTACAATAGTTTTATGTTTCGAAAAAAATAATTTATAATTTTATTTTAATTATTGTATAAAATTTACTCAATAAATTCTTTTTCGAATATTTGAATAGGTATATATCGCAGGGAGGTACAGATCAAAACTATATGGTAAATAATTAATTTTCTTAAAATCCATGTATCAAATAATACATTAAAACTTGAACTGTGTGTTGTCATAGAGTTTTTAAAATCTATGGTGTTGTTGACTTCTTCGGATTTCAATAATGTTAAAAAATTGACATAATGCCAAAAAGTGTCCTATAATTGATTTATTATTTAATAAACTGAATTTGGAAGTTTTCAATTATTAATTTTTCTATTCTTTTTTAAAATTGTTATCTGTAACTATAATAAAAAAATGTTAAAGGTGTTCATCATTGTCAGTCGATTCTCGTTCTTGTAAAGATGCTTGAGCTTTTCTTTTGACTTGCATATATGACAGTTCAGACTATCAGAAAGTGTCTAATAATTCCTTGTTAACACTAGGTTTACGGGACGCGTCATTTTGACACATTTCGAATTTCATGAGAGAAACAGAAACCGTTTACATTTTTCTTCTACCACTTGTACTGACTTTTATCCATTTAACGAGACAACAAAGAAACAACGGAAAAACAAACAAAGGCCTATAATCATAATTCATTCTAAATAAGATAAAATTCCAGGAAAAGACTTATTTTTCAGAAAATGAACAAAAATTATAATTTATTTCGTAAAACCACTTCTTGGAATTTTTGAAATTCATAACCATGAATTTTTAGAGTATTTTATTATCATCATATTTTAAATATATATATATATATATATATATATATATATATAATTTAATAGGTAAAATTTTATATATTCTATATTATTATTAAAAATAAAGTAATTATTTTATAAAATATGTTAACTGTAAAATTATAATTAATATAATGAAAATTAGTGAAATTACAAATAATATATTGACTTTGAAGTAGTTATTTTATTACTTAATGAAATTTACCGACTATGTGATAATTATAATGTTAACACTAGGTTTACGGGACGCGTCATTTTGACGCATTTCGAATTTCATGAGGGAATTTACAGAAACCGTTTACATTTTTCTTCTAGCACTTGTACTGACTTTTATTCATTTAACGAGACAAATAAAATAGGGAAACTAATTTTTTTCAAAACTTTCTAATTTAGAAATTATGTATGTGGTATACCTATCTTTACAGTACGGGTCAATTTGACGCAATCGTAAAATAAGCATTAATGCTAGTTGGAAAACTCTAATACAGAAAAGGCATATGAAGTAAAATCACTAAAAGATTTTTATTTATGGTCGAAGAAATCGGGATCCGCGTTCTTCTCAAGCACAATGCCTAGAGATCAATTTACGCAAATTCTTCGATTCATATGATTTGATAAAAGAACAGAACGATCCGAACGTTTACGTACAGATATATTTGCATTGATATCTGAAATATGGAAAAAATTATACATAATAGTCAATCCTGTTATAAACCTCACGAAAATATTTCAATAGACGAGCAACTGTTCCCTACGAAAGTCCGATGCAGATTCAAGCAATATATGCCAAATAAGCCACATAAATTTGGCATAAAGTTTTGGTTAGCAGTAGATGTAAATTCAAAATATCTAATAAATGGTTTCCCTAATCTGGGTAAAGATGAAACGCAAACTTCAACACTTTTGGACGGATTTTGTAGTTTTAAAGTTAGCTGAATCATATTTACATCAAGGCAGGAATATAACAACTGATATTTTTTTTACCAGTATATATGTGTAAAAGATACGCGGAATAAATGTAATGTTATATAATGTTAAATATTATAAATTTTATATAAATGTATATCTTATAGTTTCAATTATAAGTTAATATTATATAATTGTTGTTTTTTAAAGAAAATGTATGATTTTGTTCATGCGTCAAATTGACCCGTGTCCGTAAAGATAGGTATACATGAAACGTCCGTAAACCCTAGTATTAATGTCGTTTACATCTTTATTTTTTAAAAAATGTATTTTATCACTGAGTACTGTGCAGTGATAAAATACTTTTTTTATGTTTATAACGAATTAACGTTTTATTTGATATGGTATTAATCTTTCATTGTTTATTCAAAAAATATTCTATTTATTGTGACCTGATTTAACATCTCTACTACTAAGATACATTATGTACGTATACCACAGTTTGAACATTTTTTTCATTATCGCTAATATAAATACTCATATCAAAACTTAAACTATTAACGGTTAATATACTTTTGTATGTAAAGCTCATTTTCTGTTAGACAGTATTCATAATTGCTATTATTATTAAGGTATAATTTTTAATCCTGAAAGAAATTTATTTAATTCTTCATATTATAAAATGAAATGTGAATAAATAGAAAAGTTGTAAAAATTTAAATAATCCAAAATTTCCAACATTTATAATTATTTTATAATTAAATATATAGTTGAATTGTTACGTAGGAAGATTTTTTTTATTGATATTTAACATTTTTCAATATTAATTTAAAATGATTTCAATTCAAATTTTTGTACGTAAATGCTGTAAGTTTCAAATTTCTATTAAGATATGTAAATTTAATTTCAATAGTTAGTCACGATATTTCATTTGAGAAGAGCAATCGGTTACTATGTGAAAAATGTTCATATAATTTTAGTAATTAGTTTCAATCATTTATTTGATACAGACTAACGTGTTCTAAACTGGTAAATGATAAATTAATAGACCTTGGCGTTATTTACAAATAGAGAAGGTAACAATGTGAAAACAATACAGAAAAGACATGATTGTTCATTATTTAAAACTAAATAATACTTTAAAAGTAATGAATCACTCATTTCAGTAGTATGAAAATTATTCATTGTGACCTATATATTGGTTACGAAATATTTATTGGTATTTGATTATGTCAATAACAAGAATTCTAGTGTTAAATTATTAATCATTATTATTCCACCTATATATATGAAATATTCATAAATTGAGTTCTTATGAAATTTTGCATCAATAAAAAAACATGATTAATATTTTTTTATTTAACATTAAATTAAAAATGTTATCAGCTATTCTTAAATATACTTTAGGAATTAAAATAGTTGTTATATTTAGTGTGTAAATTTCTTTGTCATTGAATAAATCTTCAAAGTGCAAACAAAATATTTAGTTTACTTAGTATCAGTTTGATAATTATATATCCATGTAAAATAAAAATATTTTTAGGTATTATATATTGTAATTTTTCGATTGATTGGTTGAATAACACGACTGTAGTAAGTCGTGCTATAAGCAATCAGTGTTTTCAAAATAACTAATTATGATTTATGTGGAGTCTTTAGCAAATTGCTTAGAATTATTAACGCATGACCAATAACAGCGTATTTTACTTGATAGATTTCTAATGTACGTAGTATAAATCTATGTTATTTAGTAATGGTTACAAATAAAAAAATATAACATATTTTATAATAAAATATGATTCTCGAAAATAACTTAATATATAGCTCTGATCAAAAGTATTAAGTATTTATAAAAGGTTAATTGATATTAAAAATTGTCTATATGCAGATAATGAACTTTTAGTATTAGTGGTTATGATATTTAATAATTTATTTGTATAATTAGTTATTCTTTATCTATTAAACAATTGAGAATTAATTGATAAGTAAGAATTGATATAATTGAGTATTAATTGAGAATTGATAAGTAAGATCAATAATCCCAAAAAAAATTTACAATAAAATAAAATAAAGTAAATTTATTTTACTTCAAATCTGTATGTTTATTTTTTCACATAATCACTACTTAGTATACTTAAACACTATCAATTTTATTATTTCATCTATAAAAAATTTTTCTTGTTTATTTTTGATTTAGTTGTACACAGCTGTATGAATATTGGCATTCAACAAAAAATGTTAAACTTTCAATATTCTTTAGCTTTTGAAATAACTGGAAGTCTAAGGATGCCAAATTGGAGTTGACAAAAACTATGACGGTTTGAAATAACCGTCATACTGTTTGTTGAATAAAATAAAATGCATTCTGATGTTGTGAAGTATTTTTTTTAATTAAATTTTTTTTATGACCTTACTCTTCGGATATGTTTTTTGCTTAATCATAAGGTTTCATACTATTATCCAGTTAATTGTCATTGTTTTGGTTTCCTGATTGATCGTTCTATTCGTTGTTCCTTAAACCATACATCTTGTCTTTATTGTAGTTTCTACATACAAAACAACCAATGAAAATGATTGACAACCATACATTTATCACTATAAATTGTTTTCAAACACCTGTAAATTTTGATGGGCATCCATATTTCCAGTGTAAAAAATCTATCATTGATATTTGCTTGATATGTAACTTAAAAGAAGTGGTCATGATAATTGATACTATTATACTATGGAGGGCATTAAAAATTGAAACTTTATCCATTTAGGCTAAATATTCGAAAATATCGAATGCAAGTTAGATCTTGTTTCTATTTACATTATTCACCCCATGGTATTATTGGATATATTATTTAATTATCAACTCTCATATATATATTTGTTGTTTTGGAACTGTGGCTGATTCACTTTACACAAATGAATTTTAACCTCACCACCACAATAATTTAAAGCGTTCAATAATCACTTATTATTTATAATTATATAATCTATAATTATATCGGCTGATGCATTTCGATGGCTACGCCATCATCGTCAGAGCCTTTCTATTAAAATCTAGACTAACTTTTTTATATATACCTATACTACTTTGTGTTTTGTGTCCTTATTCAATCCATCTACAACTGGGGGTTGTATCTTTTTTTTCGTCATCTGGTCTACAAGCATGAAGTGCTTTCCCTTATTATATTGTCTTTGCAACATGTTCTTTTCCATAGATTTGTGACCTTTTTTGATGACATGAATTGACTTATTTATTACTTGTGACGGTATTCGAAAATTTTTAACAATTTGTGAAGTCTGTTTTAGATGAATTGAATATCTGCATGAGTTAGTTTTGTGATTTAATTTTTTAATATGCGAAGAAAAAATATTTAAAAAATTATAATAGTTTACAAATGCATAATACTTTTTGATAATTTTGTACATATATACATTTCATTCTTAAAAAATCTTAGAAATTTCCAGTTGAAAATTTATGTATGTATACATTAATTTATTTATGTATACATATGTTTTACAATATTAATATACTTAAATATTAATAGTTGTTAAGCATTAAGTCTATATAATATATATATATTTATATATATATATATATATATATATATATATATATATATATATATATTCATAAATTAATACCATTTTCAGAATACAAACAATACCATAAGGTGAATATAAAACTGTATTTACACTTCTCGAAAATAGTTCAGTAATTTAAAATAGGTGTACTTTAAATATAACATTTAGTGCGTAAAAAATGTATCAATATTTAGTTAAATAATTTCGTCGAGATAATTTACTAACTTTCTGTTTACTTTCATGATTTTTACTCATGCTTGAGTTATTAATTGAGTAGTTTTCTGTCATATTATAAGTTTTCCATTATTATTCATTTGAATTAAACAAACATACTTATTTATTCTCCGATGATTAAGAACTTTGTTTATTTAAATACATCATCATTTTATTTACATTAAGTTTTATACTTTTAACAATAATATTGTCACAAAAATATTATTATAATATTTAACAGTTTACAAATTTAATTGTATATTGTATGTAATTTAATTATATATAGTCTATCGGAAAATAGTTAAAATCAAATTATAATCTCATTTAAATAATAATTGTGACTAAATGTGTATTAACTGTATGTTTATTTATATACATATCTAATAATAAATTTCGAATGTTACAAATAGACATTCGATCGTCTGATATACTAATATAAATAACAAACATGTGTAATTTTCGTTGTTGAAAATAGAAACTTACTTTAATTTGAAAATGTCCCATGTTTTATGCATTAATATAAAAAAATGTTTCATGTTTTCTTAATATAAATTGATATGTTCTTCAAGTAAGGGTATATTGAAAATATTCTATTTTATATAAACAAATTATTTAATTCACGTGAATGGTTATTATAAATTAGATTTTTTTATAGAGATAAATTTAATTGTGTGTTATTTAAAAATAATTATATATATATACGTATATCTGAAATTAATAATTCTGATATAATTTTATTTACTATAATATTTAATTTTCTTTTAAGATCGGATATTTTTCACTTTTTTACCTTTTACTGTATAAAAGGTGTTATTTTCTTAGAACTCTTTTTTCATTTCTTAAGAGGTAAATCTCTACTTAATAGCATTTACATTTTTTGTGAAAAGTCATTATTTTGTTTGTATTTAGAAACAGATACAAGGAAATATGTTGTGTATGTTGGGAATATTTTTCAAATAATTTAATATATGAGCTGTTTTTTTTGAAAGTGGTATAAGTCCACTTTTTAAAAAAACTAAGTTAACGGTAATTTTAATGAGCTATAGACACCTTCTCTTTATAGTTACAATCACAATTTCAATAGAGTTCTATTTTGATATAAAATAAACAAAAACAGTTTTGCTGTACAATGCTATCGCACAAATATTTCTTTTGAAAGTGGAATAAGTCCATTCTTAATAATTATAATGAAAACAACTTTCTTATTGGAATTATTATTGATTATTGCTACTTCAGTGCACGCTGCTCGTTAGCAGATTATTATGATGCAATAAAGGCTTGCCGGAAAAAAAACAGCTTCATTTTGTATGAAATGAAAAGAGAAGACTTTGTCTCAACCAAATCTCTAGAAGAGGCAATATCAAACAGAAAAAAAATACGGACGGAGAAATTGTAAACTGGCTTAAAATATGTTGGATGAGGTTCAAAAGGAATGAACCTCACAAAATGTTTTATAAAATTAGTATGGAAGAAAATGCTCCATTTAAAACAATTTTTTTATTTGGAAAAAAGGGAAGACCAAAAAACCTCAGAAAAATTAATATGTTACCGCTTTATAAAACTTCAAGGAGCATAACAAGAGAGAAATATAACGATATGATAAGTTTATTACCTTATATACCACCTATTCACCATAAATATTTCAATATGCTAAGTGTAAAAGAAAACTAAGTTTAAAATATCTTTTTTTTTTTATTTAAAGATCTTAACGAAGTAATTTTCATTTTTATATTTTTAATATAACTGAAATAAACTCTTAATAAACTTAGTTATTCGTGTATTTAAATGTCTTCATTTTAACTATTACTTTTTTACATAAAAATCCATTTCAGTAAAGCTTATGTCTATAAAAATATGGACTTAGATTTGCTCTTGTTTTTACTTCTTGTAATATGTTATTTTTGAAAGTGGTATAAGTCCATGTGGAGCTAAAAAATCGTTTATTTTGTAAAATAATGTTAGTAATTATTATTTCATAATAAAATTTAAAAGGTGTATAGTGTAAAAAACATCACTCGACTTGATTAAAGTTGGTCAATATTTTTAAATTAACTCAAATGCAAACCCTTAAATATCTCAATATATGAAAAAATGGACTTATACCACTTTCAAAAAAAACAGCTCATATATATATATATATATATATATATATATATATATATATAATTTATTCTTTTTATTTCTTAATCATTTATTTCAATGAATGCATTACAATTAAAATAAATGTTTTTTTTTATTACACTACATATATAAGAACTCTTATTATTTCCATTAATATAATTTTTATTTTTTTAATTGATAACTGTTTCATGTGTAATACTTTTTTGGGAACCGTTATATTGTTCCTTGTTCTAAATGAATGATATTTTGTTTATGAAAAATCTATCTGAAGTTAAATTCAGAAATGAAACCAGTCAGAAAATATAAAACAGAATATAGTGGTCCAAAAAACAACACCAACATCACACCATGCAATAATAGTTATTATAAAAAGTAGTATTTTCTTGACATAAATGAAAATACTTTTATTCTAAAGTCTCAATTACTCATATGACAGAATAACATTTTTTCATAGTACAAATAGTGTGTGTTTTTGTATGAAATTTTTTAAATGTCTTTTAGAATTCATAGTTTATTTAAGCACAATTAAATACATACGATGATTGCACATATTAAGTTTTCATTGTATTTTATTTTTATTATTTTAATAAAATTTTATAATTTATAATCTTTTTGCTTTATATATCAGATAATAATGAATATTCATATATCTAATAAGATTAATATTCATATATCTATGATTTCAG
The DNA here is from genome assembly GCA_029203775.1 of Neoneuromus ignobilis. Lineage (NCBI taxonomy): Eukaryota > Metazoa > Arthropoda > Insecta > Megaloptera > Corydalidae > Neoneuromus > Neoneuromus ignobilis. The sequence goes on along the minus strand of CP092091.1, from coordinate 22,064,025 downwards.
AATTATAAAATGAAATATGTGCTGTATATTTCAAATATATATATATATATATATATATATATATATATATATATATATATATATATATATATATATATATATATATATATATATATATATATATTGGCAAGTATCTCCCTTCCGCTTTTTTTTTTTTGTACATAGCTGCGAAATTCAAAAGACCAGAAGGCGGAAGGGAGATATTTGCCAACCTAATATATATATTTGAAATATACAGCACATATATTATTGTAATACAATCATTGAATATTAATAATGAATTGTTTGAAATGATTAGATTTTTATTTTATTTCTTGCATTAATTAAATTCTCGCCAAAAAAATTTTTAGAGGTAAAAGATCTATAATAATAAATACATTATTTAAATAATGTAGTGCATTTATATATATATATATATATATATGTTAAATTTTGTAATGAATCGAGGTAAGTTACAAATTAATTATAATTTAAACTCGTTAAGTAACTGCAATCAAGACAACAATGCTAAGATACTGATGAGGGCATATTTTTTGTGTACTATAAAATAATACGTAATTGTTTTCTTTTATCTGCATAATAATCCCACACTTTCAACATTACGCTCATTTACGTAATACATTCATTTTACGTTTTAGACAAAAATGTATTATACACATTTGAATATAAAAATATTTCGCAAATAATGAAGTAATTTAAAATATTCCAATAATTGTTAATAGAGTTAATTATGAACGTGTAGTAGTTTTAAGTACATATTGTAGCTACGCTTCGTCCCGTTTCACTCCTTTCATTTTTCAACTTTCTTACTTTTTTATACTTACATAGAGGATATAAAATTCAAATGAATATTTTTTTGAATATGTGTTTCTTCAATATTTTGATTTTTTAATGCATTCATTATTACTTATTTGCTGACTCAGTAAAATTCTTTTTCGTAATCTAATATATATATATATATATATATATATATATATATATATATATATATATATATATATATATATATATGGAGAATGTGTAATGTAGTATCATTTACACTGAATTATTAAATATTTGAATTATAATGAATTTTAATTATGAACACTAATGAATAACTAATTAATTTAAGAATATTTAATTACTGAAATATCACGAAAATAAATTAACATTTGAAAGGAACAAAATTAAGAAATAACTAAAGGATATCTAAATTGAAATTAATCCAATATCTGAAAAAAATAATATAAGGAAAACTATTGAAATTAAGACTATGTGGTTTATTTTCAAGATGTTATGTAAAAATCGAAATTAATTAAAACAAAATAAACAAAAACGAAAAAGTCTTTGAATAAATAGTATGTATTCAGAAATTAGAAATTGATTTATTTAAATGAAATTTTAAATACATATTTATTTTTTCCATTTTTAAGCATCTATAAATAAATTATAAGATGTAATTCAAACGAAGTTTGTAAGAACGTATGAAAATATGTGTATGGAGTTTCGACGAACATTGGAGAAAGTGTTATATCAATTTGCAAATAAAATTATCATTTTTTTCTTTTAAAACATTATATACATTTTTGTGTTTATATATATATATATATATATATATATATATATATATATATATGTATATGTATATGTATATGTATATGTATATATGTAATTTAATGTTGATGGTTAAATGAAAATATTATTAAGAAATGTGACTAATATTTTGGAATTTGATATTTTCTCTAAATTTAATTTATACAGTATATTATTTAAATATTATCTGATCGGTCGTATAAAAAAAATAACGAAAAATAAGAAAACAACGTTTTATGACATAAAAATATGAAATATGTGAAAATAAAAATAATGAGCAATTAAATTATTCGTTGTTTTACATAGTAATAGTTGAGTAAAAATTTAATATTTACGATTTGCATGCTTGAAAATTATCGTATTTTAATTTACCTGCATGACCTTCAAAATATTTTTAATAATTAGTATAATAAAATTAAAATTTATAATACTTAAATATTAATCTTCACTATATATATATATATATATATATATATATATATATATATATAAAATGAGAATGCATGTATTTATATATAAAATTAAAAAATATTGTTATTAACTAAAAGCATACAGTATTCCTTTTAATAATATTTTAAGTATTAAGTCTACTAAAAGTATAAAGATATTGCAAATAATTTCATATGTTAGATATTTTATATTTGTTTTATATCAAAGATTGAAAAGTGAGAGTTGTTTTAATATGTTAATGATATAAGAAGTACATTTGGTTGCAGAATATTGTATTTAGGCGTAAATAAAAGCCTGTTTTAAATAAAAAATATGTAAAATATTTATTTTGTAGCATTTATAATCTTTAAAAATACTAAATGACAAGTATTTTTAATTAATTTTTTTTGCGATTTTGTTTGAAAAATAACATATATATATATATATATATATATATATATATATATATATATATATACTCGTATACACACACGCACACACACACACACATATACATACACACAATAACTCACAAAATGTTCCATAAGGTGTTCCATGAATTAAAATATCAATTTAGGATTCAAAATATGCATTATTTAATTGATTAGTTATTTTTTATGAGCTTAAGTGAACATTTTTTCTTTTATTACAGAAGAATGATTGTATATTACTGTTAATTTATTTAATGTTCTTTTCGATCACAATGTCAGTTATTTCATACAGCTGATATTTATATAATTTATATCTAATTTTTAAAAAATTAATGACTGATAAATGTTGTTTAATTAAGTTGTTAATCATTGCTTTATCATTAAACAATTTTTTTAAATACACAATCAATATTATTACATCAATTTTGGATTTATCTGTAACTGATTATGTATAAATAACAGCATATTTTATATAGAAGTAATAATTACACGTCAATATACTACATTATTCGTTGTGAACGAAATTTCGCTACATTTATTCTAACGGTATAACATTTCTATTTTGCGATCGAATCGACCTCCAAAATAGAGCAGTACCTTCGCGGGATGTATAATTACAACAGTTGTGTCGTGACTCGAGAAATATCAGATGAAATAATAAATCTCTTCTGGCCATTAATTCAGTTTTTAAATTGCCATTTTAAACTGATAATCAACAGATGGGCATTTGAATAGTATTTGAAAATTTCATTACTTAAATGTTATATAGATTCATATTTTGATTATTCATTTATCTTCGATGTGATTTTAAATATAATCTCATTGTATATTAATAACTTGTATATTTTTTATATGAATTGGAATGGAAATATTGAATATTAAAAATGGAAGTTGAAGCAAATTACTCAAAAATGTAATTTATTTGAAAATATTAATCTTAGTCCCAATTACAAAATATAAAGAGAAGCATTATTTTATAGATTTTACTTTTTAGTATTTATAACATATATATAATATATATTTTAAAATTTAAATAAATTATTTAAAATATTTAATAAAAACAAAAGGTCAATGCAGTTTACTTTAAATGATATTAAATGATTTATTAATGTTTTTATTGAACTTTAAACTCTTCACATTAATAATATTTGTTTTCATAAATGTTAAATATTAAGACATATGTATATACAAATATATGAAAATAATTCTAATAATTTTGAATATGACTGAAAACTGAATTACAATTATTGATTAATAAATATATAAAAAGTCAAGGAATAACGTATTTATAATTTGATTATTTGGAAGGTTTTAGAATTTTAAGTAAGTTTTTAATTGTAATTTTTTTAAAAATCAATGACTGAATTTTATACTTAAATTTTATGTCATTGAAAATATCTAATAAAATCTATATAACTTATTTCATTTAGTGCCTCAACTTAATATAACAAGATTTATTTTTTAATATATATATATAAATATATATGATTACATACATGAGTATGCTTGACTGATTTTATTGTATAATTATAAATGTGCAATAAATACGATTCTTGTTATGATTTGTAATTTTATTTTCATTTTAATTTCTATTTAGGCTTATAGTGTATTATTTTTTACATAATTTAATTGATTATAGAAAATTTTAATTAGAAAATGAGTGAATAGGTGTTACTTACAAATCTTTAAGATAGAGACAAATCAATCGATAAAGCAGTTACATAAGTATTTGAACACCACATCATTTATTAAACAATTCGAATTATGACATTAATTTACAATCTCCGTTCTTATATGTACTGTGGTGACAGTACCGTTAAATTTGCGGCTTACATACGACCTTTAACAAAATATCGCGACAGTAAACTTCTATAGTTAATTTCTTGTAGTAAGAAAATCGACACGTTGACAGGTCCGTCGTCGACGTTTGTAAAAGTTTCATGTACATTTTTGTGCGAACGATTTTGTTGGCAATGATCCGAGAATAATTTCAGTATGTTGATATTTCGTAATGAAATTAAATTCGGTTGTTCCGTGTTAATAAACTCGTACGGCAATTCGGATTCAATCGGTGATTGATTTCCAGAATTGAAAAAAGTTCCTCTTCGTTTTTTTTTTAAAAAAAGGTATTTGCTTTTAAACAAAATAGACAATACGTGAGGTCATCAAGAAAGATTTATATGCAGCTGGAACATGACTTGTTAACTTAATTTTATTTGTGGAAAGAATTTCTAATATATTTAAAATAATTATGTAGTTGAAAGTAAAATCACTTTTATGTAAGAAATAAAAATTATGAAAAAGAATGTAACAATTGAATGCTCTCTATAGTTGTACATTTTTAGCTGAAATCTCTTTCTCTTTCTCTCTCTCTCTCTCTCTATATATATATATATAAATAGAGAGAGAGAGAGAGAGAAATGTGGGGAGGGGTTTCTTATGTGTTATTGAAAAAATATTTTCCTAATTAACAATTTTTTTTATATAATACATAAATGAAAAAATAATAAAAATTAATAAAGATATATTCAGTTTAATAATTTTTTTTGTTATGGGTTAAATGTAAAATCAAGCACAATTTTTGTAGCAACTTAAATGTTTTTACTATGTAAAAAAATTAAATCATATGTGACTATGAATATTAAAAAAAAAAACTAAATAATATTAACTGGAAAAATCCTTTTTAATAAAAAGGCTCTGACGATGATGGCATCGCCATTGAAATGCGCATGAGCCAACATATTTATAAACAATAAGTGATTATTGAACACTGTAATCATTGTGGTGTTGAGGATAAAAATTCATTTGTGTTAAAGTGAATCGGCCACAGTTCCAAAACAAACCATAACATTTTTTATATTTAATCTATGTGGTATCTTTGGATTATTATCTGCTTTGATCTTGACAAAATTATGTTAATGGCAAAAAATTAAATTCATACGAAGAGGAGTATTCTTAATCTAAATAAATATCATTTTTACGGATGTTTTAAATATCTATTTTCAAAGATTGAATAAAGAAAAAAATCTCTTTATTTTACACATCTATAACAAAGAGACTTTCCCACCGATCCTTTATATATATATATATATATATATATATATATGTGTGTGTGTGTGTGTGTGTGTGTGTATGTGTGTGTGTGTTTACATACACTTAGATTTATATTTAAATATATACTAAAAGGTGGTCACGTTTGAATAGTTATTGAATCGAGTTGTTGATCAATATGTTATGAGTTCTAGTTAAAATATATATATATATATATATATATATATATATATACATATAACCTTACAACAATTTATTATTAAATAATAGGTAATAGTTTTGAATATATAATATGTTTTGACTTTGATAAATATAAGAAAAAAATAACAAATAGATAGAATGTATTAAGAAAAGTTGTTTTCGTGTTTAACATTTTCTCATCGACAAAAAGTAGTTTGAAATTTGTTTAATGTAGTTCAGTTTATATGAGATAAATCAGTAAAAATATAATAATACAAAATAATTTTAATTTTAAATTCCTTTTTTTAATTTTTAAACAAAATAGTTTCAATAGAACATATATTTTAAAATAATCACTACAGACAATTTGTTTTACATTCATATTTATTAAATTATTAATTAATTTGTTAAAAATGTCAACTTTGTCTTTCTAGATGAATTGCAGTTGTTTATTTGCATAATGTGAAGGTTATTTTAATAGATTTAGTTTTATTAATAATTAATCTTATAATTCAAAACTAATATTTTTAATTTAGTGTCAAAGGAATTTATTCACTGATTTAAATCTCGATTTCTATATTTGCTATTCAAGATTATAATGTAATAATTTTCAATTGTAACTGTTGAGGGTTTTAAAAATCTTTTTTAAAAAATATAAAAATAAATTATTGTAAATAATACAACAATGATTTGAATTTACAAAAAAGTAATTAGTTCACATTTTTAGAACTTTTTTCGAATATTTACACATATTTCAATTTCAATTTCATTTTTATTTATAATATAATAAAATGAAAATGTTTTGCTTTTTCATATATAAATTTGTTATATGATATAATCATCATAATTAGATTTCCACTAATAATTTCTTTTTATATATTGTAAATGATTTTTTAAAAATGTTGTGATTATGTTTTAATTCTTTGGTTTATTCACAACATCAGCATTACAATTTTTATATATATATATATATATATATATATATATATATATATATATATATATATATATATATATATATATATTTATATATATCATCATCATCATATAACGCCCACATCAGTCCACTACTGGACGAAAGCCACAATGAATGCTAACATTCATTATATTTGGTCATATTCACCATGACCAGGCGGATTGGTGAAGATTTTTTATTCGGGGTTTACTCCCTTCTAGTTAATTTTTACAAGATGAGGTTGTCGGCCTTCATGCTCAACCCTCGATGAAAATATACTCTCCGACTGGGAATCGAACGCAATCTCCCGCATGACACGCGGTGATATACCACTGTATATAGTATATATATATATATATATATATATATATATATATATATATATATATTTATATATATTTATATATATATATATATATATATATATATATATATATATATATATATATATATATATATGTATATAAAATAAAAATAAATAAATTATTCTTTTCAAAAAATATTTTTTATGTATTTAGTACAAATCTGAGTGGAAAATATGTAACACATAATAAAATAATAATTATTAATTCTTTTTTAAATCATATTTAGACATGAATAAATCTTTTTACATTAATTATTTTATCTATAATTCCATAGAAAATTTACAGAATTTTTACCAAACACATTATAGATTTGAAGTAAAATTTATACTCAAATAAGGATGAAAGTAAGATTTTAGATTCATTGGAACAAGTTTTAACTATTTTAGTATAAAAAAATGTTTAAGTTTGCAGTGACAATGCTTATAAAATGTGAAATAATTTAAAAAAATGGGCAAATGTTAATCAATCACCTAAAATTAATTGCAGTAATTATAACAATTATGTAAATCTTTATAATATATATTGAAAGGCGAGTGTTTGTAAAAAATCATATTAATTATCGTTTTATAACTCATTAATCCATATGAATATATCTCCTGAAATTGAAAACAATTTTAAATTATGTAAAATTGTTCTTATTTAAATAATTTCAGATATCTGTGGGCTGTAAAAATAAATTCAGTATTTAAAAATTAGAGTATTTTATTACATCATTATATACAAATACAAATGATATAAAAATGAAACAAATATAAGTAAAAAAAGTAAATGTGAATAATCATTTATTACTTTTATAAAATCTTGTGGCGTTTAAAAGTAATTCATTTATTAAAAATACACATACGTTTTTTTAAAAAAATACTGTAATTTTTAATTATACAGTAATTCTAATTAATATTTTGAAATTTATTTTCTATGTATTTTTAGTTTAAAATTTCATGCATTAATAATGCAAAATTCTCTCTTGCTTTATATATATATATATATATATATATATATATATATATATATATATATATATATATATATATATATATATATATATATATATATATATATATATATATATATATATATATATATATATACGGACATAAGTCATGGCACACATGGGTAACATAAGCAATTTATTGATATAATTCAATGAAGTCGTTAAATTAAAAAAATATATATTTAATTGAAAATAAATATAATCAATATTATATAATAAACAAATTTAATGATTATTATAATTATATTCAATTAAATATATATATTTTTTAATTTAACGACTTCATTGAATTATATCAATAAATTACTTATGTTACCCATGTGTGCCATGACTTATGTATATCATATATATATATATATATATATATATATATATATATATATATATATATATATATATATATATATATATATATATATATATATATATATATATATATATTAGTTATTAGAAATCAAAAATTTCACAAATCGATAAATATATTTATGTACAGGAATAAAATTCTTTTTTAATACGGTTCTATTCACAATATCATTGCTCATCAATAATACCATGAATAGATTTGAAAATAATTACACTTTGCCATTATAGTAAATTGCTTGCGGCGATTGAAGATTCTTTATCGAAAGATCATCTTAGTTTCACTAAACGGAGGCGAAGGCATCATTACGTAATTATTATAAATATCACAAACGCGTGTAAGGAGAAGTGGAGTTTACAGTTTTAGAAAATATAAAGTCATCATTTAAATGCAATTTGCCTCTTACTGAAAATTGCATACAAATGTTTATGTTTGAATTGTACCTATAGTAACTGATGTCAACGAAACTAAATATATATATATATATATATATATATATATATATATATATATTTATATATATATATATATATATATATATATATATATAGTTTCGTTGACATCAGTTATATATATATATATATATATATATATATATATATATACATATATAAGCTTTTTATTATCAAATAGCATGTAGATCAACGAAAAATTCTTGTTAGAATAACGACAAAGTAATTTACTGTAGTTTCTGTTTATTCCAGGCATTTAAAATTTTTTATTTTTATAAAAATCCATAACCTTTAATTCATATCTAATACATAAGTTTAGAATTACAATTGTCACGTTTAATTGATAACAAACTTTTAATATTTAAAAAATATATGTCATGGTATTAAAAATATATTTGCTACTTTAATAATATTGATATACATGCTAACATATACAAGATATATATATATATATATATATATATATATATATATATATATATATATACAATTCATACATATAATACAACGATAAAATATCATATATGCTATTCGAAAAGGACAACAATTTTCGAAACCTCATCACAAATTATCCAGACAATCTATATAAGGTGTGGCAAGAATTTGAACATCGTTTAGTGCCCACGGTAAAATACTGTATGGTGCCTACGTGAAATTGCAATATCAAGTAAGATACTATACAACGATTGTTATTTTAATGAGTATCTTGCTCATTCGGAATTAAATATTTTTTTATCAAGGTAGTAAGATTTATATTTTATATATATATATATATATATATATATATATATATATGTATGTACACTTACACACACACATACATATGCATCTATGTATGTTCATGTATTATAGAAAAAATCCGAAATTTTATATATATACTTTATCTTGTATTATTTTAATAACCAACATTTCTTAAGAAATTTCCAAGAATTTTGTATAAAATAAATCCAATATCGTTTCTCTGAATGTACTCTTATATCATATAAATGGAAAAAACTAATATAATGTGACTGTATAAACTATTGTAAATTTGTATATATATATATATATATTATATATATATATATATATATATATATATATATATATATATGTAAATATATATATGTATATATATACACATACATACATACATACATACATACATATGTATATATATATATATATATATATATATATATATATATATATATATATATATATATATACATGCAAAAAATTACTTACTCATTGTAAACAATAAATTTGTTTTTTTAATTTATTTTTTAATTCTCCGAACGAATAGAAACCAAAATATAATAAAAAAATAAAGTTCTTACTCGGTACATCTATTACAGTTAACAATTTAAAATGGAATATTTGAAGTAATTTTTTGTTTGTTATTGACCTTGTTTCGTGAATTGCAATTACTTACTATTTGCTCGTTTCGGACGATTTGTTTTATTCATTTTATGAATATTTTTATTATGAAATGGCTATTGTTTTGAAACAGTTTTTTATTATATTTGTAACAGTAACGAATTGTTTCATTAAAGTAAAAGTTAAGTAATTTGAATGTGAACGAAGTATAGATTTTTCAATTGTCAGATTCTATCTCACGTTATGATTTTTAATGATAATATTTTCGTGAATCAAATGTATGAATAGTTTGATGCTGTAACTTGTTCACTTTTGCAAAAATAAATTATTTCTTGACACCACATTTTATAAAAGTGATTAACAAGTATTTATTGTTTATATATTTTTTTGTAATATACATTTCTATTGCATTTACAGAACAATACTTTAAAATCTGATTATTTGATAGAATTATTCATTATATATTTAATTATTAAAAAATAAATTTGTAAAAATTTTAAAAATAGTTATCTCTCTGGTAAGATCAGTCTGAAGAGTAGTATTTTTATGTTTATATTTATGTATTTATTTTTAAAAATAATTTCGTACATCATCATTAGAGTTTATATCAACCCAGTGATGGGAAAAAGATTCATTGAATGTCACTGGCTTTTCTTGAATGTTTTCCTGAATAATATCAACAGAAGCATCAGTATCTTTTAATCTTTGCTGAATAAATAACTCTCCCAATACATTACACTTTCAGAGATCTATAGACTTTCTCTTCTAATCTATTCTGACAAATATTTTTATGTATTTTTCGTTTACCCATGTGTATCTTCTTGAACTCTTTATATTTCTGTACTTCTAATGAATAATTTTTGTTGTCCATCGATTATCTTCTTTTCTTGTTGTAAAACCAGTCCATTTTCGTTTTAAAATTTTTGTTCTTATTTATAATTGTTTTTTGAAACCACATTTTTTATTTCTATGTATTATTCTTCTTCACATGTATCGATTCATCTTATATATGTTGTTTGGAGTCACTGAATTATTTTGTCATTTAAGAACCACATTCCATTAGCCTAAATGAAAAAAGGTATGATACAATAAATTGATGAAAACTTTTTATTTAAATATAGAATATTCGATTTTATAATAAAATAATCTTTTCCAAATTTTCATCATTCTATTTTTGTTTTCCATTCATATAATGTATATTTATATATATGTACATACATACAAACATACATTATATTTTACAATGTTTCTTAAAAATACGTCGTTCATAATTACAGATGACCGAGTTATTTTTTGTAGACGTTAATGCAATATAATAAATCGAGTGCATCTCATGAAATGTTTATTACGAGTGAGAAGTATTTCTGACCTCAATAATTTCGTTCAATTTTCTTAATAAAATTCTTTTAAATTACCTACTTTATTATTGTCTTATAAATAAAGATGATACAGTGTTTCAAATATTTGAAACTCATGCGATAAAAAGTTGGTCAATTCATGGCTAATGTATTGTTAACTAGTTTGTTATTATTAGAGAAAGGAACGCGTTTATATTTATTTTAGAATAAGTAAAAATTAAATATGTAAGTGTTTTATTTTAAAAACAATATCATATATTATAAATGTAAATCGGAGTTTTTCCACGTAGATATTTAATAACTTACGAAACGTGTTATCGATCTTTTCATTAATAAATTCATACTAATAAGTTAAATTTAGAATTTGTAAAAATTATACATCGTAATTTTGGAAGACTTGAATTGTATTTATAAAATATGGCAAATATTTCACAGTTTTTATGATTACTGATTTGCATTGCTAAGTATTTTAAGGCGATTATCTAAAATTAGTTTTAAATATGTTAACAAAAATGTTTTTATTATTTATTGCAATATTTTTTAATCTTAATTACGAATATTAAAAGTGTTTTTTTTTATTTATAGATACCAAAGCTTCTGGTTTTAAAAGTTAAATATTTTTAATCAAATATTAATTTCTCTAAATTATGCAAGTGATATTTTTAATTCAGTAGTATTTTCAAACGACTTATTTCGGCATAATGACATTTTAATATAGAAAAAATATCATTAAAAATGTTATAAAAGTTTATATTTCATAACCTCTTTTTTTCTTTAACAGCATATATAATATTTTAATTATATGTAATTTAAATGTTTTTAAGATAATTTTAATTAATTCCATAATTTTAATATAAATTATAATGTTTTTTTATAAAAGATAACAGAACTTTTTCTAATAAAAAAAGAAAGAAATTAATACCGAGGAATATATTTTTTTGAAAAAAATAATATATTTAATTTTTTCTATTGCAAGTTTTTAATAATTTATATTTATTTATATTTCATTATAAAATTTAATAAAAATTATATAAATAAAGACTGTAATGATATAACTTTTATAACTATATTTTTTGTGGTTGTAATTATAATATATAGTTACACTCTATTTTGTAAATTAATAATATATGTAATATTTTATTTTACCAGATTATTTTTTGTAATGTGTAGAATAAATGGCAAAAAAGTAACAATAATTTCTTGATTAATAAATTGTTAAATGTAATACAAAATAGTAATAAAAATAATATTTTTTTTAAAAAAAAGGTAAATGCACTATATATATATATATATATATATATATATATATATATATATATATATATATATATATATGTATATATATATATATATATATATATATATATATGTATATATATATATATATATATATATATATATAATATATATATATATATATATATATGTATATATATATATATATATATATATATATATATATATATATATATATATATATATATATATATATATATATATATATATATATATATGTATATATATATATATATATGTATATATATATATATATATATATATATATATATATATATATATATATATATATGTATATATATATATATATATGTATATATATATGTATATATGTACGAGGATTGTTTGATAAGTCCGTGTAAAAATAAAAACTGCTTCATTTTTTTGAATAAATCGTTTTTATTTTTCAACATAGTCTCCGTTTAGGCTTATACACTTCATCCAACGCTGCTCTAGTTTGTTGATCCTTCCGAATAACAGGATTTGTCCAAGTCTGTAAAATATCATTCGTTCCTGCAAACCTCCTCGTTCGGATAAAATCTTTTCCTGCGAGCCATCATATTAGGGAACAAATAATAGTCCGATGGAGCCAAGTCTGGAAATGATGTGAAACAATTTGGAATATTTCCATTAGTTTTGCGGCCACAACTGCTGAGGTGTGAGCTGGTGCGTTGTCGTGATGAAAGAGGACTTTTTGTGGGCTAAGCGAGGACGTTTTTTTTGCAACTCGGTTTTCAAACGATCCAATAACAATGATAATATGCACCTGTAATGGTTTTAACCTTTTCCAAATAGTCGATATAACCTTAGGAATTGTTTTCGCCTTTTTCGGAGCAGATATTAACCCGTTGTTTAGACTGCTCTTTTGGTCTCAGGAGTGTATGATGTATCCATGTTTCATAGTGATATAAAGTCCTGCGGATTTCGCTGAAACAGCTGCAAACCGTTCTTGCAACACTTTATCGTGAGCAATCGCGGCACCCACCTGGCGGATAGCTTTTTCATGTCCAAATGTTGGTGCAAAATATTATGTACCCGTTCACACAGATGCCTACAGCACTAGTAATCTCACGCATCACTCTTCTGTATCCATCACCATATCATGGATTTTATCAATATTTTGAGTGACCTCAACAGGGCGTCCAGAACGTTCAGCGTCTCTTGTGCTCATATTTTACTCCGAAAATTTTGAAACCACTTATAAACCGCACTAATCGAAGGTGCAGAGTCACCATAATGTTTATCAAGCTTCTGTTTAGTCTCCTGAGGCGTGTTGCCTTTAATGAAGTAGTGTTTAATCAACACGCGAAATTCTTTTTCGTCCATTATTTGACAAACTCGATTTCCTTGATTCCAAAAACACAAAGGAATAGACCGATATGGCTGAAAACAAGAGGTGCTACTAATTTACCTCGATAAATGGTGAAAACACGGACTTATCAAACGATCCTCGTATATATATATATATATATATATATATATATATATATATATATATAAACTGTTGATAACGTAGAAAATAAAATTTTAGAAAAATAGGCTAAATTTTAATTTCGACTTTAAACAATCCTCAATAGAAGATATTATTAAAAGGATAGGAAATGATTATACTTTTCCATTTATTTAAGATATTGGTATATGATATCTAGTATATAGCATTCAAAAGTATTTTATACAAAATTACTTTTTTTTTATTTCAGAACGTGTTCTTATTTTTTTTAAAAAAAACTATTTTTTTCCATAAAAATATACTGTAAATCACTACATGGACATTTCTGAGTAATGAATTTTTATCTAAGAAATAAAAAGAAGATAAATTAACAAACCTGTCTTTTTAATCATTAAATGTTTGAAAACATTTTAGTTGTTGAATTTATTATTTTAATTTAAATTAATTTCATACTAAGCTTAATTTAATACACTGCCCATACTTAATCCAGCTCAGTTTTTTTGTACAGTTGTCAATAAATTCACATTATCCAAAAAAATATGCTACACATCTATAATTAATTGTTTTTTATATTCAAATAATGAAATCATATATTTTACAATGTGTTGAATTATATACATATGTATAGCATTTCTCAGAATAAATCCACAAAAAATTGATGATGTATTGAAAATTTTATACTCAACTATTTTTATGGATATACAATTAATTTATATATGTATGTATATGCAAATGACTTAAAAGTGGTCTTAACACTACCACTAATTAATATGTGAATGGAGCAAAAACAAGTTTAGGAATATTTATTTCTAATATGAATTAAATCATATCTAAAATTATAAAGAATTAATATAATTGTTTTTATATATTTTATATAAATAGTGCAATTAGTTTCTTTTAAATTAAAAAATATAATTTTACTTAAACTAAATTGAGTAATTATTATATATAAGAGTTTTAATAATATTAGGTTGGCAAGTATCTCCCTTCCGCTTTTTTTTTATTTTTTTTTTGTACATAGCTGCGAAATTCAAAAGACCAGAAGGCGGAAGGGAGATACTTGCCAACCTAATATATAGTTATTTAGAAAAATGTTTTCTTATTAACTAATCTAGTTAAACAAACAGTATTTAATGATAATAAGTAAATGATCTTGTAAGTAAATGATTAAAAAATGGATCATATTTATTTCGATTAAGCAACGAAGCATTTTTCGATACTATCAAATTTTTGTTAGAAATTGAGGAATCCATACATCATACTGATTTATTACATCAATCTTTTGCAAGAAGTTCTATACTGTTGATTTTAGTATTCCCAATACATATAAAAATTCAATAAATGTTTGCCTGGGTTTTTTATTTCTCTGCGAAGTATGTCATCATTAACATCAAATAGTCTTCACTGTACAATTTACATATTTTTTTTTATAAGAGTTGCTATATGGAATATTTGAAATTTAATTTTTCTTTTTTAAATTCGTTCAGTATTGTATAGTGAAAATGTATTTTATTATTACTCATTTTGAATTTTAAAGAAACCCTTATAAAATTAACTTTACAAAAAAATATACGTGCATTTTCTTTACAATTAATTTATTGACTGAGACAAATTTACACGATTTATGTATTAATAGCACATAATGAATTTTAACAACAATAACTTTTCGAATGATTTGACATATTTAAATGTTGCTCATTTAATAATGTTCATTTTTTTAAAAAAATAAATAATATATAGTATCTATCTGATATATAGAAAAAAATAACTTAGAATACCAATTTAAGATTTTTTTGTTATGTCAAATTTATTATTATTTATATTTATAATTTTATGGTTAGATTTATAATAATATTTACTATCAGGAATAATTATAATGTTTTATTTACACAAATGAATTTTCACTCCAACACCACAATAATTATTGTGGTGTTGGGGTGAAAATTCATTTGTGTAAAGTGAATCAGCCACAGTTCCAAAACAACTAATATATAATGTTATAATTAAAAAATTCGAATACTGTAGAGAAAAGTGATATTAAGGTATTAGACTCTTAAGTATTTAATGTTAATATTAACAGGAAACAAACAATATTCAATGTAATTAATAACTAATTTAAAAACTAGTGAATTTAATTGAAGGAATGTCGTATAAAAAATAAATAAATGTAAGAGTATTCTTACATGAATGTCACAGGGTCGATTTCACATTTCTTCGACAAGATTTATCTTTATATAAAACTTATTTAATATTTACATTTATTATGTGTACATCAAAGTGACATTTCCTGAAGAAAAAAAAACATACTTAAGTTAGTATTCGTTTGAAGAATATTTAACCGTTTGATAATTATTACAAGAAACCTTTGACTAAAATTGTTGATTGCTTCATGTGCAACTTGGCATTGTACAATTCTCTACATACATTTATATAGTTCAAAGTTCGTTTATTTGAACTTTAACAATTGCTGTTATTTTTAATGCTGCGACTTTAAATAATTTAGAAATGATGTTCGTAACTTGATATTTTTCAATAAAATTTTTACACGCTATTTATTATAATTATAACAAAAGTGAAAGGGCATCTAGCATTATTTGTTTTCGAGAAAAAAAAACATTTTATTATATTGAAAATAGATATTAAAAAATGTGAAAACTGTAGTTGTTCTCAATATTTGCTATAAATTATACGAGAAGGTCATCACTAAATGAATTTTACGTGTGCAACAGTATATGTTGAAGACGTTTGCATATTTCAATGATAGCATCAAACTGGTATTTCTGGTTGGATTTTTTTTATTTACATGTTGCATGTAAAGGACATGCAGACGATGTAAAATTGTTATTTATAAATTTTATTTTTTAACAGAGAAATTCCTGAATGTTTGTAAAAGATATTTTTATCGTGTTCTTTATTTGTACCTTACAAAAAGTGGTCTTCGGAGATTTAAAATTATATACTATTATTAACATGTTTATATCAAATAAAATTACATTTAAGGATAACAACTCGTAAAGATAGTATACATTTTTTATCTATATTCCAATCAATATTGAAAAAACTAAAAGAAGACATTCATTTCTAGACAATGTCAGATACAAGTAGTTATTTATTAAATTCCACGTTTGCTTATTTTCAATAATTACCTAGACTCAGTCCAGCAGAATAAAAAAATATAATTAATTTTGAATACTACTGATGAATATAATAAAATATTTAGTTATATCTAATTAATAAATATATTAAAATGAAGTTAATTTTAAATTTATATATATATATATATATATATATATATATATATTGTATATACAAATAATCATACAAGAATTGTAACAAAATAATAGATTGATTTACTTAAAAAAATATGTAAGAAATGTAGAAATAAGTTATCATTTTTTCCAAAACAATTCTCTTTCCTTACTACACCCATATTCAGAAATCTTCTTTTCATTTCTTTAAAAAATCTTTAGTTGTTCTCTCCACTTAATTTTTTTTCAAGTAACTGAAAATTTATTTTTTATTTCATAAAATTAGTAAGTCTTTTTTATTTTCTAGAATAAAACTTATTAAATAAGGTAAATAAATATTATTTATATGCTGACAAAAAACTATTATTAATAACCGAGGTAAATAAATATATTATTTTACTGGATTACTATAAAATCATTTTGGATTTGACGTGTTATTTTTTTTTAATTTTTATTCAATCTATTACAATTTCACTTATTTTCTATTATTGTACTTTGTCTTTTAGAAAGTTTATTTATTCCATTCTCATAAAAGGATATTGATTTGTAAGAAAAAGTCTTCGATACATGATTTAATTTCGTCATACAAATTATATTTTTTCCAATAATATAATTTTATACAAATTGAAATACATTGTAATCCAGAGATTTTAGATAGGGTGAATTCAGAAAATATGTGAGGATTTTTCAGTTAATTAGGTTCATCAGTCTTCTTTTCGTTTATAGCCACAGATGGTTTTCCATTATTTTGGTCAAAGATACCGCCCTTTCTATTCATCAAGTTGGACTTTTTGATATGCAGTATTTCATTCATTTCAGTCCATTGCTGGCAGTAATGATCAGTATTAATTATTTTATCTAGTTTAAAAAGTTCGAAATACACTAGTTCTCTGAAATTACATCAAAAGTACAGCATCACTTTATTTCAGCATATTTCAGTTTTTACAGTCCTAATGACATTTTTCAGATTTAGTTACCAAAGTCTTTCTTACAATATTAATATATAAAATATATTTTTTCATCTTATACCACAATTTGTTTTAAATTTAGTAAATTTGCTTATCGAGAAAATCTGTATATATTCACAATTCTTTGAGAATCAAAAACAAATATTTGATTGAAGTTTTGAATTTTTTTGAATGCCGAAGTGTATTTGTTAAATATGAATCTTACACCTCTTGTTATTATTTTTTTTAAAAAACTAAGAATTAAGTAGATTTTATGGAAGATGGTTTGATATTTATTCGTGAAAGTTAAAAATGTAAGTGTAATTTGTTTATACTAAAAAAATATTTTTTAAAAATTACAATTATTCCATATAAATTTATTTTTATTTAACTGCATTGTTTCTAGAAAATCTTATTTTACTTTTAAATGTAATAATAATTTAATTTAAATTGTAAATATATTTGTTATTTCCTATGTACTTAAAGTTTTATATGAAATTACTATTAAAAGTTTTTTTATAAACTTTATTTTCTTCCAATTCGATATCAAAGCTGTGAAACACTTAAAATGTAACAATAATTGAAAACAATGTATAAAATGTTAAAGTATTCATTTATCCTTCAAATAATTAAAATACAAAATATATCATTTTATTTAAAGGAATATTTTATAAGTGTGGATTAAGTTTGTTTATGATCAATGAAACTGGGAAAAGAAAAAAAAATCAAATAACATTTATTCCATATATTTATTCTTAATCACTTTATGTACATTTTATCTAAAAATATATTTTTTGTATTATATAAAGTTTTTCAATTTTTATTTATTTTAATGTGTATAAGTGGTTCACAATTATTACAATATGAAAACGACTTAATAATATTACATTCGATAAACATAAATTCAGAGTTGGGTTAAGAAAATGCATCGACTGTATATTCATAAATGACTAATATATAAAAAAAAGTATTTCATTAAACATTGCTTTATATCCAAAAAAAAAAATATAATTGTCTGTATTTATCACAAATAGTGTACGTAATTATCAATCTTTCATATTTAAAAATTAACTGAACTATTTCTTATACAACTTATATGTAATAAAAATATATTATTTGAATACATCGCTAATATATGTACCATCTTATAATTATTTAATTATTATTGTATAATAATGAAAACATTAAAAATATATTATCGTATGAAGGAAGGTATTTTCAACAGTATTCAAATAAAATGTTAGCATTTTTGTCCCATACTAATGTACAGATAAATGTAAAAGTTATTAATTAAAATTTTATTAGTTTCGTTCTTCAGATCAAATTATTTCAAAGTAATTCCATTAAATATTTTATAAGTAATGGTTTTTATATCTCATATTAACTGTTTTTATTATTACAAAAATAGTTGCAAAAATTATTTTTTAACATATATATATATATATATATATATATAATGGGATTAAATTTTATCAGTTTCAAATCCATTTGCTAATGTTATTATTTGTATTAAAAAGTTATTTGCATTGTCTTTGTGAAATTAACAAATAAAATTTCAAATAATATTCATAGACATTTTAAAAAGCATTAACGTTTGTTCAAATATAATAATATGTTCATCTAGATTAGTATTTTTTACAGTTTTATAATTATTTATTATAATTTAATTGTTCTTGAGTAAATTTATTATTTTTACATTAGCTTTAAAAATATAAAATGAAACGTGTGTGTTTAACAATTTATAAATTAGATTTACTAATGAATTAAGTAAGTAATAGATGAAAATGTATTATAAACAAAAAAGAACAATATTAAAAGAATTGTTCTATTACTAAATCAAATGGTAATAATAAATACAAATTCATTTAATTTTTCAGTATAAATTTCAATAGATGACATTTTTATATCATGTATTACATGATAATATTTCATTTCTCTATTTAAAAAATTAGAATATTGCAAAAATATTGTATTTTAAAATTGTCAATCTCATTCATAAATGCAATTTTATATATATATATATATATATATATATATATATATAATATGTTTGTGTGTGTGTGTGTAGAGAGAAAGAGAGATAATAGAGAGAGTTAATAGAGACAAAGTAATATAAACAAATAGTTATACAGAGATAAATGAATAGAAAGATAGGAAGAAAATGTATATAAAAAATTGCACATTGTCCTTCAGTGAATATTCTTTTAAAAACCGTTATAACTTATTGATATGTTTAATTGTAAAATCTTTATTATATTATAAATCTATATATAATAATTATTATAGCTTTTATCTTATCATATGCAAGCATTCGTTGAGCTCATTATTTATTATTTTATTTCTATTTACAACAATTATGATTGTTATAGTATTTAGAAAGTTTATATATATATATATATATATATATATATATATATATATATATATATAAATATATAAAATAATATTAATATCCATATAAAATCCCGTTAATATAATATTTAGTTAATTTATTATGTAAACATATTTATTATAGAGTTAATTAAATATTGTATGGTTAAATTAAATCACTTTTAAGAATATTATTGCTTTTAAATAGTTATTTTTTTATAAAGTAAACATATAAATGCTCCTAATATTTTTTTTAAAATAATATATACACTCATTACCAATTTCATTGAATAATTTATCAAAATAATTATATAGCTATTGAATTTGATTTTGTATTATATGCAAAATTAGTATAAACAAAGTTAATATTTTTTTTTATTTTTGATTTGATATTAATTTTTTATATTTAAAGATTTAGATTTCAAATATATATATTAATATAATTTTTTTGTTAGTACATCAGATTGTAAATTTATCTTAATTTGTTTTATATATATATATATATATATAATATATATATATATATATATATATATATATATATATATATATATATAGTGCATTTAAAAACAAATAGAAATTAATTTAATTGAAGCCTTAAATTAAATAAAAAATTGTAATGTATGTTTGGTAAAACAACAACATTTTTATTAGTCTAGTTAATAGCATATACAGTATTTTCTTAGTACTGTTTGAAATTTAAATTTGAATGTATAGATCAAAGTGATTTAAATTTTATATGAGAAAAAAATTATAAAAAGTATACATAGCTTAAAGTACATCAAGATTTGTATTGAATAAATATTATATACATACATTTATGTTATATTATGTATATATATATATATATATATATATATATATATATATATATATATACATAAAATATAAATATATATATATATATATATATATATATATATATATATATGTATATGTATTTAATTTAATATTATTTATTGCAATATTAGAAATAACTGAAAAACTAAGAAAAAATAAGATAGTTGTTATTTTAATGTAGAATAAAAAAATCTCCAACACAATCAACTGTGGTAACTTAAAACATTGACCATTTGGGAAACTTTTTTTTATGTTTTTAACAATTTAATTGTTCCCTTGAGTTTCTAGTCTTGTGGATAATTGTTGATGTGGGAGAACTGATTAATATAAAAATTTTATTGGGTATCACAAAAAGAGTTAAAATAATATACACTATTATTTTAACATATAAAAATAACATAGAAATTTACTTAATAATATTAATTTAAATATAACTTGTTAATTATGCAAATATATACATTTAAAAAAATTGTTATTATAGAATGATTAAGTTTATAATAGAGTATATTGTTAATTTGTAAAATAAATGATTGTTAATAAACTAACTGTTAATTCAATGTATGCCGGACTGTCCAAATAATACAAAATAATATATTAAAAAAAATATTATTTTTATTGGTTATAATACTTATTTATAAAAAATGTATTAGTAATAAAAACTAAATAATTATATTTTCGAGAAAATTAAATATTAAGTTTTAAAAATTATAGTTACATATATATATATATATATATATATATATATATATATATATATATATATATATATATATATATACAGCATCGTTTTTAAAAAATAGTTAATTTTAGAATATAGTAAGTCATCATTATGGAAAATAATTTTAAATTTATGAATTTTCTCATTTTAAAAATATACCTTTAAAATAGTGTTGAAATTTATATTCCTGAAAATAAAGTTACATTATTATAAATGCTAATAGTATATATATATATATATATATATATATATATATATATATATATATATAAATATTTATATATATACTAATCAGGTATTTTATAATTAACATGGTTAAATTATAATTTTATGTTAGAATTTTCATTTAAGTGAAATAATATTTTAAAGGTAATGAATACAAATTATTAAATTTATATTCAATCAAATTAAAATCGTATGTTTACTCTAATGTTAGATGTATCTAATATTTTTAATTTTTAGAAAGATATTTGTTTTATACTTGAACTTTTTTAATGTATCCTTAATTGATTAAAATAATTTTAGAAAAATGTTTGTGTATATATGTATATATATATATATATATATATACATATATATATATATATATATATATAAAGTGCATTTCACAATCGTTACGTCATTATAAAACGTGATCAAATAATTATTAAGAAATAAAATCACTTCCCGGTATTTTGAATCAAGATATTGTAAAGTAAATGTCATTTATACTATTTTTATTTGTTGTTTATGTAAGGTTGTCCAGTTGAAACAATAGTAATCAATACGTATATAAAATACATATTTATTAAATCTGTCTCAAAAAATATTGCAATATATTTATGTATCTGTATCATATTCAGTTTTATTATCTTTGTTACATTTATCTTTTATTAATTTTATAAATGTTATCGATTAACTTTCTATATATATATTGTATTTTTTTATGTAATGACTAAACATATTATACATTGTATTTAATTTTTTTATTTATATTAAATTGTATGTTTATAAATATACTATTAATCATATTTCTATACAAATTTTAAAATTGAGTATTTAAAGACTGGAAATTGTTTAAAAGTATCATAGATTAATGAAAATATTGAAATTATCGTTATGGTGAATATTAAAAATCAAGAAACATTGATAAGAAAAAATATATTTGTTGTATGGGAAAAGAAAATGAAAATCATGTCTTTTAGAAAAACGAATCATTTGCTCCAATATCACAAAATTTTATAAAAAAATTCAATAAATAGGTATTGTTCACTTTATTCGTTGATCCGCATTTAGATGATCATTCCATTATCGTCACAACGTTACATTATAAAGTCTAAATGTATGTAGATATTATATAATAACGCTTTGGTGATAATAATATGGCCATCAAAATGCACATCAGCGAATAAAGTGAACAATAAGTATTTATTGAATGTTATTATAAATTCTTGTGATGTTGGAGCAAGTAATTTATTTGTGTTAAAGTGAATTTGATACAATACCAAAATAAATATTGTTATTTTTTAATATTATTTTCAAAACTGGTATATACTATTGTAAATATTTTTTTAAGTAAAAAAAAAACTAAACAAGTTAATTAAGTTAAAATGAGAATAATTGTATTACTAAGTAATTTTAAAGATATGTTAAAATTATCAGAAAATAGTTGTTTTAAATGTTAAAAAAGAAAGAGAAAATTAGAATAAAATATTTTATACTTATGATAATATTAGCACAATTAAGAAACAAACACAAAATAGATTAAAATTAAAAAAGTAATGAAAAACTTTGTGTTAAATAATTTTTGGATTTGGATTGAAATTATGTTAATCAAATTGTTTTAAACAATGATAGATAGAAGTATATTGAATAATAAAGAATATTTTTGAAAAAGGAGAAAAGAAAAATTATTTCTATATATATATATATATATATATATATATATATATATATATATATGTATGTATGTATGTGTGTGTGTATGTGTTTAATTTTAATTACACTTATGTTTTAAAAGTATAATAAAACCTCAATATTATATTGCTAAAAATGGAATAAGTTCAAACAAAGAGAAAATTTTATCACATATACTTTTATATATTGTATATGATGTCATTATGATATCACTTGAATTATGTAAATTATATTTACTAATTAAAGTAATAAAATGTTTGTAATAAATATTTACTAATATTTTTGCAATCAACATTATTTATTAATTTAAAATTGCTTCCGTTGAATGGAAAACTGTTGCTAGTTTAATTAGAAATATATTCAATTTCAAGTCGCAGTTTTTTTTTAAAAAAAAAACTTCTGTTTCTTTTATATATTTTCAAAAACAATTTTATTTCGTTGGAATTTATGTATGTTTAGAATTAAAATTTAGTCTATATCCGAAAGAACGGTTAAGAAAATTCAGTTTAATGATGAAATTCGATGACATCATTTCGTACAATAAACGTCAACTTTACTGTCATAACTAGTGTAGTTCTCATTAAAATTTAATTTAGATTACAATACTTTCCTTTTTTACTTTGCCAATATTGTTAATTAGTAAAATCAATGAGTTTCTGTTTAATGTTTGTGAAATTTCAACTATTAACACACATCCCATTCGAGAGCATTGTATTCAATAAATTAATTATGGTAATTAACGTTCGAATAAATTTTGAAAAATATATATATATTATAGTATAATTTTATTTTTTTAAAAAAGTATTATTAATTAAAGAAGCTATTGATATCAAATAAAATAGATTAAATAGAAATAAAATATTCAATCTGTTAATTCATTTAATTTGTTGAAATATTGCTAGATGAACAATTTTTATTAAGTTAATTTGTATAGAGATTATTATTTTAAAAAATATTGATTGTACATTCTTATATTTTAAATTTTTATGATTTATATTAAATTTTATTAATGAACTTCAATTATATTAGATAGATAAGTAAATTTTATAATTATTATTCAGGTGTATTTTTTTAGGATTTTTCTAAAGAATCGAAATATTAAATTGTATTGTAAATGGTAAACAGTAAGTAGATGTTAATTCCACAAAGACGATTATGTTTACTGGAAGTTCACATAGTGAACATAATGTCAATATTGTAAAATTAAACAAAACGCGACTGAACTTAACTTAAAAAGCAATAAATCAAAAAAAAATTGTCGATGCCGTTCTGTAACCCATTCTAAAATATTCAACAAACATTAATTTCTTAATAACCTAATTATTTATCCCTTGACGTATTTATGTTTTCCTGCTGGTTCTGAATCCACGTGGCGGTTTTTGAATTTCAACATTTTCGTTGTTTGTTTCAGAACCTTGATATTCATGGTCACTGTTTTTCGATCTTCCACTAAATCTGCGACTGTTTCGAGAACTGCTCGATGGTGCGGATGGAGCTGAATCTTGACTGGACTCGTTCGATTTCGACGATCCATTGAATCGTCTACGACCTGCAGAGCTGCTTACTGATGGTTTCTTTGGTGCAGGTGTTTCAGCTGGTGCAGGCGAATCGTCATCAGAAGATGATGCAGGTTTGGATGATTGAGTTTTTCCTTTATTACAAAAATATATTTTAGTACATTTATATATATATATATATATATATATATATATATGTATATATAAATGTATTAAAAGAGAGAACATAGAAATTATTTCATTTTTCATATAACTATCAATGCTTGAAATAAATACTTAATTTAATTGAGTCTAATAATTGTATAAATACAATTATTAAATAGTTAATTTAGCATAATTTATGAAATTATTTTATAAAAAATACAAATTAATATAAAATTTGTTAGTTTCATATCCAAATATTAAAAATGCTACATCATACAAAAAGACAAATTTAGTAAAAGTTATTTCATTATTATTTTTTATGTTTATGAATGTGAATTTTGTTATATGTAAATAATTTTTCTATATGAAATTTTTTTCTATTTCGACTATTTTTGATTTTAAAGCTTTTTTTAGACAGTTTTTCGTTTATATTGTATCTTTGATTAAAATAAATATTTCTTAGCAGATAAGATTCAATCAAAGATACAACAAGAATTGAAAATTATTTAAAAATAGCAGTGTAACTGACCTTAATACAAAAAAATAACAAGAATAATAAATTTATCCATGTATAATAAAATAATAATGGAATTGAATATTTTATATAAATTTCCGAAAAAATACAATCTCAAATCAATAAGTCTCTTATTAGAAACGGTACAAAAATATATTTTATTTAACTATAAAATGAAATTTTAAAAAATCCACTATTGCAAATTTTATTAACGCGAACTTTTATCGAAATATTATTTAGTAACTTAATAATGAAAGTACATACCACTGGCAGCTTGTTCACGACGACGTTTTAATGCAGCCAATAAATCATCGTTGCTTCTGAAAGGTCGTACACCACCTCTCAGTTTCTTTGGTGCTTCTGTAGATGTAGTTGTGGTAGCTAATTCTTCTGCATCTTCATAATCACCTTCCTCGAATTCTTCTTCTTCAACCTAATTAATATGATATTAATTAAATTAAAAATATTTCATTCTATCAAATCTAGTAAGTATTTAGAAATTGGCAAGCAATAATAAGCAGTACATATTTAACAAGACAATCGATCAAAACAGTTAAGAGGAAAGTGAACATTTACTTATTAATATTTCTAAATGTTTAATTGTAAATCAGTTCATTATTGAGGAGTGTAATATTGATTATATATTAATTAGTAATGTAATATTATTAACTAATAAAACAGAAATAAATAAGTAATACCATAAATATTAGATTTTTTCACTTAAAATACATTTTATTTTTTTAACTTTTCGTTATTACTTCCATTCAGTTATCCAATTAGAAGTTAAATATTACTTTCTATTATTTTTACTAAATACAATCCTTTGAAAAATAGATTTATATAATTAACATTCGCATATCCATATTCATACTTTAATAATTAATACAATTTTAAATATAAGGTTATGTACTTCAAATAACTTTAATTAAGATAACATAAGCTACAATATTATTAAATGAAATCACTTATTATTAAACACGTATGGTGCTATAAATAGGAAATAATAATAGAAGACAAAATGTAGAAAAAAAATTAATCGAATTGGTTTAAACCCCTTATATTAAAGATTTAAGTAATCTGCATTTTTTTAGAAAATAAATAGAAATACTTTTATGTTTAATTAGTAAACATTTTTGTTATTAATTTTTTCAATTTAGAGTCAAGAGCTTGAATAGGATAAAAAATTCATTTACTGTGCTTTCTCACTTTAATTAAAAAAATGATTTAGTTATTTATTATAATAAAACAGTAAATTAATAATAGTACTTGAAATGTTATAAATTTCTATTTGAAAATATATTTTCGATCATAAATGAATAATGCATTAAAAATTATTATAATGATTTTAAATTATTATTCAAATTTTAATAGAATATACACAATATATATATATATATATATATATATATATATATATATATATATATATATACATAATTTCAATTGTATATTCTCGACATGTACTTGTAGACAACATCGAAATTTATTTGAACACATTTTGCCTTGAACCATCAGACGCTGAATGTAACAGATTAGAGATTAACGAAAAATGATTTCAAATACGAAGGTCGTCAAATTGTGGGTTTTGCGTTATATCAATGCAATTAAATTTTTGATTGCATTTTTAATGTTTAAATATTTACTACATATAATAATACAATTAGTGATAAAAAAATAGTTATTTTACAACTGAATTTAAATTTAAAAAACAGTTTCTACTTCATTCATGGAAATAAATTTTATAATTGTTTTTTAATACCAAATATTTTTTTCAGAGGATATATATATATATATATATATATATATATATGTGTGTGTGTGTGTGTGTGTGTATCAAATTATTTTTTTGAAAAAGTCGTTTCACTTAAAGTTGGAACAAGTCGTTTGAGTCATTTTTATAATTGATGTTACTACTTGCATATATCTAATTTATATATTTTATACTAGATATGTATTTAACAGCTATTTATGTCATCAAATATTCTTCATTTTCAATTAAAAATCCTTATTTGACAAGAAAAAAAAACATATAAAAGTGGAGATGAAAATTAATATTCTTATGATAGTAATTTTAAAATTTTTAAAACCCTTTTTATTTATATTTACAATTTTATTTTTTGAAATATTTCAAATAAAATAATTATTTAGTTTGAGAAAAGTCCAAATATATATTAATATCGTATTTGTATAATCAACATTTGTTTAATTTCATTGAACAGATAACAAAAATACAAATTGTTAAATATAAACAAATGGAATCTTATTTGTTATACTACAAAGAAAAAATTAATTGAATATCAGATATATAAATGTATATATTAAATTTGTTTAGTACTATAATTAAAAATTAAATAAATAGTTTTAATTCAAACCTGATTTATTTTAAATATATATGTATGTTCACATTGCATTTAAATTATATTTATATCCGTGACTGACATTGAAATTATCGCAGATTCGTGTACAGATACATATAATTAGTAGAAAGTATTGTCGTACATATAAATTTTAGATCCATAAAAATTACTAATAAAAACATCACTAGTAAAATTACGATTAATTATTTGTAATTAAATAAAAAAATGTACTGTTTCATTGTACAGACGATAAAAAATGTGTTTATGGAATTTTAATGATTTTTTAATTCCATAAATTATTATTTTAATATTGATAATATTTTATAATTCTTATTGTTATCTTTTTTAAGTATTAATTAAATTACGGAAAATGACTTTTTTAACTCTTAAAAAATGTAGTTTATAATATTATTATCATTGTTCTAATAATTATTATTATATAGTATATAGAAAATGGTAGTTAAAAATAAAAATTCCTTACATTACCTTGATATTTATTTATTTAATAAAAGATTAAAAACTAAAATTTAATCTTTAATTTTAATTGTTTAATTTTTTAAAAGAAAACAAATTTTGTTATGTTTTATACACACAATCTTAATATTTTGTATATTTCAAAATAAATATTTTTTTACATTGGCAAAACAATATTTACAATTGTTCACACTTCATTATCCTAAATGATCTCATTGAAAAAAAATTAAGCATGAAAAACATATCATAATTCAGAGAATAAATACA
Organism: Neoneuromus ignobilis; assembly: GCA_029203775.1. Classification (NCBI taxonomy): domain Eukaryota; kingdom Metazoa; phylum Arthropoda; class Insecta; order Megaloptera; family Corydalidae; genus Neoneuromus; species Neoneuromus ignobilis. Next base: position 22,034,483 of record CP092091.1, on the reverse strand, counting down.
TTATACAAGAATTTATTTTCTATATTCTCATGCAGTAAATATAATATGTAAATTGAAGTATAAATATAATATTTCTTAAAATTATACGGGTTAACTTAAAAAAAGGAAAATTTTGCGTGATTTGTATTCACAATAAGAATGACAAAAAGATTTAATATCAAATTAAATTTTGAATGTGATTCCAAAAAAGTATAGAACTAAAATGCAAGAAAAACATGTTAATAAATAACAAGGATTGGGCATGATGTTTAAAAAATTGTTTTAACTAAGACTAGACAAAATTTTTAAAAAATCAATATTTATAAATTAATTTAAAGAAGATATTACACAATATATATTGTGATAGACAGAAAAATGACACTCTCAGCAAATTATTTTTAAATTCATACGAAGAGTTTTTAGTTTTGTTATATAATCGAACTCTAATAAGTTTCGGAGACTTAACAATTGGCTATAAAAAGTCTATTTACGTTATTTTAAAAATCAATTACTAACCTCAAAAAATTAAAAACCGTTAAACACAATGACAGAAACATTCTTGTGTGGGGTGTAATGGGTTGTCTAATTGAGAATATACGTTTTAAGACAGATCAGTATTAATACAAAAATTTTTAGAAAATACTGCAGAATTTTATGTAGATGAAAATATATCTGTTATACAGAAACTTATGTAAGATAACAATCCGAAATATTATTTCTGGTTGATAAAAATGATTTCATAAAAATCATATTGATGTTTTGAATTGATCAACAAAAAAATTCAATTCAAATTCATTATAAAATTTATTTAAAGACTTTAAGGTCGTAATAGCATCCAAATACTCTTCATATTTAAATGAACTATGAACATTTATAAAAGAAACTTATCAAAACACATCCATTGATACATGTCATCGGTTAATTAGCACTATGCATAGAGTAGATGAAATGAGGTTATAAAAATCAAATATAATCTACAAATATTAGATGTTTATACAATATAAATACTTTTCTGCAATGTAAAAAAATGTCTTATTTTTGTCACATTTTTATTCGTTACTTTCTGAATTATGAATATTTATAAGAATATATTTCGTATTTATTTCACTTTTCATGGAATGTATTTTTTTTGTTTACATAAAAATTTAAAAGTAATTCAAATAAAGAAAAAAAAATATTCCTGAAAGTATCTCTATACAGTTAATGTGTATGTTTATTCAAGAATATTTGCAAAATGTTGATTTCTATTTAAATTAAGAGGATATAAATAATGTTTTAATATTAAGTTATTGGGTTAGCACGGTTATTACAAAATAATTACAAAACTTATTAATTTTTCTGTTATAAAAATACAAATAATATGCGGTTTGAAAAGTGAAAGGTATTAAAGAACATATTAGTTCATTTAATAAATCGTTTATAATTTATTAAAAACTTAACATTACAAAATATTATTGCTATACTTCATTAAAAACATCACTTGCATTAAGAACTAATCACATACTGTATTAAAAAAATTATATGACATTAAAAGAATATTCACTTTATTATTGAAAATTATAAATAAAAATCACTGAATCAGACAATTTTTTCATAAATGATTCATTTAAGTGTAAATAATTAATTAATAAATATTATATAATTTTTAATTACAAGATAACTAAAATTGTATAATATAAAAGAAATTGAACGAAAGTGAGTAATTATATTTTGTAATAATTGTTATTGGATTTAAAAATAATAATTTATATATTATTTTGTAATCTTTTTTTTTCAATTTCTAGTTGAGATATTTATTAGATTATTATTTTTCTTATCATTTTATTTTGCATACATTAATATTTTAAATACTTTTCTACCACATTAATCAAATATATAGTTTTATCTCATCAATATAGAATGAATTCATTAAAAAAAACGTAAATTGTGAATTTAAAAAATATAATTTTGACTAGAATTATTCAAATAATGAAATATATTACATTTCTTGATAACTGAGTTATATAAATTTATATTAATAATTTTAAGATATAAAGAAAAATTATCAGATTAGCATATTTTAGAGAAAATACTATTTTTTTGGCACAAATAAATGAAATATAAAAAAATATTTTCTCTTTCCTCCAATAAAAATTTACATAATAATTGAGTTAATTTTTTCTAAAAAAGGTGTAGTTGATTTTCCAATTTTTCTACATTAAATATTTTAATTTTAAATACTCTACAATTAATATTAATGAATAAAAGAGATATTATTTTATAGAAATTTATTTAAAATTAAATTTAAAATAGTTTTATAGTTCAAGAACTTAATAACAAATTTTACTTTCTTAAGAAAAATAAATGTTTTGTCAATTTAAGTAACATTAATTTGTATACATCTTAATATTTATTTCAAATAGAGATTGTAATATTCTTAAATGTACATTAGTATTATGTAATTTATATAAATGAAATTATGATAAAACTTTTAAAATTTTCACCAAAAAATGTAATGTAAAATATTTTCAAATTGTTAAAAAATTCTTATATTTTTTCGTATTCAATAAATTCGTATTGCTATAAGAAAAAATATTATATTATTCAAATAACATATTTTTCTAATGAATCTGTTTTATTATTATTGTTTTAATCAAGTTATAATGAAATAGAACTTGTGTAAGAAATATTATAAAATTTCATATGTTTTGATTTAGTAAAAATGTGAAAAAAATTTGAATAAAAAAATATTTTTGCTATTCACATAACGTTAATGAATCAGTCAACCCCATCATTATAATATTTTATAAAAGTGTAATAATACACATATTAAAATAATGATTTAATAAATTCATATATTTTGATCTAACTTTAGAATAACTTCATATTAATGTTGTTGTTTGGAACTTAAAAATTATAATTTATATATATATATATATATATATATATATATATATATATATATATATATGTTAATAAGTAAAAATGAAATGTCAATAATTACAATTCAATAAGTTAATTATATTTGCATGTATAGAACTTTCTTTCAAGAAGTCGTATAAATTAGAGCAATGAATAACTAACAATCTTTATTTAAATTAGAATATATAAATAACACAAATACATTTAATGTATTCATATGATCAATATGTATTTTTTTAATATTAACAATTGTTATTATTAATTAAATGTAATAAGGGCGATTACAAATAACTGAATCGGAATCGATTGTAATGATCTATTGATTATTTATGTAATATTTTCAGTATTAATTTAAAAATTCAATTTAGCTTGAAATGTATTTCTCGAAAGAAACACATTACATAGGATTTTTTATTAATACAATATACAATTATCTGATTTAATTATCATTTATTTGTTAATAATGTATATTATGATTAATCGATATAAAGTTTGATCAGCCCTGAATTCCAATAAAATGCTAGTATGCAGATCAAAAGCTGTTTTACCTTGGGAGCGGCAGTTGTTGTCGTTGTGGTGGAGATGGTCTTGGGGCCACGTCGCAACAGCGGTGAAGGGCGCGGTTTCTGGGGCGCCGGTTCGTCGTCATTGTCGCCCTGGGGCCGCGCGCGAGCCGCACTAAGTGTCAACGCGATACACAAAAGTAATCTAGAAGAAAAAAACGTACATTAATTTTAAATATTTATCGTATAACGTGGAAATTCGCTAAACGAAATAACATTTAAACGAGTTTTACTCCGACCGTTCACAATTGGTTCAGTATGTTACGTAACGGCGACACGAAGAAGTGTTTTGTTGTAAATAAAGACTTCGAGTATATATTCAAATCGTTTAACCGGTTCCAAATAGGTTTTTACATCATTTGATTTATGTGACTGAAGTAACAATCTTGATGTATTTCAGGAGAATAATGCTATTGAGCAAAAGTCAATTTTGCAATGGATTGACTTAAAAGCGAATATAGAAATTTGCGTTTATCTAAAAACATCTTAAGTTGTTTGGGTTCTTCAAAGATTAATTATATAAAAAAATTTAGTCAGTGATGTTTATTATTTTTTTTTAAAAAAAAACTATATATATATGAATTTGTATATAAAAAATATTTTTCATTTTAAATATTTTGTTAACAAATATTTATACAAAAAACATTAGCATAAATTTATAAATATTCAATTACACTATAAATAACATTTTTTTTCAAAATACAATTTCATTTACTCAGTAAAAACTTTCTCTAAATAATTGTATCGATACCAGTAGTTTGTTTTGTAGATAATACATTTCTTAAACTTGAATTTATTTTTTATCAAAATTTATTTAAATATACTCTTGTTTCGTTATTAATTTTAATATTTTTATTACAATTTTTGCACAATTAATTAAAAAATCTATTTTACACATTGTGTGATGTTTTATTAAAAATAATATACATATATTTATTAACATCATGATTATAACATTTTCAAAAGAAACAAGGTTTCATAAATATTTTAAAAACTAGTTTTTTCAATAAAATCTTAAAATGAATTTAATAAAAAAAATATTGATAGAATTTATATAAAAGTAGAGTTGATTGAAATGTTGACAACTGTTTCAAATAAAATACGATTTATTTTATTCATTTTACTCACAGTTATAAATTAAAAATAGATATATTTAATTGCTAGTTTCAAATTATTTACTAAACTTCGATATATGTTTATTACCTTTTTTTATCAAATTATAATTTATTTCTTAAAGCTGATATGTACCTTTTATTAAATTAAATTTGATCTATACGATAAGTTATGTCAAAATAATATAATATATACAGCAACTTTTTTAGGTAAAACTCTTATAAAAGAACTTTTATAAAAATATTTAAGGTCATTTGTATATACAATAAATAAAAATGAAAAATTATTATTTGTTATTAAAAACATAGTTATATTTTTATTAACAATATGCAATATACAATTAACCGTTTATTAAATTACCATTATATACAACACGAAATAGGAAATCATAAATAATTCACATTTAATTGAACAAAAAGTTTATAAAATCAAAAATAATTTCAATCGAATTGACATTTGACGTGTTTAAAACACATAATGTTTATTATTTTAAGGTATATATTTTTTTAATTTATTTTCAAACAAAATTAAATTTATTTAAAAATTAAGTTCGTGAAATATTAATTATAAACTCTTTCAGCAAGTCTGTCTAAATTACTATCTTAAGAAAAAACTATATAATAAGAAATATAAAATATATAATAAGAAAAAACTAATTTTTTAATATAAAATAAACTTGAACTTATTAAAAATTTCATATAAGGATTTTCTTGCAATATTCCAAAATTTTAATTTATTCAGTACACAATTTCTCGACAAACTCTTTTTATTGTCCACGAAATCTTGATTTGACTTTTCAGTTCTTTAGTCTTGGAAATATTTTTAAAGATGTTTTACAAAATACATACTCGAAACAACCTTTTAACTATCTTACTTTTTACCTGGAGAATGAAATATGAAGCTGAGAGAATAACAAATGTGTCGCGAATTTTTAAATAAATAAAAATGTTATTAACATTCAAATGATTATATGTATAGCTGGATATTGATATAAACAGAAATGAAATAAGAAGAATATTTATTTTTTATGAATATTTCAAGAAAATAAATTGTTTAAATATAACTTTCATTATTTTAATAAGATTATTTTTTTTATAAAATATAGCAGTGTCAATACTTTTAGTGATCATTTGAATGAAAAATAATATGAAACCTTATCTCATGCAATCAGTAGACCTGTTATTATTTTGAATAATGGCAGTATTTTTAAAAGAGTATTCTAGTCTAGAATTTCGAAAAAATCGATTTTTTGCATATTTTCAAAGTTTAGACCTTTAAGAATATGTTCTTAAGAGTATTTTTCGAAATTCGAATTAGTTTCGGAGTTATAACTATTTTTGTAACGCGCCAACCAATCCGGTCTGGCCGGAACGAATCAACTTTAAACGCGTTTTTCTCGAAACTACTTTTTTCGACAAGGTTGACATAATATCTCAAGTTTAATGGACCGATTTACTTGAAATTTGGTACAGAGCTTCTCAATATAACAGTGATTGCTCCCGTCTAGGATTTTTGAAAAATTTTGTTTTTTTACTATTTTTAAAAAATTCCGAAAGTTGAAAAAATAGAGCAAAAAAAATGACTGTTTTTTCACACTGCCGCCATTTTGCGATTTTTTTTTAAATTTCCCTAAGCGGGAATACTACTACAAACTTCTTTTTCAATAATTTCAAAAAAAATTTTGTTTCAAATGACCGGAAGGGTTGGAACCACGTCAACCAAGAGACACCTTTTTTTCGAGCCCCCACTTTGCCAGCCTGTACCTTTTTCAATTTTGAATTTTTTTGTTTTTAATAATACTTTTTTATACTCTTAAAATGTCAATAAATAACTGTTAAAAATGGATAGTAAAAATATTTGTTGATTTTTTTATAGTGCCCGAAAAAACATCTAAAATTCGTGCGTCTAGACTAGAATACCCCCTTAAGTGATGTATA
>CP092091.1:22007990-22022990 GCA_029203775.1 Neoneuromus ignobilis | reverse complement strand
TGTATGCTTGTGCATTTATTTACAATGAAAATTAATGTATGTATTATATTATTATAGTATAAAATAGCATTATGTCCAATAAATAAACGCTATATATATAATTTTGCATGCTATCAGTGTATTAATTTTAAATATAACTTCATTCTATAGAAAATATTTTTTTTTAAATAAATATTTTCTCAATTTTTATAAACATAAAAGTATATTATATTATTTAAGGGGTTATACGCAGTTGCGAGGCGCAAAAACGACGTTTTTTTAGAATTTTTTTTTAGAAACAGTATTTATTTTGCAATTACAAATTATGGTTATTTGAATAGATCCTACTTTCAAGAATAAAATAACATGTCGATCATAAAAAAATATTGAACTGCACCGCTCCTGCAGACGATGTCCCGAACGACCTCCAAAAAAAGGCGCTTGGCGGTGATCTCCATATCGGCGGTTCGGATTATCCGAAATCAAAAAATATGGTCAATTCTTTTAAAGGATAGATTAATGCAGGTATTGAACGAAGGAATAATAAAAATTTTCATTTTTGACAAAATGGCGTCTACTTGAAAAAATTTTTTTGTTTTTTACTAAAATTTTCGCTCCAAATTGTTTAAAAAAAATAGTAATAATTTTTGTAAACCTTATTCCTTCATTCAATACCTGAGGAATATATTTGAGAAGATTGTGTGAAAATTTGAGACCGATCGGTTCAGCCATTTCTGAGATATCGAGATCACCGACTATGAAAACACCGTTTTGAGATAAACGCGTTTGAAGTTTCGGAAGTAGTTTACACATAGTTACAAATTTTTTTTTCAACTTACATGGTATAATAAATATTTATCGGATTTACTTCAAATTTTCAGAGAATATACTCAAATATATGTACATTCCGAAAATGCAAAAAAAATCGATTTTTTGAAATTCCTAACTGCGTATAACCCCTTAAAAAGAATCTGATATTATCTCCATACTTTATTATGTAATGGCATTATATATAATAAAATAAATATTAAAAATTAAAAAAGTCAAATCTTAGTTATGATATTAATTATATATTGTAATTTATAGAAATGAATTAGAGCTGAACTTAAAGTGAACGACATTTTATTGGAATATTTGCTCTGTTGATGTAAATACCACATATGATTTATTAAACTTGTTTTCTATCTAAATTCATACATTCAAACATACATACATACATACATACATACATACATATATATATATATATATATATATATACATATATATATATATATATATATATATATATATATATATATATATATATATATATATGGATGAATTAATAAATGTATAATTTAAAATATGTTATATATTTATTCTAAAAATTATATAAATTTAAAATTATGAAAGTATGAATTATAAATTAAGATATTTGTCATAAATATTTAATAGTATATTTTTTTACAATTGTAATATTTGGTAATCTAAAATATATTTTTTACTTTTTATGTAAAGTTATGAACAATTTATATATTTCTTTAATAGAAAAGTATTAAATTTATTCACAGTATTTTGATTTATTGAACAAATTAAAAATTGTTAATAAAAAATATTTGGTTAATTTTATATGAGTGTTCGCGGTTTTAAATGTATATTAAATTTATTTTATTTTTATTAAAAAAAATATGTTTGTTACTATAAATTAAATTTATTTATTTCATGAAATGTGTTTTATGTTTTATGATGAAATAAAAATGCAATAAAATTTATATTACCAGACTATTAAAATTTAATACGAAATAAAATTGAAGATCTTAATATTTGAAATATGATAAAATTTGTAGGTTAAAATTGAAAAAAATATAATATTATTGTTTTACAGTATTTTTTAATTCATTTTAATTATCTAGCATTTTATTTTAATCCAATTTTTCAATTTATAAAAGTGAAAATTTTATTTGAGATGAATTTTAACTAAATTAACTAAAATACTAAATTTAATTAATTTCATTTTTTAAATAGAACCATATTATAAATTCACCTCCCATTTTCAGTAATAAATTTGATACAAGTTACGTATACTTATGAAGTTAATACAATTTAACAAAGGAATTGTAACTATAAAAAATAGTCTATCAAAAAAAATTTTTAAGAAAAAAATATTTATATTTTTTCGTTAAAATATTTAAATAAAAATAAGAAGAAATTTATAAATATCATAAATCACGAAAAAGTTTGTAGTTTCATTTTATATTAAACAACTTTTACCGAATTCTTTGTTTATTAATTACATTTACAAATAACTTTTTATGTGTAATCTACACAGATATGAGTAATGGAAAGTTTTATAGATGCATTTTTCTTAAAAAAAACATATATATATATATATATATATATATATATATATGTGTGTGTGTGTGTGTGTGTCTGTATGTATACACATACAACAATTTTATGTAAATGAATAAATAGATAATGTATGAATTAATTAGAAACATAAGAGCTGAGGAAGTACAAAAAAAATTAAGAAATTTTTGTAGAAAAAAATTAAATTGTACAAAATCTGAAATTTATTTCGTAAAACACGTCTATACTAAACAAAAAAAGGAACTAGACCATTAAATAAATGTTATTAATTCTAAATGAAAAAATGGATTTTGATTTAATTTGAAAATATAACATTTGACTGAATCAATACAATAGTTTTTTTACATCATTTATTTTTTAATATATATATATATATATATCAAATAATATTAACTTTTATAAGATACAATCAATATTATTCATGATTTCATTTTTTAATTGAAAACTGTATTAATGAATTCCTTTGCAATTACAGTAGACATAAAATCTGACTTATTTAAAAGCTAAATAGCTTTAAAAATACTATACGTTAATTTAATTCATCTAGACTAATGTTAACAACCTTTTAAACAATCAACTTTTTATCGTTCGCCTTAAAAATCGTTTCTATTAAACTGTTATAATAAATCGTAGCTAGAATGTGATTGAATATTTTTTTTTATTTAAATTGTCTATTCATAAACAATTATTGATAGTATACAACTTTGTAAGTATAATCCAACTACTCTATGAGATTTTTTTAAAAATGTCAGCGAACTTTCATGTTGTGTAACGTAGATTATTTTGAATTAATGTAAATATTTCATCATGAGCAACCTCGATAAGATTATCAGATGACTTTATCATCTAGGTTGAAACTAGCGGCGTGAAATATTTTAAATTTCTAAATAATCTTAGAAAGTTCATTAACAGAATCGTCTTCTTGTTATAAATATAAATTCTAATATTGCTTATTTTTAAAATATTAGTTATACCTGCATAACTTAAAAATTTAAAAAAGTGTACTTGTAACGAAAATAATAAAATTATTATCATTAAGAATAATATACTTTTTGTTATTCAATTTGAAATTATCTATAAAAGTAATTGTAATAATAAAGAATTTATAGAAAAAAGATAATTGAAATGAAAGAATAACGTCAAAATAGTTTTTATTAAATTATAATTTATATCAATATTATAAAAAAATGTTTTTAAAATACGAAAATATTATATATTTTCTTTTTTAATAAAAAATATAAATTTCTTAAATATCTATTGATTTTAAAATTATAAAATATCTTGAGTAAGAAAAATAATTTTGAATATAATCTTTGTTCAATAAACCAAATAACGAAATCGAAGCTATATAATTCGATAGTCATTGGCCAATTTTTTATCTTTTTTATCAAAATTTACGGATTATTACTGTGAGAAAAATATCAAAATTTAGATTATGTAATCAGAATTGGTAATAGAGACAAATATTATTGCAAATAACTTGTTTTCGTTTCCTTAGCAATGAATTTCGGTAATTTTTAAAATGTTAAGTAAAAGATAAAATGTTTTTAAATATTAATCTATTTTATTTTATCGTCTTATAAATCGTCCTATTTAAAACTATTAAACATATATATGGTATTTAATTTTTCTAAATGTTAAAATAAATGTCAACATTGAAAAAAATATCATGAAATAACAATTATTTAAATATTTATTTTTCATAAATTATAAAATTGTATATGTATTTAAATCCTTATTTGTTTTATGATTAATAAAAGAATTATGAAATTTCTCTTATAATAATAGATATAACTTACGCCTTTTTGTGTGTAATAACACACCTGCAATTACCATGAACATCTTTTATTGTATAAGAATTTTTTTTTAACAAAATAATAGTCATTGCATGTTTTACACTTTCACTATATTATTAAATAGTAATTTAAAAACATAGATCTTACACATGCATATATCTATTCAAGAAGAATAAAAATACCTGCCTTATTTGTATATTACTTGAAATGTCACAAACGGCTTCTTTCAATCAAATAATAATTTCTTTATATACAATTGAAACTAGTTTTTAAAAAAATGTTATTAATTATAATCAATATTCAAATATAAATTATCTTTTAATAATGTTTTTTATTATTACTATATACATTTTTCAAGCTATTTTTATAATTACTATAATATATAGGGTTCTGGTGAAGATTTTAAGTGTGAATTAATAATATAAAAATTTCAATGAATTAATAAAGTTTTGTTCATTTTTAATATGACCAATTATCAAGAATGGTAACATTCAATGAAGCTTTTTCTCCCAGCATTTGGTTGATATACTAATAGAATAAGCGAATATTATTCATTACATTTACTTCAAATAAATTCCAATCCATAGAATCAATTTTTACTCTGAATTTTCTAAATCACTCATTATATAACTTCGTAGTATTGTAAATAAAACTATATTAGCACTTTAAAACTTTCGTTTAGCCTAAATTATCGCTATCAGCGACTACTATATAATATTAATTACAATTGATTAATTATTAAGGATTTTTATAATCATCTAAATTATATATATATATATATATATATATATATATATATATAATATAGTGAATTTATTTCTATATAGCACTTTAAAAAGAAATAATATTAAAACATGCATTACCAGATACTTTTTTGTATTTGAAAAATAAGATTCATAATGAATGTAATAAATTAAACTACCTTCTAGTTCGTAATAAATTATACTTCCAAAATAAATTATATTATGTAATTGAAAGCAACACCTTATATATATATATATATATATATATATATATATATATATATATATATATATATAAAGTAGATATAGTTATTCAATACAAAAAAGTAAATAAAAATGCAGTCAAACCAGTATAAGTCTCAATACTAGATTTCGTACATAAAACTTCACTTTTAATTTGAACATTTAAGTATAGAGCACAATAGCAGTTTATTTTGCAAAAAACCGCTTTATACTTGTATGATGTTTTCTAAGAAAAATATATTAAAATGGCACAGAATCACAAATGAATACATTTATAAGTGCTTTTTATAAAAAATAATCATAAATAAATAAAAAATAAATAACATTAATTTATGCATACTAAGTCCAAATAAAAACAAAATTAATTCTTATTTTATCCTGTTTATTATTTAACACAATATTAAGAAATAAAAAAGTGCATATATATATATATATATATATATATATATTATATATATATATATATATATATATATATATACACACCCACACACACACACATGTATCTGGCTCTGTGTGTGCGTGTGCTATGATTATATTCATATCTGTAAACATATAAACTATCCACAGTGACAGAAGATAATTTCAATAAATTTTCTTAAGGACATTACTTACATTCTTATTGTAAAAAAAAATAAAACTTAATAATAATCCTCTATACTTGTTTGATTTTCCATTGTGTATAATTAAATGTTTCCTAAGTAAATTTTATAAATAATTATATAAAATATTTATACGTTTTTGTAATGAAATTTAAAGTAACATATGAAGATATTAAATACTGATAATTTTTAATATAATACATTTTTATCTTAAAATTAAAAAAAATATATTATTACTGTTTGTTTCAATACTATGACAAATTTAATTTAACACAAATCATCACTAGAATCAATAAAAGTGTTCAATCATCACTTATTAATTGTTAATATACATTTTGTCAGCCATGCCATCATTGTCAGACTGCTGCATTATAAAATATAGACTATTCTTCGATTGTAACTTATTTGTATATTTTTTTATAGTTTTATTCTTTTTATTCAATACAATTTTCAATTAATGGTTGTCTCTCATTTTCATTGTAATTTTATTTATATGTAAATATTTTATTATTCTTAACTCAATGAATGTTAATTATAGTTTAAAGAAATAAAAATATTTTGTTGTTTTTTTTTATTCCATACAGATTAATTTTAATAACACATGTTAATAAATATATATTTATAAAATAATGAATGTGTGTGTATGTGAATTTCTAATCTGATAATTTGAAAGAAAAAGAATATATTAAGATTTCTTTACAAAGAAAACAACATAAAAATTCTAACCATATTAATAGGTTATTTGTAAAATAATTTTTATATACTTATCAGTATAGTTTGTTTTTTATTTCCTTATATTTCGTGTTTAGTAATTTACACTAATTAAATGTTATTGAACTTGTATCAAAATTTTAAAATTACATACAAATTTACACATTACAAACACTTATATAAATCAGTAAAAAATAATATTGTGCATATTGTAGATTGGTAAAATATTTTAAAATAGATTCTCATATTCATAGTTTAAATGTTTGACATTTAATGACATTTTATTTTTGTCTTATACAATTGTACTAAAGTAAATTGCTTGTTTCTTTTTTTAATTTCAGAAGTAATAAAAAAAATATTACGTGAAGATTACACGGTTGGCATTTTATAAAAAAGAAAAAGTACTCGTCTTAAATTTATGACATTTATGCGAACATTTTAGCATGATTTCAAACTTTTCAATTTAAATTTATTTGTTTGCAAATCTCTTTCACAACAAACGTGTACTACCCATAATAATTAATGCACACATTTAACGATTTCTCGATACATACTCATTAATTACATTCTAGGAAACGTTATAACTTGAAGTTGTTTGTTTAAAAATTTACACATATATGTTTAATTATGTTATGACACTTAATTGATTTTTTCCAAAACTAATTGTTAAATTAGAATTATTTAATATTATCGAAACGATAACATAATTATCAAGAACTAATTACTTATCTTAGGTTAAAATATTTGAAATAAAATATTTTTTTTCGATATTACAAGAAATAACACAAATCGATAAAGTACAAAAAATTATCGCTATCAAAAAAACTGCAATTAAAAAATAAACTATGCTATTAATTTTAATTTAAAACTTAATGTAACATATTTTAAAATATAATTTAGTAGAATATTATTTGATCATTACGTAATCAAATTTTTCTATATCTCTATTTCGTTTTTTTTTAAAAAAAATATAATATCTTGTTTGCCATTTGTGAAAGCATATTCTAAAATGTATTTATTCATCTGTATTAAAAAAAACTGTTTTCATCTTTATGTATGATATTTATAATTGAACATGTTTATTGAATCTTCTAATACTAATAAATACATATAATATCGATTATATATATATATATATATATATATATATATATATATATATATATATATATATATATATATATGTTATATGTATGCATGCATGTGTGTATGTATGTAAATAAAGTGAACGTTGCTATTTTTTAAATGTCATTATAGTTTATTATGATCTAATTACATTTATTAGCCACATCATGTACAGACACTTCAAGAAATGAATTTATTCAAATTACCTTGAATAGCCATGAACATATTAATTAGAATTCTAATTCGTGTATCTATTTTAAATTAATTTCATTTTCGATGGAAACTAATATAATTTTAAATTATGATCTTGACTATATATATGAATATCATACAACACACACATACATATGTGTGTGTGTGTGACAGATCTTAGAACAAGAAAAGAAAATTATCGATTGATAACATAAATTATTGATTTGGAATCTAAAGATATAAAAAAGTTCTCGAAGAGATCCATAATACATGGAATAGAATCATAAATGATTGAAAAATTAAATAAAAATAATAATTATTGTATTGTATGATGTATTTAGAAAACAAAACAAATTGAAAATTTTCAATTTAGATTATTTTAATTTTTTTATCTTATTGTATTTAAATTTCCTGCGAGTAATTCAATTCTGTATTTAATTTATTCTATCATATAAGGTTTTTGTAAAAAATTAACCTAATTTGCAAACAGAAAAACAGTAAATTTAAATTTATTTATTAAAATATTTTATTATTTTGAAAAATTATGAAATACATTTTAAGGTATTTGTGCGAGTGAATTTGTATATATGAACACATATACATATGTATATATAAATATATATATATATATAGTTACATGTTTTTATAAAAATATCTATATATAATGTATATTCAATACATAAACATTACATATAAGAAACCGAAATTATATGTAAAAATCCAGTTTGAACTGAACTGATACTTGTTTCTAAGAACCATACTGTCTGTATACGCTTAAGCAAGGCCAATCCAACGTGAATTGACCCATATAAATGTAGATTGTTTCATAAGAAGTATTAATCTGATTACTTGGTGGAATGTTACCAATTAATTATTAATTTATTATATATATATATATATATATATATATATATATATATATATATATATATATATAAAACTTAAAATCCCTTAAAAAAACTACACGGATATTTACTATTAATTTAATGTAAAAAATGTTACCATGATGAACATTTTAAAATAATAAATTTAAATTATTTTCACTAGATATTTGAATAAAATATAATACATCACATAAATATTTTTATCCATTTAATTTAATTCTCAAAAACATTAATTTATTGAAATTTTGTATTAATTAATTTCATTACTTGATGATGTACATTATTAATTATTAGTAATAGACGTTAAAATATAAATAAAAGGTTTATTATATTTATATTAATTAATTTCAATACTTCTATGTTGTTTTTAAACTTTTACTAATTAAATATTTTTAAAAATAACATGTCTTCATATCCACATACTCCTTACTTTCTTCTAGAGTTTATTATCAGATATATGTAAGATTGTGGTACGTAAACAAGTGTTGAAACATTTTTATAAAAAATTATAAATGAACTATTTTAAATTTAATATACCAATATAATAATGTTTGTTGTTCTTTTATTAGTATTGATTTAAATTGTGAATATAATGATTATTTGCTATAAATTTGTGTTGTTGATAAATATAGTACAAAAATATTTTTTTATATTTTAAGTTTTTCAAATAAAAGGATTCTTTTCAATTAGCAGATTAAATTTTTGAATTTAAATTGAAATAATTTATACAAAATAATGAATTAAAATAGTAAGTTATATATATATATATAAATTAATCTAAAAAACATTTTATAAACAGTGTAAATTAAATTTAAAATTATATGTTTCGCTGAATTTAAAAATAGATGCAACGTTTAGTCATTCAAGCAGCATAACTTTTTTAAGATAAAAATAGGAACAATCACATTCTATTTGCAAAAATGCGCAAATTCAACAAAATAATACAAACAAAGTAAATAAAGTAAATGCATATATTTTTACTGACATTTAAGTAATACTCGACCTTTAATTTAATTTCCTGCAAATACAGTGAGAACAAAATCAAAAATAAAACTTTTTTTTAAAAATATTTTATTTTTAACAAATTTCTTTACATTTTTTGTCTTGTCTAACTGTGTTTTGTATTTAATCATATATCTATCTACCTTTCATCTATCTATCTATCTATCTATCTATATATATATATATATATATATATATATATATATATATATATATATATATATATATCTTAATAAAGAAAAAAATACTTTATTATCATTTGTTGGTTGAATGTAAAATTTAAATTCAATAGTCATGTATTTTGAATTTTATTATTTATTTTAAATACTAGTTAAAAATCAAGGGATGTTTAATATTTGTATAAAACAGGAAATATTCTATGTCTAAACTAAAATTTGAAGGTTATATTCTATGTTATAACTTGTCTATGATTTGAAGGTTAAATTAATTAAAATAAAATATTGTTGACTTTGACACTGACCTTTTTGCATTTTCGTTGAATTAGTAATAAAAAAAATATTAATAAAATATGAATATGTAATCTTTCTTCCTAGTACCTGGTATATATATATATATATATATATATATATATATATATATATATATATATATATGTATATAATGGAAAGAATTTGTCATTGATGAAAATGATTTATTATGTTGATTGAAATAACGGTTTATCCTGATTTTTTTTAATATTTTATTCAGTAATTTGCTTTCTATATACATAAAACACAATTAATTACATATTTATATATTTATTCATATTTGCATATATATATACATACAGACAGACATATATATATATATATAGAGAGAGAGAGAGAGAGAGAGTATCATTTAAATTTGAAAAAATCAAATGACATTTATTTTAAAATTATAATTCACTATCATTAAGAAGTAAAATTCCTCCTCCTAATGCAATTTTTATTATTTAAAAAATACAACGAATTTGTTTATTTTTTCTTTATAATTTAAAAATAGATTCTTTTAAAATAAGTACGTAGTTATCATCTTTCAATTTTAATCATTATTTACCTGTAGGTGTTTTTATCAAATTTATTTATTCTATAACTTTTAATTTACCATACACATCAATAGTCAATTGATGTGTATAGTGTCATCCTCTATGACTATGAATGCTTAAGTGCTAATTTTGCGATTACCACAAATTTCTAATACATTTTACATGTGTTGAATAAATTCATTAAGATTTAAATCAACTTTTATAAGCTTCATCCTACTAAATAACACTGCGATGTTTGGTCAGCGAAGCTCTAGGATACGTACGAGAGATACTTCTGACTAATCACATTGTTTAACAATTTTAAATGTATGGATTCAATGGTTATTACCTTTATTATGAATTTTACAGACACAGTTATATACTGACTTCTTTTTCATTTGAGAATAATTTATAAATACGGCTTTTTTGTATTAAAATCACAATTTATAATTTTTAATAAGTTTTTCTTTTTTTTTTGAATAATATAGATAGTTTTTGTTCAAATAATTTAACTAAATACTTTAAATTTAGCATTTAGAAATACAACTATGTCACGATTAATCCGAGTTTGAATAAGATGATCTTTGATTTGAGTATAAATTGTACAACGATGCCAGTAAAAATTACTCGTAACATCAAATTCATATTTATAGAGTTTATTGAAATTCTCAAAATGCAATAGTATCAACATTTAAAAACGATAAAAAAATGTATGAAAAGTCACGAATGGTCAAACTATTGAGGTTAACATGTGAATTGAAACGTTATTGGAAATCATAATTCCTTGGAACTTTGAAGGTCATTTGTCGCACTCTTACGGTCAAGTAGTAGTGAAAGTGTTAAAAATATTTTAAATACTGAACTGTAAACATCTCGTATCCATAAACGAAAGTTACATATGTTGCACATATAATAATTTTATTTACTATCACAATTTATTTTCTGTTAGGTATGTAGGAAAATATTCTGTCGATCAAATTTCCAATTAAAATTCAATACATCATCAAAAATACCATTTAAATTAATATTTCGTACGACCTTTTTTACACTCATTTGTCCTCTTTTAATTAATTCCGTTTCTATAATACGGACAGTTGGTTAGACAGTAATAATAATTAATTGGTAACTTTTATGATACTAAAGTAAACGTTTATTTATGTCAGTGTATGTCACAAAGTTGTTTTGCAGCTGGCGAAAGTTAAGATGTAAATTATATTAAAAATCCAAAATCATACAACCTTGAATTTAAACCTTATTCACCACATCGATTGTCGAAACTCGTTAATTTTTCAAAAATATTCCAAATATGGACTCTCGGCGATATAAAATTATTTTTATATCTTGATATAAAAAAAATCTAGTTAAATTACAACAGCCCATCAAATTTCTAAAATTTAAAAAATCTCAAATGTATAATTGACTTAAAAATATAATTTATATTTAAAATTATTTCGAAAAAGTCATTAAAGAATATTTCATTAAACATAAAGTAGGAAATATAATCATAGTTATGTGTTTTTCTACATGAATTATTTCATATTTATCTGTCTGTCTGATTTTTTATTACTCAGTGAAGGACAAGCATAATTCTTACCCTTTTACTGTAGTTTATTATTATACATATTTTATATACTTTCATATTTCGCTGTATTAATGAAATAAATACTTTTAAACAAGTTAATATTTGTAAATATTAAATATATAAGAAATCTGAATTTATATATATGGATGTGTGTGTATATGAAATCAAAATAATATAAAAATAATTCACTAATTCCGTGTTTTGCTTATATAATTGAGTATTGTTTTTTAAGTCGAACATTCTCTAAACTTTTCATAAAAACTTGAGTATTGCGTGTTCGACTGTGTAGAAAATAAACGGAACTACAAATTTCCCTATTTTTTCTCTCTACTTTTTAAATATATCAAACTGAACTCTTTAGAAATTTTACAAGTATCATCAGTTGAAAGTTAAATTCTTATAATTCAGTCGTTGAAAGTAAACACACTGTTTGGTTTCTAATGAAGTTAAATCGTTTCATATGCCAGTTTTAAAGGAAACGTCGCGTCGCCACGTTTTTATATTATGATAAGCTGTTTAACAAACCAAAAATAAAAATTCGTCACTAGTAGTGCAAATAAAGTGTGACCTTTATCACAAAACACATATCTTTTATTTTCACTGCATAGTTTAATATATTACTGGAAAAACGTGTTGATAAATTTAAATAAATATATTTATATTGTCATTCTAATTATAAAAAAATATGTTTTAAGTCACGCTGATTGATCTTTGACTTTTTGAAATAGAAAGTATTTATAAATATTTATGATAAAAACAATATTTTATTACTTTATTATTAATATCAAATATTCGAAAACGAGGATTCGCTATTAATATGTTAATGGCAGCAATATAAATATATTAATCAGTTTTAGAACATCCAAACAACAGGCGTGACACGTAGTCTGTCGACAATATGGCATTTATAATATTCATCTTTGTACTAGTATTAAAAATGAAAGAAATAATTATATTTTTCCTTTACTTTAAAAACACAATTCTTTTAAACTACATTAATTTCATAAAGTGAATTTTAGAATAGACGACATTGAAATTTTACAAATTATTATCAGCTATCTAATTTATATATATATATATATATATATATATATATATATATATATATATAAGAAAAAATATTTTTTCACGAAAAAGGAAGTTGTATTGCAATTCAAGGATATCCGTTGATCTTAATTTCATTTCCTAATGAAAGTGTATTAAAATATAGAATAAAATATGATGTAACTGATTTTTATGTAGACGGATATACAAAATAATCAAATAATAATGAGGCCGCTTTAATTTTTAAATAAATTGGTAATATAACATAAATGAAAACATTGCTTAATATATATATAAAACTTTTTTTATATAAAAACTCTTTTGAATCCAACATCCTTTCATTTTACTAAATCTTGCTGTTAACTCTCAGAGATAAAAATATTTCACTTCACTGTGAAAAAAAATGAACTTTTCATAATTTTGTGTCAAAAACATAATTTTAAAAATGTGTCATTGAAGAGATTGAATTAATTTTCAAAATCAAGAAAAAAATATAAAATTGTTTTATATTTTTAATTTTTTTAAAAAATTAGACCATACTAACAGTTGACACTAAGTGTTTCTTTAATAAATTTAATCATTTTTTAAAAAATATTTTTCAATAATAATATTTTATTAATCACTTCCTAAGAGATTGTTTGTATTTCTTTTTGCAGTAATTTTGAAGAAAAATAGATTTTATAAAAAAGTTTAAAAACTGAGAACGAATTTAATTTAATTTTTGAAATAATAATGTTTTAAATACTGCTATATAATAGAGATTAATTAAAGAATAAAACTCAGTTATGATCATAATATATATAAATACTCAGTTATATATATATATATATATATATATATATATATATATATATATAGTTTTATTCTTTTTAAATATGAATAATAAAACCATATTTTATATGTTTTAAATCATAGTATTTACAGTAAGTTAATTCATTATTAATATTATATCATATTATCTATTAAAAAAGGTATTAGGTAGATAAAAACAGGATAGTACACAAATGAAATAAGTCAATATTTAAATCAAAAATCTCATTATACTTAAGTAGAAGAATATTATATATATATATATATATATATAGAGAGAGAGAGAGAGAGAGAGAAATCAATGTACTCAACTGTGAAAAAATTAAATCTGCATGTTAAATATTAAAATAATTCAACGTTTTATTTAAATTCGTTCATTGATTTAAAAATAGAAAAACATAAGTTAGAACTAATATTAAAAGATGAGTAAGTAATAAAATAATAGTTGATAGACATATTAATAAGAGTAAAAAAATTTACAACGAAAACGTGAGTAGAATATTTGTGAGTAGATAAAACATTTCATGAACATGTTGATATAAAAATAAAAAATATAAAAAGACTCATAAAAACATAATTGTCAAATACATCAGTGAAAAATTATTGTTTTTCTAAATTCTGCACATAGTATATATATATATATATATATATATATATATATATATATATATAAATGGTGGGTGGGGTATTAAAAAAGTGTTATTATAATATGAAAATAAATATTTAATTAATAAACAAACAAAATAAAATAATTATTTATTAATATTTAATAATGTTGATTATTAATTTATAAAAATATGTTTTCAAACATTATAATTATATTTACTTTTTTTATGTCATGTTGGTAAGTAAATATTAAACACATTAGCATTTAAAGCAAATATGTAAAAGTAATTTGTTTACTTAACGTATTTAAATAAATTCAAATT
>CP092091.1:21990490-22002990 GCA_029203775.1 Neoneuromus ignobilis | reverse complement strand
CAAAATAAATACTGTTTCTAAAAAAAAATTCCTAAAAAAACGTCATTTTTGCGCCTCGCAAGTGCGTATACCCCTTAAATCAATTATAGAAAATAACCTCATCAGTAATATCTCAAGCGACTACGAAAACATGTTATTAAAATGTATTTATTTCTTTATATCTAATAAAGAAGTAATATTTTTTATATATTGTATTGTTTGCTGAATCATTAAATATTTATATGTACATGTGTTTTTTTATTATTATTTTTTGATAGGATTGTATATATAAATATTAAAAATCATGATAATTATTAACGATAATATTTTATTAAAAAAATGTACATATACTTTACTATTTCTAGTACTATAAAAATTTTTTGATTATAGTTCAATAATTACTTATTTATTTTAATTCATTTTAGATAAACATACGTCGCAATAAAGCGTATTAATCGAACTGTCAAGTGTAAAAATAACCTAAACACAAAAAAATCATATTAGATAAAAAAGATAAGTAGAAAATTAAATACTATCAATTAATTTCTTCTCAAATAAATTATAGCATTTTATAAATAAATTAAAACATTACAAAATTATATTATTTTTATTATATTTATATATTTTTCATTTAGATTTTTTATATTCATTTTTCAATAAAGTCTATTTATGCAGTTTCACGGGTTTTTTATATAAATTAATTGAATATAATATTTTATACATCTTACTTTTTAATTTAAGCATTGATAAATTATGATATTCTTTAAAAATACATTTTATTATAACATTGATAACTACTGAATTATTTCTAATAATGTTGTATTATCAATTTGATTTTTAAAGATACAGTTGTTTTTCTCTTTTCTAAATATTTTTTTATAAATTTCTGTTTATAGTTATTTATATATTGTATGAGTTCAAAACTATAATCTTATTTATTAGTTTCTGATAAAAATACGTTTCTTTTTTTATTTAAATTACAAGTCCTACAATATTTTAAAATGTGCTCTTCATCAATTTGCTTATTATAATATTTCCTGGTAGTACGATATTATTTCCAAATATCTCTTTCAATTCTATTATTTTTTCTAAATATTTTAAATTTATATGAATATTATCAATTCTATTTATTTTTTTTAAATATTTAAATTTATAGAATATACATATCATTTGTTATAGTTAATATATATATATATATATATATATATATATATATATAAATATATAAATTATATTATATATTAAAAAACATAAAAATATAATTAAAAATGTGTTTAGTGTATTTTTTTTTAATTTTGTTGAAATAAAATTGTTATTACCTATATAAAAAATATATATAACTAATTTTTATATAATTTAAAAAATATAGTTAATACTCTCATTAATAAAAATAAGAATTTGATTTATTTTTAATTTTTAACCAAAAATTTAGTTCTTAAAATTATCATTCTGTTATGCGTATAAAAACTCAAGAGAGTAATTTTGAAAGTAATCACGTTTTATGAAGGTTAATATTGCAATATTTTTTTATTGAATCGCTCATGTTACTTTTAGTTTCATATACATTTTTATTATTTACAATGTATGCATGTATATATATATATATATATATATATATATATATATATATATATATATATATATACATAATGCAATAGTATTAAAATATATTTTAGTTCTAAAACTATCTACACATAAACACATTTTAAAAGCTTTGAATTTTGTTGATATATTATTTATAACAAGTTTAAATAACAAATTACTTTTTATCTTTATTAGGTATGTTTTTTCTTTATATATATATATATATATATATATATATATATATAGAGAGAGAGAGAGAGAGAGAGAGAGAGAGAGATTTATATATGGGTGTGTGTTTTTGTCTACTTATAAATCTGTGTAGAATGAGAATATTTAATATGATATTTGGATTTTTTGAAATAAGCCATTTTTAAATATAAAATTAATACATTTTCTTTATTTTATTCACTTATATTTTAGTACTATAAATTATAAAATATCATTTAAGTTAGTAACAGTAAATCAGTATATTATATATATATATATATATATATATATATATATATATATATATATATATTAAAAATTAACAACCTGCACTTATTTATTTTCATATAATTAAAAATTGTACAAAAACTTTCAAAGACTGTAATTATCATATATAGTAAATTGATTGAAGTGAAAAGTACATAATATAGAAATTAAGAATAATTGAATGAAAATATTAGTGTAAATATCACTCTAATTTCAAATATATTTTAATGAATTCGATATCGATTTATTTCTCTTATAGATATAATTTATTTTGATTTCATTGTCCTATACAAACACATTTTATATTTTTGGTGCTATAGTCCTTGTAAGGCCTTGGCCTCTCTAAAAATGCTAGTCCAATAGGACTTTTCTTATCATACTTTTGTGTCAGTTATTTTTTACGAAATGAGGTTTGTTAGTTCCATACCCAACCTTCATCTTGATTGACATACATATAATACATATATTCTTAATTTATGTGCTTATAGCGTAATGTGTCTAAAATATTAATAAAATATATAGTTAATAAATTTATTACATTTTATTCATATTCAATTTAATATATATTATATATATATATATATATATATATATATATATATATATATATATATATATATATATATATATATATATATATATATATATATATATATATATATATATATATATATATATGTATATATATATATATATATATATATATATATATGTATATATGTATATACTATCTTTTTTTTAAAAAAAAACAAATATTTTATTTAAGCCCTTGTATTATCATTTATTTTATGGCTTTATGAAACATATTCATCTATTTAAGTTGATCGTAAAAAAGCACATATATTTTACCTGCAATTAATATGGTGCAACAGATTATATAAATAATATATATTTTAACTATATATAATATATAATATTTAAATTATACTGATATTTTAATTACAACGTCTATGAGAAATTCTTGACTTTTTTGGTTCGTGAAAAATACGTCCAGGTGATATTCCAATATAAAAATATAATAGAGCAGTTTTTACCAGAAAAATATTATTTTTTTAATAAAATAAACACTAGATGCATTGTCTCACATTCAGTAATTAAACCATTGTTTGTACTATTTGAAAAAAATTGAGAGTGTCTTAAGTTATATTTTTTTACGTTATTAAAAATATTTTGTTAAGAAAATATTTTAATTATGTATTTAACATTACATAGATTATAAAATATTAATACGTACTAAAAATTTACATACTTTATGAAAAAATATACCAGGTATTTGAAATATTAGGATATATACATTTATAAGGTAGATAAATACAGTTAAGAACAAATATTCAAGTATAACTTCTTTCTTAAAATACGAGTATCTTGTAAATGGAATGTTCATAACTTGAGTTTTCACTTTTATAAGATATATTGTTGAATCGATTAATGTGTTTCGAAATTTTAAACGCATATATTATTATTATATTAAGATGATGTAAATATCTCTAAAAATTGTAAAAATTGACTTTTTGCAATGTTCTCAATATATTTTTTAAGTATTATTTATTTTTAATTATTTTTTGTATTTCATCTTTAAATCTTTATTTATTTCATTGGTTTTAACTGCATTGTCATTATATTCTATTATAACCTTCTTACCTTGTATTTATCTCTCTTTCTCTTCTATATATATATATATATATATATATATATATATATATATATATATATATATAAAGTGGTATGTATTATTTAAATTAAATAAATTCTGACATATGTGATTAATTGCTTAGAAATAATTGTGCAAAGCAGGAAATTATATATATATATATATATATATATATATATATATATATATAAATTATTTTTCTGCATTGGCAAATTGTATAAATAAACTGCATTGCACGTATATATGTATTTTATATAAACGTGGGTAAAAATTAATAACAGTGTATTGCATATTTCGCTAATGTGTACAAAGCGTGAGTGCAAATGACGCCTTATTTCTCACTATAGAACCCGTTATACGCTGATGGCAAAACCTGTATTAACCAAGGTCATAGCTGTCAGCTCATTTTCCTCAAAAAAAGTGAAATGTCAGCGTGTTCGTTTGCGTATGGTGTATCTCGTTTACAATATGCATATTTGCGGCGGGTGTTGCGCGGAAGCAAATGATTATTTTTTATTTGCATTGAACAAACATTTAAATGTGTATACTTTTAGCGAAATTTCATTGCAAAATTAACTGTACTCATTTTTCACTTGTAAAAAATACCGGATTCATATACGTATAGATTGTACTATTCATGTTTATATAACTGAATTGCAGTAGTCGGCTGAATATCATTCATCCGAAATGAATTCCGAGTGAATAACTTATTAAGTACATAATTGTAGATTTCGAAATATAGAAAAGTGACTAGAAACATCGTACGTTGGATCTTGGAAACATATTTCAGTCTTTTACTTATATCAATCAAGATTTTTATAAAAACGTTGATATTGTTCACAATACTGAATAATTTAACAAAATTCTATTTAAATTATTTATATAACATAATTTTAATATTATTTTATGATATAAATCTTTAATGAATATCATTTCTATGAAACTTATTCTTATCTTACTTTATATTCTATGATTAAAACAATTTATATATATATATATATATATATATATATATATATATATATATATTTATGTGTGTGTATGTGTCTATTATACATTTTAACAAGTTATAATTGATATTTAGGTAGTCATTTATTAATGTACTTATAGAAATATACAAACACAAAGATGTAAACGTCAATAAAACTATTTTTTGTACATTTCACAGTATATTTTCAAATTTTAAATTCTATTTATATAGGTAACTTAAATGAAACTGAAGGGTTTAGACATGTATTTACTTGCTTATTCATTATTTACTATCCTTGCTTAATCATCATTTACTATTCTTTATTATCCATCAGTCTTATTTGGACCACTATATATAAACGTGTTTAGAGGATAAACTAAAATTTTCTTCCAATTTTACTTCAATTATTTGTACATTGTTTTTGAAAAAATATAAATTTCAAATCATTATCTTTATTTAACAAATAATATTTTCATATATAAATTTTAAGAAAGTCAATTTATGAATGATTTTAAAAGTAATTTGTTTCTTTAATTATTGTATCTAGAATAGTGTTGAGGCATCAAATTAAATTATCTTATTAATTAATATTTTCTCAAATATATTTTTTCAATTAAACTCTAAAATTCTTTGTATAATCTTAGAAAATCTAGAATGGCATAAAATTGAATATTTTGGAAATTCAATAAGTCTAATTTCAGTTATTCGATTCTCACTTATATGAACATAATCTTTCCGCAAACGTTACAAAAAGTAATTGTATCGGCAATCGCCTTTCTACGATTTAATATCTAATGTCATTTAATTTTATACGAATGCGTATAAAACAATGTGACTTTGGCTGATATGTCGACCTTGTTATATTTCGATTAGTTCAATTAATCAGCATATAAATTTCATTATATCTCAAAGTTTAAATTAGAAACGCACAGTTTCTTTATTCAATACGTTTTTTTTTCACGGTTGTACATATAACCGCGAAAAAAACGAACCGCATAAACTTTCTTTTACTGTAATTCGTTATTCTAAGATCGTATCAATTGAAAATATTGTGCAATTATATTTGCAATCAAACGATTTTCCGAAACGCTGTTTTTTATTTAAGCCGTATAATAAATCATTTCGTTCGCTCGATTTCATTCTAGAAGATATTATCATCGTCTTCATTTGTAATAATTATATTGTTGTTTAAGAAAGCCATCGGTTTTCATTCATTAACTTTTAACAAAACCTCAAATTCAATTCAAATGTCAAATAAGTAAAAGCAAGCAGCTATGTCCTTCATTTTTATTATTTGCTCATTTTTAACAAACTCTTATTACAGAACAGGTTTTTATAAAATTATCTAAGCAGAATTTGCCATTAAACAATTTAAATAAACAAAATACCATTTTTATCATATATTTATACACATTACAACATGATATAAAAAAATGTTAGAAAGATAATCAGGTATCTGCATATTTTTAAAATTAGCTATTAAAATATTTCATTGTATTATTTGTAATAATAAAAAGTATTCGATAACAAAAATTCAATTCGTGAACATTTTTCTCATTAATTTATTTTTAAAATAGACTTTTTTGAAACGTATTTCTGATATAAAGCTGTTATTGATGACTGGTGGATGTGATTTATTTTTATGTTTAATATTTTAGAAACAATCTAACATTATGAAATAATAATTATATTTTAATAATCGTTTTTTTTTTAAATATTTCATATGTAATATTATTAAAAAATGTGTGAATTTTATTTAGATATTCATTCGTAAAATCCATCTGTACATTTTTTTTAAAAAAAATAGATATTTTTGGACTTTTAATTAATAAATATAAATAGTATAGTATACAAAATAATATTATTTAATATTATAAATATATAATTGACTTGGTATGAAATATTCTTTAGTACAGTTTTCCTTTTTTTCATTTATTTGTATAAAAATACATAATAAAAATAAAATGTTTGATTATACCAATTCATATTTAACAGTCATACTATTTCTCCATTGAACTTATTTGTTATTAAAATTTCAACTTTATAACAAGGCTTATATTTAGTGGATTACTGTCTTGATTGATATCTTATTTCAAATGATTGGTGAAACTGGTTCTAAGAAGTAGTTGAAATATCTCTGTGATATTAATATATATTTTTTAAAATAAAAAACCAGTCTTGAAAATCACAATAATTCGCAACATATTATTTGAAAGTGTTACTTTTCTCTCGTTAAGTAAAGAAGTATTTTCATTGCAATGAATAATTTTCGTAAGTGTTCAAAATTATATCTCAACAGCTATACAATAATAAAAATGTTGTATACATGAAATAAATTTGATGTTAGTTGTTAATATTTAAACATATTTGGTGTGATATTATGTTTCAATGAGAATAAAAAGAAATATCTACACAGAGTTGATTGTAGTAATGTAGCTAATTTATATTTTAATAAATCAAATATTCCTTAACATCACAAGATTTTTTATAAATTTATTGTTCAGTTCTATTAATCTTTATATATTAAGGTACAATATTATTATTATTCGAGTACAAGAATTAATAGCTAATTCAACGTTTAAATAAAAGTTATCGTTTTATTTTTTTAAAGAAAATATATTCAATCTGTTATAATTTTGAAACATAGATCATAATAATAGAATATTTTGTATTTTATGGAAGAGCTGAATATGGAAAGATATGTGTAAAAAATAATATAAATACATAAATCAAAGAATGCAAGTTGGTGAAAGCTTAATATTTCATAAAAGTGGTTGGGTTTCAAATGTTCTTCATTCTAATACTAAGCAGATGTGTGTGTGTGTGTGTGTGTATATATATATATATATATATATATATATAGATATATATATATATATTTATTGAATTATCATAAAATAACTTAATCTTCAATAATTTTAATTGATAGGAATACAGATTTCTTTGAAATTCTTAAATTAAAAATTAAGTATTACATTGTGTAATTTCATGCATTTATACATTCAAAACTATTCTTGTGTAACTAATTGAAATTATAATTGTTTTTTTAAATTTTTTGTATATACATTTTATACACTAATTTTCATATGCGAAAACTTTTACTTTTTATAACATTTTTCAATGAAGCAGAATATCGATTTTTTTTAAAAATATATTTTAATAAGATTCTTATATTTAAATATTTACTGAATGTGTTTTTTTGATACACATAAACTCTTATTTACAATGCTTTTATGTTTTATGATTATATATATTTGTTTTCTTTTATTTCATAATGAATTTGATAAAAAAAATATTCTTTAAAAATATAATTGATTTAAAAAATATAATTGTTTAAAAAATATTCTTTTCCTTTTGTTTTATTATTTCTCTATAAAATATATTTTGCTAAATTTATTTCAATTAAAAATATAATAGTAGATAAATAAAAATTTTTTTTTTGTTAACATTGAATCTTTAAAATAATAAAACAATAATTGTTAATTATTTCATATTTAATAGTAAGCAAATCATATGTGAATGAATTTATTTTAAAATTTCACTAAATATAATAAATATGACAAAAATATACCAAATCTTTTATAATTCATAACATGAATATAAAGAAAGCTTTATTATTATCTTAAGATTTTTTAAAATAATAATCTGCATAATAAGTAAAAGTAATGAAAAAATATAATTTTATATAAATGTTTTTGTATTCTAATAACATATTTTTGATCATAAAATTAAATCTAATATTTTATAGTTGATGTTTCATTTTCGATTAATACAGTTATGTCACTTTAAATTTCGTATACATAATTTAATACCGGTAGTAAATTCTAAATATGTAACATAATCTCTAACCACATGCAAATAATAGAAAACCAGTTTACTATAGGTTTGCTGGTTTATTAACACACTAAAATTAATTTTTTATACACATTCATATTTGTAATATATTAATACTTACTATATATATATATATATATATATATTTATATATATATATTTATATATATATACACATATATACATACTGTAATATTAACTATTTACCGTGTTTTGAATGTTTTTGAACAATGATTTTTGTCAAAAAAGTAGAACAGCCTAGTAGTGTTTTATTAAGTTGCGATATGTTGTATAATGCTAGTAATACAAATAATATAAATCAAATTTAATACTGAGAAAAATTAATATATTTCTTATATAAATAAACTCGATTTTAGAAAATAGCCTCAGATTAATTTCAAATAAACTTGAATAAAATTAGTTCTAATATATATATATTTCTATAACACGTGTTATGACACGTCTTTCATTTCTCTCAGTCGTCGATGCATTACTAATGTAAAAAATTCAAATTTGATTTCATTTATATTTGTAAGAATGATAATGAAGAATAATAAAAGCAATTATTCTGATAATTATCATAATAATTAATTTAGTAAATGGAAAAATGGAATTTAAAAGATTTTAAAAATGTTATGTTTAAGAAAGATAAAATTAAATAATTTTATAAAGAAAAAAAATACAAAATGAAAAATAAATTCTAACTCATCTGAAGACAGACTTTATAATTTTGCCTTTAAATTTAAAACAAACATTTACTTTGATAAATTCATATTTTTTAATTATATGAAACAGGATTTTTATTTTTAATAATCTAAACTTATTTTAATATATATATATATATATATATATATATGTGTGTGTGTGTGTGTGTGTGTATATGAATTATTTAGTACTTCTCTACATTTTCCAGTTCTTGATATACTTAAATCAATCAAAAATATGAAAATATTAAATAAATTAATCGATATCTCATTCTAACTGTTCATTTAAAGAAAGTAATTCATACATAATTCTCTTTATACGAATATAAAATGTTAATAAAACTTAAATTTGTATGTCAACACTTAACTATAAATCTTTTAAATATCTTTTTCAAAATCATTATTGTAAATATGGAAAATATTAAAAAGAATTATATTTTAGATATATTTATATATACTTGTATTTATGTGGAATTTAAAAACCTCAATTGATATCTCTGTTTTCAATGAGGTATATTGAAAGTTGATTTTTTATCAAAATTATCATCTGAACAAATATCATATGTGAATAAAATGTGAAATTTTAACTAAAAAAATTTGTTCGAAATACTAATTGACATGTATTTTTAAGATGATGTAAAGTAGAAAATCAATTGTACATTTCTAATCAGTTGGAATGGAAAGTGTAATAAGGATATTTTTTTTAATACATTTTTATTTTAATGCATATTATTAAATATTTATAAAAATCGTAGTAAATAATAGTTGAAAACAGAACAGACGTTTAATTTTTAATTTTTCAAATTTATATATATATATATATATAAAATCAAATAAATACAAAAATAATACAAAATTGAATGCTTAAACGTACAAGTTCGAGGCAATTTTAACGAATAATTATTTGAACTTATGTGTACATTTATGCTTGGCAGTAAAGTATTTGTGTTGAAAATATCACCATAATGAAAACAAAAGTGATAATTTTGATTTATTTAAAAATATTGTTTGAAAAGGATTGCGAATCCTATTTTTTATTTATATACTTCCCTTAAGTATATATATATATATATATATATATATATATATATATATATATATATATATAAGAAACAATTTTCAAAAAACATATACAAATTGTAAATTAATACAGTATGATAATTAAAATTTTATGGTCAATTATTTTTTATAGAGTATGTTTAATATGTACATTAGTTTAAAATGTTTTTTTAATATTATTAATATTTATTTAACAAGATTTTTTGAAAAAAGTTTTCATATAATTAATCAATTTCTTCGAGAATTCAGAGAATAAATATTAAAAACATATTGTAATTTCAAATACCTGCTAAAAACAAGAAATCCACTGACAAAAATTTCAATAAAAAATAATTTAATTTTTATTCGGGTGTTGTTTTTATTGCTAACATAATGAATATAGAGTGAGAAGTAAATTATAGTTATATAGTTTGTTAAGTTACAGAAATAGAATTATTTTTATGATTTACTGTTATTCATCTGAAATGTTTTTATAAATAAAATTATTGACTCTAAAACTAAAGTCAAACTACATATTTGTCGATAAATGAGCATATATTGAAAAAATAAAATAGATATGTTAATAGTTTTAACTATAAATAAAGAACTAAAGACATATATTTAAAAAGTGCCATAAAAAGACAGTCTATTTATAAATGAAGAAAAAGACCTTGGATAAAACATTCTTCGAGAGAGTGTATAGAGCACGATGTCCTGTTTGAAATTAATTTTAATTCATATAATATGTACATAACCTTTAAAACATTTATTATTCAAATTTATTAGTTAAGTCTCGTAATTAACTTTCTACTGAAAATGAAAATTTTCGAAATCATTCAGAACAAAGCAATTTCGTTAATCATTCAATGCATATAAATTATGAAATAACAACGGATAAAGAATATTTAGTTCAATAAAATAATTATGTATCATTTTTACCAATATCGTATTTTATAATTAAATTCAGTTTCATAAAAGCGGTTTTTGGATTTTTATCACATATATCTTTATATATATTTGACGTAATAAAATTGAAAGTTTTTTATTTATTTTTACTTTTTTTATTTGCTATTTATACAATTAATAAAAAACCTATTTTTCTCAATAATAAATAATCATTAATACAAACACAAAATGTAATTTTATCTGGATATTTTCAAAACGTAATAAATATTTAGTCTTAATAATTGTTCAAAATAATTTATCATATTAAAAAAAATGTATACATTAATAGCTTGAAGTATATACATATATAAATATATATATATGGAATATTGCAAGTTAATCATGAAATCATTCATACAAATATTAAATTAATTAGTTTTTAAAATATTACAGTAATTATCTGTAATTAATTAATTAGTGTTCTTGAACGTATTATATATTTTCATTTAATGTCATTCCATAATTTGTACAATACTTTTAAAAATTGGTATAAAAAATATATAAGATTATAAATTGTTACTTTTTGGAACAATATATTTTTTCATTAATCTGAAAAAAGTGATTTAAAGTATAGAAATACGAAATTTTTAAATAAATTCACCGAAATATGCTTTATGTTTCCATTATAACAAAAAAATACATTTTTTACTATATCCTATTATTTTTTATTAATAAGTGATATAATTTTATATATGCCTTATTTATAAAATATGATAAATTTATTGCAAACCAATGATAATAACTTCAATGACAACTAAATAACTTTATTACAAAATGACGTATTTAGAAAGCTTAAACGTGTTTCAAGTTTTAAAACCTAGTGGTTATTTATTTCAAAATGGAATAATCATTATGCATATTTTTTATTAAAAATATTTCATTTATAAAATTTTCATCATTATAAAGTTTTACATATATTTATTAATCATTATATATATTTTGCATAAATGAATAAAACTTCCTGTATACACAGACATATATATATATATATATATATATATATATATATATATATATATATATATATATATATATATATATATATATAATATAGCATAAAATACTTTTAAATATTAGTTATTGAATTTAAAATTTTTTTTTCATTCTTTATACATTTTATGGATTTTTGAAATTGTATGTAGTAAACGTTATAATAAAATAAAAATTTATGAATAAACAATATAAGAAGAGACAATTGGTCTAAATAATAGTTTCAAATAAATCAAAATTATAATTGGGATTCTTGCAAAATCTGTACTAAATTTTTCATAAAAACTGTAATAAAAAGTATAAAAATATGTTCATTGCAAAAATAAGGTAA
>CP092091.1:21907990-21985490 GCA_029203775.1 Neoneuromus ignobilis | reverse complement strand
TTTAAATTCTCTAACATTGTTTTGTCTAGAATTATATTAGCATTAAAGATTATAAAAAAGAATGTTATTAATATTCAATACATAATAATTGTATTGTTAGCTATCATCATTATAATATAACAAATATTATATATAAATATCATTTTCTAGATATTCATTTGATATTGATATTTTACTTAGTGATTTTGCAAGTGCTGTATGTATTAAACAAAAAATATTTATTTATAACATATTTAAATGAATAACTATTTTATCACTAAGTTACTTTGTTCTAATGAAAAGATATATATGAATAACTGACACATTTTAACATATTACTAAAATAAGAAATGAAACAAATGATGCTAAAGGTTATCAATTGATTATATAAAATATATTAAAACTCATAAAACTTTATGTTATGAAAATAGATCCATCATATTTCATTCAAATGAGAAAAAATAATAGATAAAGTTAATAGCTTTGAAATGTTCTACGTAAAAATAGAATTATAACTAGAATTATATATATACTGTTTTAAAAGACTAAATTATTTAATAAGTATTTTTTAATAAATTTTAAAAATATGTTATTAAACATATTTTTGAATGCATATATTTACTATATTGTTTGAATAATACTATTTCTTTTCATTTAGGAAAAATAATTTTAATAATCAAAAAACTGAAAATTTATAATAATTGAAAAACAATTATTTAATTATATAACTTTTTATACTTACTATTAAGTCCAACAACGATTAACATAGTTATAAGAAAAAACTTCTGTTGCCCTACAATTTATACAAAATATAACAAATAATTATCAAAAGTTAATATTACATACATACATGAATCAGTATTAACTTTCACAAATACAGTTGTACAAATAAATAGAAGCAACATAATTAACAATGATCCTACCATGCGAAACTGTAATGGTATTCTGCAATAAAATTTATAAACATAACATTTGAATATATTACATATACTAGATATAAATAATTTGTAGTTTCTGCTAATAATAAATATACTGGACATTAATTTATCATTAGTTGAAATAAATATTAGATTAACAACTAAAATTATTAATATTAATCCATTAAACGTATAAATGCACATTATTAATATATACCAGGTAGTCCAAATGAGACTGAAGGGTTTCAACATACATTTTTCTTTACTATCATTTGGTCCACTTAAACACTAACCCATTAAAATAACATCCATACATAAGACAATCAAAAAATTGAAACAATGTATTATATTTTACAGAAAAAAGTTAAAAAATATAACAAAAACAATTAAGAAAAAAATTTATATTTATCTATTATGATATTGTTTCCTTGTTAAATTTTTACTTACAAAGTTACTTTGAAATTTTTCATTCAACATATTGAAATAACAAAAAAATGTAAAATAAAAAAAACTTATCCTTAAATGTACTGTTTAAAATGCATATTTATAATAATACATAAGTATGGCATACAGAGTGTATGTACATGTGTGTGTGTGTGTGTGTGTATATGTATACATATATATATTATATATATATATATATATATATATATATATATATATATATATATATATATATATATACACACACATATATATATATATGTATATATGTGTATATATATATATATATATACACATATATACATATACACACACACATACATACACATACACACTTTTCAACTACTTCAAATTTAAAAAATTCAGTAAAATATAATACATTCTAATAAATGATTCGTTCATTACATGCAATAAATGAAAAAAAAAACAAATCTTAATTTTGTTATTTATCTTTATAACTATAATCTAATTTCTAATTCTTGACAATATGTACATATACACACACATATATAAATCATAAAATAAAAACTTTAAGTAATATACTTGAAGTTACTATTCTAAAATATACCATAAATGATTCCACTTTCATTAAAAAGATGATATTATATGTATATGAAATAATAATATATATATAAAGACAGAAAAATGAAATATTTTCAATTCACTTAAAATAATTTTTAATAATTACATACCTGTGACTCAAAAATGCATTTAATATTAAAAAAAGAGTGTTAGGAAAGGTCGAAGAAACACTTAAGTACGACATAAAATTAATTTGGAGAGGTGTTTTATTTATATCCATATTTGAAATATTATGTGTATCACGAAATTTGTACATCCAATACTAAAAATGAAATTAATAATTATTAATATACTTTAGTAAAGTATATATATATATATATATATATATATATATATATATATATATATATATATTTATAATGGAAATTTGTTTTTTTTTCAATTAAAAACTATTTTATGAAAAAAATAATTAAATTCCATTATATACAAATATAATTTCATAATAATTAATAAATAAATACAAACTTAATATATTTTTTATAGTTACTTTTCTACAATAGTAATATTTGAAAATGTTAAATTACTTTTATTTTACAATATACAATTAATTTTTATATAACAGGCTTTTAAAATAGTTATTTGTTAAATTTATGATTAAAAATATTGAATTTATTTGAATATTATGTTTTAGAAATTGTGCATTTTTATTTGATAATTTTGGAAAACTTACAGCATCATCAGTAATAAAAAAATTCCATGGAAACAATGTTGTCATTCCAAGTAAATAAAACACAAAAAAAGCAAAACCAAATTTATCTTTTGGCTCATTTCTAATTAGATCATCCCTGTTGACATTTGCCTCGTTTTGTTCTTCAGAATCACTGTCAATGTGATCAAGCAGAGGATGAGCACTTGTTGGATCCATTGTTTTATGTTAAATAAAATACATAAATTTTCATTCATCTAAAACTAATGTAAATAAATGATTCATTATCACTTTGCTCATCAATAAATATAAACTTTTAAAATTCTTACGAATATAAATAACATCACACATTTCTCTTGCACTGTTAATGTTTTAATCATTAGTACTTTTATTAACTCAAAATCATCTACCCTTCAATATTTTTATAAATTAATGTATGAACTATTTAAGTATTATTTATACTTAATATATGAGAAAAACAATGATAAAAAAGTTACAATTT
This sequence comes from Neoneuromus ignobilis, assembly GCA_029203775.1. NCBI lineage: Eukaryota > Metazoa > Arthropoda > Insecta > Megaloptera > Corydalidae > Neoneuromus > Neoneuromus ignobilis. The sequence continues at coordinate 21,982,420 of CP092091.1, read as the reverse complement.
TCACAATTTGTTTTTTAACCTACTTTTAAACACACAAAAACAGAAATTAGAAACGTGTGCATAACTAGTAGTAGCAGTATGTATATTAATATTGCGTAATATATGCAGCAGCAACACAAATGTGTGTGTATAAATACATATATATGATGTACGAATTATGTATATATGTATATATATATATATATATATATATATATATATATATATATATATATATATATATATATATATATATATATATATATATATATATATATATATATATATATATATATATATATACATAAATATATATATACATATATATATATATATATATATATATATATATATATATATATATATATATATATATATATATATATATATATATATATATATATATATATATATATATATATATAAATATATATATATATATATATACATATATATATATATATATATATATATATATATATATATATATAATATATATATATATATATATATATATATATATATATATATATATATATATATATATATATATATATATATATATATATATATATATATATATATATATATATATATATATATATATATATATACATATATATATATATATATATTTATGTATATATATATATATATATATATATATATATATATATATATATATATATATATATATATATATATATATATATATATATTAGATTTTACATTTATTGATCAGTACATCGATTAAATCTATGAGTTAAATTTTGTAAGATTCATATTCCTTACTTTTCGAAACATTTACTTAAACAAAGACGTCATCATGATGTTTATCATCCTATTCATATCAGTCAGTATTTGTCATCAGATTACTTTTCTTTCATCAATTAATTCTGTCTGATGATAGAATTGAATTTCTCAATATTGGTCGATTCGTAAATATTGCTTCCAGCTTAACATGACACAATAATTTTATTTATTAATTGATACATTAGACTTTTTTTTAATAATTTTTTGATTAATTAAAGACCTGACGATTAAATCTGATTATTGAATTTCCATTCAAGTCGAAGTATATTTAAGTTTAAATTTTCTAAAAGACTTCTATTCATTTATACTCAATAATAACGATATAAAATTTCTAAAATTATGTAAATTCAATCAACAAACTTTAAAGATATTTTAATCTGAATATTAATTTACAAAATAATCGGTCATATGTTTGAATAATTGTAAATCTTAATCATTGAGCATCCATATCTGACGACCCATTGTCATCCTCCTCTTTGTTGTATTTGGTATCTGACAATGTTAGCAATCATTTGATTGACGCTTTTACAAGAATAACTACTGTCCGACAATGAAAATGCAGATTTTTGATTTCCTTTTTAATCCTAATTAATTCATGAAATTTTTAAAGATAATAACTTTGTATAAACAATGACTGATTCAATGTAACGTGGTGCGAGTATATTTAATTATTTTTTTGCATAATCAATTGATTAAATTTTGTTGAAGTAAAAAAATATTTTTTTTTTCATTTTCATTCAGGATTCAATAACAGAGGCAATGGATATAGTCTACAAGGTCAACATTTATCATCATTAACATTAGCAGCTTATAATTGTCTTCACGAGAATGCATGCTATCAGATGATAAAATTGAAGATATATATTTTATTTCGAAACAACGCCTCCATTGAACAATACAACATGATGGAGGTACAATATTTTCAGTTCTTTTTCAATTATTAGCTGATTCTTTAAATTTTAAATTGGTCATTTTAATTAAATCTTCTTGAGTAATTTGAATTATCCAGCTTTGCGAATCTTGAATCTGTTACTTCTTTGTCAGCATCTATCATTGTACCAACGATAATGATAATCATAGTGCTACAATATCACCATTTATTAGTAGCAGCAGCAATAGTAGCAAAAGCAACATCATCAAAATAATTCTTTTACGAGAAAATACATATCTAACAATACAATTGGAAATGTTTTCATAGGTAAGTGCTTTAATACAATTGAAATATATTTAATTTTAGAACTCCTAATTATAATTTTCACTCCTAATTATAAATTTCACTTTGTGTGTGTGTATATATGGCAGAGTAGTGGCGAAAAAAATCTTTGGTCATTGCACAATGTTATATTAAAAGTATACAAAGGCTATCTTTTTCTTCTAAAAGTTGCCAAATTTTTTTTCCAAATTGACAAATCTAACAGAATGAAAGCATTATTGAGGGTCTGTAAATCACCGATCAAAAATTTGTTCCTACTTAACACGCGTTATAACGGAAGAGCAACAATTTAAAGTTTTTACCTTATTCCAAATTTGTATCATAAGTAGCTACTTTTGGTTTTTCTAAGTGGCCAATTTTTTTTTTCAAAATTAACGAAACTAACGGTAGGGCAGCATCCCTTAGTCTGCATATATATATATATATATATATATATATATATATATATATATATATATATATATATATATACTGATAAATTTTTGAGTGCAGATATAGATATAGTATAATGTAGATATAGAGTAATGTTTATGTGTTTGTCTGTATTTTAATATCTACTATCTTTTCACGTTAAAAAGTCTCAATTTTCCGATTAAACTACTTTAGTTTTGAAAATGAATTTTACTATTAACATTTGGTTGTAACCGTTAAGTTCTAAATCTGTAATAAAAAAAAGTTATTATTTAAAGATATCTTACTAAATATCTTATCATACACATCTTTGTAGATTAGTTAAAATTGAAACATTTTAATTTATCTAATAATTTTAGCAATTCTAAATAGACATAATCTTCATGTAGCTTTTTTCTGTTTGTATTTTAATGCTCCTTGATGCACTCAAGAAACTCAATTCATCTTTTACCATGGATATGTACCATTCAGAAATGAAACTTTGAATTATTAAATATAAAATAATTTAATAATTTTTCTTCATATTAAAAAAAAAAAAAAAATGTTGTGATTCATATATTACAATAGACAGAGAAGTGGGTATAAATACTAATTTTACTTACCTTAACTTGATCTAAATATTTAGAGAAAGTACTTAATTGTTTTTAATTTTTATTTGAAATCAATTTGAAACATTTTTTTACAAAAAAGTAGTAATTGATATTATGTTTTATACATAACCAGTTGACTATATTATACTTACTATCAACAGAAATGTAATACAACGCTTTAAAAATAGGTTATTTATTCTTCTAAATTATTTGACAAACTGAAGAGAAAATAGTATAGTATATGTTTGTATGCTGAATGTGTGTGTGTGTGGCAAGTGCATGTGTCAAGTGTGTGGTGTTAGTGTGTGCATAGTGAGTGTGGTTGGGTCTGATGTGGGTGTATGAATTGTGTGCGTGTGTGGTGTAGTTTACATGAGTGAATGATGTGTGAGTGGTGTGTGCAGTATGTGTGTGTACGATGTGCCTGTTGTGTGATGCGTGTGGTGCCTATGTGTTGTGCCTATGTTGTGTGTGTGTGTGTGTGTGTGTGTATGTATGTATGTATGTATTGTGATGTGTATGTGGTATGTGCATGTGTGGTGTGTGTGTGCGTTTGTGTGTGGGGGCGAGTGTGGTAAGTGTAGTGTGTGTGGTATGTGTATAGTGTTTGTGTGCGTGTTTAAGTGGTGTGTGATATGCGTGGGTGTGTGTCGTGGTGTGTGTGTGTAGTGGATGTGTGATGTGCGTGTGTGTGCAGTGGATGTGATGTGCGTGTGTGTGCAGTGGATATGTGATGTGCGTGTACTATGTTTGTGCGTACGTGTGCATGCGTGTAATGTATTTGTGCTTATGTGTGTGGTGTGTATGCAGTATGTGGTAAATAGTGAATGTGATGAGTGTGGTGTGTGATGTGTGTGGTATGTATGTGTGGTATGTATGTATGTGTGGTGTGTATGTATGTATGTGTGGTGTGTATGCATGTATGTGTGGTGTGTATGCGGTATGTGGTAAATAGTGAATGTGATGTGTGTGCGTGTGTATGGTGAGTGTGTGTGGTGTGTACGTGATGTGCGTGTGATTTGTGTGGTGTTAATGGCACGTGTGTGTATATGTGTGGTGTGCATATGTGTTGTGGTGTTCATGATGTCTGTGTGTGATATACGTGTGTGGTGTTGTGCATGGTGTGTACGTGTGGTGTATGTGTGAGGTTGTGCGTATGGTGCCCGTGTGCAAGTGGTTTACATGTGTGATGTTGTTTGTGGTGTTCGTGTATGGTGTGTGTGTGCGTGTGATGTTTGTATGTGTCGTGGTGTGTGGTACACGGTGTGTGTTGGTGAGTGTGATGTGTGTGATATGCTTGTATTGTTTGCACGAGTGTGGTGTCTCGTGTGTGTGGTTGGGTGTGGTGTGTCTGTGCAGTGTGTGTGGTTGGGTGTGGTGTGTCTGTGCGGTGTGTGTATGTGGCGTGTGCATGTAGTATGTTTGTGTGTAGTGTGGGTGTGTATGGTGTGTTTGTGTTGAGTGTGTGTGGTGTGTATGTGGTACATGGTGTGTATGTGTGCGTGGTGTGATGTACGTGTATATATGTTATGTGTGTGTGTATGTGTGGTGAGTGCGTGTGTGATGTATTTGTGTTGCGTAGTGTGCGTGTGTTTGAGTGTGTGGGGAGTGTATATGGCGAGTGATGAGTGTGTGTGTGTGTGTGGTGTGGTTGTATGCGTGCGTATTGTGTGTGTGTGTGGTGTGGTTGTGTGCGTGCGTATTGTGTGTGTGCGTATTGTGTGTGTGTGTTGTGGTGTAGTGTGTTACTGTGTGGTGTGTTGTGCGCGCTGTATGTATGTGGTTTGTAAAGTGATGTGTGTGTGAGTGGTGTGCGTGTGTGTAATTTGTTTGTGAATGTGTGTATGTGGTACATAGTATGTGTATCTATGTGTTGTAGTATGTGGTGTATGCGTGTGGTATGTGTGTTGTGTGAGTGTGTATGTGTTGTGTTTGTGAGATGTGGGTATGTGTTGTGGAGGTATGCAAGTGTGGTGTTTGTGGTTGGGTGTGGTAAGAGTACTGTGAGATATGGATGTGTGCAGTGAGTGTAATGTGGTATGTGTGTGTAATGTGGTATGTGTGCGTGTAATGTGGTATGTGTGCGTGTAATATGGTATGTGTGCGTGTAATGTGGTATGTGTGCGTGTAATGTGGTATGTGTGCGTGTAATGTGGTATGTGTGCGTGTAAGTGGTGTGCGTGTGTGTAGTGTGGTATGTATGCATGTGAGTGGTGTGTTTGAGTATAATAAAAATTTAACTTTAAGGATACTATCACAATAGTGTTAAAATGTGTTCTTTTTATATAATAATAAATTGTTTATAAAATTCAACAATTTCAAATTAAATACATATAAGTGAAAATAACATTTTTAGAATTTCATGTATTTTATAATACCACTAATTAATTATTAAATAATCATAAAATCGAAACGTAAACCGAGAAAAATGAGTTAAAAAATTAATCATGAACAATAATTAAATAAGATTTATGTTGTTTTATCATTTTATTGAAATAAAATTTTTAAAAGTTGTAAAATTTGATTATGTATGTATGTACAGCACAATTTTATTACAATTTTCTAATATTGATACATATTTATAATTAAATAGGATTTGTTATGAACAGTGGAGATATTAATAATAATAATTAATAAAAAAAAAACATTTCAAACATAATATTCTCATTTTATTAACATACTTAAATTACTTGACTTGTGTGTTTCACACCGTGAGAGGCACATATTAGTATTTCAAGTCTCCCGTTACACATTTCAAATTTACATATCTGACTATATACATGATATATTACTGTTTAAATATAAAATATTATGTAGTCTATCAGTAATACTCACAAAAACGACAACGCTCGAATATCACACACCACTGCCATACTAATTATCACAACTGTTTTATTTTATTTTATTTTTTTTGCTGACTTAGTACTTTAATATTCATATTAAGTATTAAAAAACTATGAAAATATAAACAGCAATATTTCAGTTTACATAAATTGAGTTTATGAATAATTTAATAATAAAGTAGCAATTATTTTTTTTAAATGTTTAGAAAATCAATTTTAAAACTATAATTGATATAAATCATTTTTATGAAAATTATAAAGTTTACTGAACAACAACAAATTGCTAAAATTTATAGAATTGATATTTAAAATGAAATTTTTTTTCCATATTCCAAAACTGACGTGTTTCATGTACATAAACATACATGTATACAACATGTGATAAATTATATTTTATGCTCTTTATATTTTCATATTTAGTTTCTTAATTACTAACAATGAATCAAAATAAACATTCATTTGAAATAGCTATTTCAGTTATGACAATTTTTTTTTAAATTATATATTTATAAATTTACTTTATTACAGTCGGCAAAAAAAAGATTTTGCAACAGTGATTAAAAAAATCCATATAATTCTCATGGTGTTAAAATTGAGGTACGTTGAAGTCACAATGAAAGATGAATTAAACATTTATACATTATCGCCATAATCTCGATCACCAACATTGATTCTATCTTGGGCAGAAGTGACAGAAAAACCAAGAATGCGAGAATCGACTTTCAGCATTTTTGATTTTTTTACTTTTTTATTTTTACTCTGTATCAAAAAATAAATAATATAAATTATTTTATATACAACTGTGCAATTTTTGCAATATGTTAATATAAAAAAGATTAATACATTATGAAAATGAAATTCTAATTGACTTTAAATTCTAATTAGGTTGCAAATATACACATATGTCAGACAAATATTAATTTTAGATGTTTTATATACATACCTTCACTTCTGTAAATTCTGTGTTATTGGGAGGCGGGTGTGATGAAGGATTAACAGCTGGAGCAGGTACACACATATCATCAGTATGTTGTAGAGCAGCTCTATGCCGCTGCCTAGCTCGTGATCTTCGTTCAAGAAATTGTCGGGCAAAATCACCTGCAGCAGAACCTTCCCCCAAATATGTTCGTACATAGTCTTTTACCTCATATGGAGATTCTATATCAAGAAGAAACCCGACAAACGTTGGAACTAAAACACAAAATATTTATGTACCTTTCTTTTTTTAAAAAAAAAGAATATTATAATTTTCTTTTAATTATTGAATAATTTCTAGATATAAATAAAATCATTACACAAATAATATACATTTGTCGAAAAAATTGGATCAAAATACAATTTTATATAAATTCCAAATTATCTACTAACTTCTATTTAATTTTGAAATAAATATTAATGTGAATAACAATTATAAATATAAAATTTACTATTAATTATTTTATAAATAATAACAGACATACATTTATGGCTTAATAAATTTATACTTACTGTGAACACCCCCGTTAATAGTTGTTAAAGTTCTAGTACACCAGTTACTGAATTCATCATCGAGATCAATACCTGCATTGTCAAATAATTTTAAAACATTTTTTTGATCATGTTGATCTTTACTACCAGCTCCAGTTTTAGCCTTATTTTTAGAATTATTATTATTATTGGTTATATTTGGTGTATTTTTCTGCTGAGATTTTGCACTAATGCTAATAGCAGAAGTGCTTTTCGTAACAGCTACAGGTTTGGAAACAGATTTTTGAACTGAATCGTCCCAGAATCCACCTAATAATAAAATTATTATTACATTTTTAATACGTTAACTTATATACAAATAATTAAATGCAATTTAAATAGATAATATATTTAAAATTTCATTTGAAATATAATTTTATAATATACTTCAAAATTATATATTGAATCATTGCAAAAGTTCATGCCTGATTTAAAAAAAAAACGCAAGAAGTTATTTTTTTAACAATGATTTTATTAATCAATTAAGTAATCTCCATCACATTCTATAATTTTTTCCAAACATTCCTCTAATTTTATATTAAAACCATTTTTATAACGGTATCTATCGGAATCAGGCACAAACTTTTGCAACAATCCAATATTTATAATTAACTATTATACATACCACTTTGACCCCAAGTAAGACATTGGCTAGCAGAACCCCAAATACCACCAACAGCTTGTGTTACCGTTTCTTTTTTTTCTTTTTGATGAGATAATCTTGCTTCAGCAGCTTGCTGTTGATAAATTCATACATTTTTGAATATATATATATATTCTATCAGGTTAAAAGTAATTACATACTCACTTTTGCTAATTTTTCTTGTTCTTCAGCTTGAATTTCAGCAAGAGATTTAACTTTTTTTGGCGTTGCAGCAACTTTACTAGCCCACTTCAATTGAATAGCAGACTTTTCTGCCGCTACTTGCTGTTCCTAAATATTTTTTTAAAAGTTTATTAAATCAATTAATTGATATTTTTTTACAATTACTATAGGGTAGCCTTAATGAAACTGAAAGATAGTAAATGTGCTTAAACCCTTCAGTTTCATTTATATATATATATATATATATATATATATATATATATATATATATATATATATATATATATATATATATATATAGAGAGAGAGAGAGAGAGAGAAGGTTATCCAAATGTGATGCCTAGATTTGTTTTATTAAAAAGAAACCTGTATATAGAGTGGTGTATACGGAAACGTGTATAGTTTCTTTTTAATAAAACACAAATCTAGGCGTCACATTTGGATGACCCTATATATATATATATATATTATATATATATATATATATATATATATATATATATATATATATATATATATATATATATGTATATATAAAATAGTTATTAATGCATCAATATTGTTTATATATTTAATATTATTAATTATTAAATTGATATTCCTTATTTTCCTGTGTTTTATTTTATGACCGAATTCATTTCTATATGCTATCAGTGATCTGCCTGAACTTCTACGAGTGGTAATGTGTGCGCGCGTGTGGGTGCGTCTACGCACGCGCGCGCACTTGGGTAAAATAAAAATAATTCTAAATTATGATAAATACTATCACCTAATAAAATTATAAATATTTACCTGTGCTTCCTTAAGTGCTTTTGCTTGCTGTTGTAAAGCAAGTTCAGCAGCTCGTCGTTCTTTTTCAGCACGTTGTATTTCAGCAAGTGTAGGACCAGCAGGTGTAATTCCTGTTGAATTATTACCAACAGATGAAGGTTGACACCAAGGTGCTGCTCGAGCTCTTTGTTGTTGTTGAGTTTCTTGCATTTTTCGTAATGCATCCGCTTGCCTTTTTGCTTGTTCTTCTTGTGATCGCCTTTCTTGCTCTTTTCTAAAAAAAAAGAATGCCACAAAATTTGAGTAATGTAACTAATAAATTAAAGTTTGAAATAAATTCATACCTCATATTCAAATTAAGAATTAAATAAAAAATAAAATTTTAAAACTAAACTAACTTTTTTTCTTCTTCTTCAGCACGCTTTCGTTCTTCTTCTGCTTTTCGTTTTGCTTCTTCTTCTTGCTTTCGTTGCTCTTTTAATCGGCGACGTTCTTCTAATTCACGCATTCTTTTCTCATCAGCTTCTCTCTTTGCTTTTTCTGCCTCTTTACGGATACGTTCAGCTTCTTTCCTTTGGCGTTCTGCTTCTTGTTTACGTTCAGCCTCTTGTTTACGCTGTTCTTCTTTACGCTTTTCTTCTGCTTCTTTTTGTAGTCTTAATTTTTCCGAAGCTTCTTGTTCTCTTTTACGTGCTGCTTCTTTTTCTTCCATTTCTCGTTTCTCTTGTTTACGTTTTTCTTCTTCTTGATATTGTTGATTCTTTAATTCTTCTCTTTTCCTTCTTTCAGCTTCTTCTTGTTTTTGTTGTTCTTGTTGTTTTTGTTTAACAACTTCCTGTTCTTGATTTATACTTGGTTCTTCAGGAGTCTGTATAGTATTTGTTTGATTCTGTAATACAATTATTTATGTAATTTAATCATTTTCTTTCGAATTTATATTACTGTTTAAAAAATTAAATATTAATAATGTTAACTCTTTGTGGACAGAACAATTTAAAACCAAGCACTCTGTGGAGCCAAGTCACTACAACAATAGCCATTTAAAATCACGAGCTTACTTTTCTCTCGTACTGCACACTATATCAAGATACAAATTAATTATTCAACAGATAATTGCGCCACTACTTTAATTTACATTTGCTAAATTAAATGTAAATTTCATTTTCATAAAGTATATTCAGTTATTTATTAATATTTCTGATTACATATTGATTTCACTTTAAAATAAATTAAAAGTTAATTGCAATGTTCAAACTTAAGAAATAAAACATTAATAATTATATATATTAAGCAAAAATATTCTTGAATTACATAATAAAACTATACTATATGTTAATTCCAACAAAATCAATAATTTTTCTTTATGATATCGCTCAAAATATTTATAAATGCACTAGTGTGGCAAGCTCAACATTCACTGGACACATAAATCTTTAGGCCTCAGCGATTGTTTTCATCAGGCATATGACTATCAGCCACACTAATAGTTAAGCTGGACGCAAATATGTGACGATCATCCACAAAAGGTTAAATAATTAAATGCTAATGTTATTTCATTTTACTATACTTTCAATAATATAATAAGTGTTAAATAGATCATTAAAATTATAAATAAACAAAATATAAAAAAAAAATCTTTTTTTTAATGAAATAAATTTGTATATATTACTAGAAATGTATGTGTATGTAGTCTATATATATATATAAACATATATACACACACACAGGTAACCCCCTGTATAACTCAACACGGTTTCACTCTAAGAGAGTTGAGAGAAATCTCTCTATAACACGACATTCATACAATACTATTTGAGAATTTTGATAATATAAATCCTGAAGATATTAAAAAATTACTGATGAAAGAAGAGGCAGATGAAGCAAATTTAGTGGTATCTGAGATGCAAACACAGAAGTTCAAAATGTTATCTTAAAAAGCATAAAGGCCTAAAACTTAGCTCAACAATTTGAGTTCTATTTTCTAAATGCAGATTCTTCCACTGAAAGAAACCACAAAATTTAAGAGAGAACTTTACAAATACTTAGCTCAAAAATTTATAAAGATCTTTCAGATAAAAGTAAACAAACGAAAATTAGATTTTTAGAACAAACGAAAATTAGAAATAGATTTTTTGCAAAAAGTAGAGCATAGAAATCAAGAGTTGCAGAAGAAAGATCATAAGATGAGGTTATTTTCCCATAAAGAAAACACCCTCATTTAATGGTGATTAGCAGTGATGAAAAAGAAAACATTATGTCATACTAAAATGTAATAGTTTATATCAATTATTGTTTTAATAAACGTATCTCTCTTAGTTATAAAAATAAGTGTATTTTTTTAATTTTTGGAACTTAACTTTGTTTTTTGGTACTAGTTCTTTGTTTTGTATAACACAAATTCGCATAACACAGCATTTTTTAGGTATCTAATGATTATGCTATACAAGAGTTACCTGTGTGTAAAATATATATATATATATACATACACGGGGGTCGTTTGATAAGTATGGTAAAAAAATAAGAAAAACTAAACTGAAAAATTTAATTAAATTAAACAATAAATACATTTACCATACTTATCAAACAACCCTCGTATATATATATATATATATATATATATATATATATATATATATATATATATATATATATATATATATATATATATATATAAAACATATATACATATACAATTTAAAATAAAAAAGTTGCAAAAAATATTTATAATTCTCATTATTATATAGGGAAAAAATAAAACAAATTTTATACAGACCTGCCTAACTTGAGAAACTGTAGTTTGTTGTAATGAAGTATTATCACAAACTTCTGTCCAAAGAGAAGTTGGTGCTGCTGGTGGTTGGCCATTTCCACCTAACCATGCTTGTGGACTTGGAAATGGTCCTTGTGACCAAAACGAATCTACCTGTTGCAACATAAAAAAAATATTTATACATACAATACACAATTTCAAATAAAAACAGATTAATTTTTTTTCAATTAATAATATCACTGTAATACATAATTTATTAAACATTAATATCAAAACAATAAAAAGGCAATACTACATTATATAAATATTTTTTATTAACTAATAAAATTTAAATAGATTTTATTACTTCAACAAATTCTGGGAAATATGAACATTTATTAATTCTTGTTGACTTACATGAGGGGTTTGCTGTTGAGTAGAAAACTGACGTAAAAAATTTTTAACGGGATCACTTTCTATTGATGTATTTGAATGAGCATCTGAAGTTCCAATACCAGTAGGCTGAGATTGATTTACAATAGGAGCGACAGGTATTGGAGGTTGTGATGTTTGTAATCCACCCATTTGTTGTATTAATTGTTGTAAAGGATCTAATGAAGGCTGTGGAGTAGGAATGGGTTGTGCAGCTGGTTTTGCATCATTTAAATGCTGTGCTGTTAATTTGTTTCCCTAATAAATAATTATACATTTTGAGAAAAAAATTATTTCAACATATTTTTAATTTATACAAAGTAAATAATAGTTTTAATATAAAATCAATTTTATATTAGTTTGTATTACTTACCTGAATTTGATTAATCATTTGCATAAGTGGATTATTTGTTTGATTTTGATTAGCAGCCAAAGAAGTAATAAAAGTTGATTCTGGTACAATCTAAATAATTACACAAGATTTATACAGGTTGTTATTGGAGTATAGTAACGATATACACATCTAAGAAGCGTGTGACATATACAACATATCGTTTGTTTATTTATTATTATTAGTGATTTTGATTTGTTTACTTCTGCAGTGACCGCCGACTTGGACTTGTGTAATTGTTCGTCATGTGTAATTGTTCGTCATGTATTATTGATCATTATGTGTAATAAATTTATTTTTTTTATGTTAAATTCCAAAAGGTTATGGGCCCAGGATATAAACCCAGGGATTTAATACACATAAGTTAAAGTTTGTTCAAAAGTGCATAATACAGTGTCGTTAAAGTGTTATGTAATTCACATCAGGTTTAAAGGTGAATTCATATAAAAAAGACAGGCCATTTCAAAAAGGATTGCACGGTTTATTTCATAAAGTACAAAAGCGAAGTAACTAGATGTATAAAGGAATTCGTCGAAATGGCTAAGTCACAGTTCAATAAAACGATAAAAGCAATACGGTCGGACAGAGGGAAAGAGTACGTAAATGGCGATCTGCAGCAGTATTTAAGGGCTCAAGGTATTAAAATACAGTATACGGCTGCATACTCTCCACAGCAAAACGGTGTCGCCGAGCGCAAAAACAGGTCATTGTTAGAGATGGCACGATGCATGCTTTTGGATGCTAATATGGAGAAGAAATATTAGGCGGAGGCCGTGAATACAGCGAATTTCCTTCAAAACAGGCTACCTTCAAAGGCTGTAGATAAAACGCCGTACGAGATTTGGTTTTCCAAGAAACCAGATGTAAGTAATTTACATATTTTTGGCAGTGAAGCCTATATACATATCCATAAGGAGTAAAGGAGAAAGTTAGATGATAAAGCTGAAAAATTAACTTTTGTTGGCTATTCGGAGGAATCAAAGGCATTCAGATTTTTAAATAAAGAAACATCATGCATTAAGATTAGCCGCGATGTTGTTTTTTGTGATAAATATAAAGATACAGATGATTCGACTTTCTGCAAAATAAAATTTACAAAAAATGAAGGTATTGAAAATATTAATCAAGATCAGGACGAAGAAAGTGAATTTTCAGAAGAAGAATCGAATAAAAGTCAAAATGAAAGAAGTACGAACTCAAGTGATAGCGCGCACAGCGAAGAAGCGTCACAACAAACTGTTAATAAAGAGCCAATTCGACGCTCTGAAAGATCAAATAAAGGTGTGCCGCAGGATTATTACTTAGCCGTTTCAAAAGTTGCAAAAACGGAAGAAAATGAGCCGCGAAGTGTAAAGGAAGCTTTATCCGGTCCACACAAAGAAGAATGGAAGAAGGTTGTGGATGAAGAGATCGATTTATTGACGAAAAACGGCACGTGGAAAATAGTACAAAAGCCCTCAAATAAAAACGTTATTACAAGTAAGTGGGTGTTTAAAATAAAAAGAAACGCTGAAGGTAATATAGAAAGATTTAAAGCGAGATTAGTAGCAAGAGGTTTTTCTCAAAAATTCGGTATAGATTATGATGAGGTTTTTGCACCCGTCGTGCGCCAAGCGACCTTTCGAACGCTTTTAGCCGTCGCAGGTCATAAGGGTATGGCAATAAAACACTTCGATGCAAAAACAGCGTTCCTCAACGGTGATCTCGAAGAGACAATATTCATGCAATTACCAGATGGATACGAAGATGCCAATAAAACTCAAGTATGCAAACTGCAAAAGGGTATTTATGGACTTAAGCAAGCAGCAAAAATATGGAATGATAAAAAGTACATATTTTATTACAACAATTTGGATTTATTCAGAGCAAAGCAGATCCTTGTCTCTACGTAAAGAATGAAGAGGGAGAGGTTATTTATCTCATTATTTACGTAGATAACATTTTAATTGCCACGAAAAACGAAACAAAAATCAATAAAGTCGCTCAATTTTTAAAGAAACATTTTCAACTGTTAGATCTTGGACTATTGAGATTTTATCTTGGCATTGAAATCAGAAGGAATAAAAATGGTTTTTATTGCATCAAGCAATCAAAATATATTGAAAAAGTTTTAAAAAGATTTGGATTGCAGGATGGAAAAATATCTAACATACCGTTAGATCAAGGTTACGCTAAAATAAGAGAAAATCAATCAGTAATGCCGAATTTCGAAAAATATCAACAATTAATAGATGCGTTGTTATACATTGCAGTAAATACGAGACCAGATATCGCAGCAAGTGTAACAATTTTAAGTCAACATAATAAACAGCCTACATTAGTTGATTGGAATGAAGCAAAAAGAGTCGCTCAATATTGTAAAGGTACAATCAATTACGAGCTTCAGTTTGGCAATAAAAATCAAAAATCAGGCCTTATTGGTTTTGCCGATGCGGATTGGGCTGAAAATAAAGCTGATCGTAAATCTAACAGCGGCTACCTGTTCCAGTATTTTGGAGCATCGATCAGCTGGGGATGCAGAAAACAACCATGCGTTTCATTATCATCAACCGAAGCGGAGTACATCGGGCTCGCAGAAGCATCTCAAGAGGCTATATGGATTCGTCGTCTTATTCAAGATTTTGAAGGACAAACTCCAAAAAGAACAACAATCTATGAAGATAATCAGAGTTGCCTAAAGTTGATAAACAACAAGAAATTTAGTAATCGAACCAAGCATATCGACACTAAATTTCATTTCATCAAAGAATTAAACGATCAAGGTGTAGTTGATTACAAATATTGTCCTACACATCAAATGCCAGCAGACATGCTTACAAAACCATTGGGAAAAATAAAAATTCAAGATATGGCAATGAGGTGTGGTTTAAAAGACATTTAAATTCTCTATATCGTTGAGGAAGGGTATTGGAGTATAGCAACGATATACACATCTAAGAAGCGTGTGACATATACAACATATCGTTTGTTTAGTTGTTTATTATTATTAGTGATTTTGATTTGTTTACTTCTGCAGTGACCGCCGACCTGTGTAATAGTTGTTCGTCATGTGTAATTGTTCGTCATGTATTATTGATCATTATGTGCAATAAATTTATTTTTTTATGTTAAATTCCAAAAGTTGTAAATTTTAAATTCCATTTTTTGACAAAAAAAAAATACCTGTGGTTGAGTTAACATATGGTTTTCAATTAATTCCTTTTGCTGTATGTGTGATAAGCATCCCCAAGGTTCTGTTTGACTTAAAGCTTGAACTGCCATAGCACCTCGCATCATCATTTGTTGTTGTAGTGACTGTAAATGAATTTGCTGAAATCTTAATGGATCAACAGTTGCTGGATTTGTTGCCTTGAGTCCTGGTACTGGTAATGTTGTTTCTACAGCTTTAAGAGGTGGTAATTGACTTGAAGCAGCAAAAGGAGGCGTTCCACATGATTTAACGAGATCCCCAAGGGTATAAAATCTTTCATCACATTGCCTTCGTAATAGAAGTGATAAAGAAAAATAACCTGCACGATACCAATCAGTCATATCAGAAGAGAGGAATGGACCTTGAACATCTCCCTAAAAAAATGCAAATAATATAGAATAAAACATGAATATAAACAATATACGTACTTGAGGATCTCTATAAAACCATTTATCTTGTCCAGGTGCAGTCGGAACTGTTGGTCCTAAAATACTGGGATTATTAATAGATGCGGGTAATATACTTGAATGTAAGTGTCCAAATAATGGTATTGATTTAGAATCATTTGTATTCAGTCTCAAAAAGTCCATCGGCGCCGGCGCAGATGTTTTATTCGGTGTTTCTTCATCTAATACAAGTTTTGCTACTAAATCATCCGCAACTTCTTTCATTCTGTCCATCTCATCATCGTTTCTACCCAAAAATATAATAGTTAAAAAAATAAAATTATATATATATATATATACACACATACATACATACATACACACACACACACATAAATGACAAAATAATAATAATGATGGTACTGACTTTAAATTCACAAAATACATTAATTAAAAAAAACCTTTTAATTACTTTTGTTTAGAATTATTAGAGATGTCTAGTTTTGATAATCCATTACTATTAGAATGGCTTTTATTATTCTCAGATGATTCTTCAACAAGTACTTTTCGGACAACTGGTTTTTTGTCTATATTCTTTTGTTCATTTGTTGGTGATTCATCTTTTGTTAAAGATTCCACAAAACTTTGGGGCGATTCTTCTGTGGACGGTTTTGAATCATCAGAAATATCACTCTTTTCATTTTCAGATGCGTCTGAAGTTGAACTTGTTCTACGTGATGTTAGAATCACTGTTTGAGAAATACGGTTTACTCCAGTTTTTGACACAACCATTTTCTTATCAGATGATGAAGTTGAACCTATCGATACATCTTCATGCTGTGATTTAATTTGTTGTTCAGTTGACTGTTCATTATCAACTGAATGTGTTGATTGTGTAGTATGCAAAGTAGAAGTAGTTCGACCATCAGGAAGACTATGTTGTGATGCTGATTTTTGGAGAGGACGTTCTTTCATACGCCGATCTTCATCTGAACCAAGAAAGGCACCAGATGCATCAAATGAACCAGCACCACCAGTTTCACCTGGATTTTCTATTGCCCATTCAGGTAAATGATCTTCTGCTGAATTAGACTGATCCCAAGGTCGGCGATGAGATCCAACTCTGGTGTGATTTCCTTCACCACTTGAATGCCAACTAGTTCTATTACCTATGAAAGTAATTAAATTCATTTACTATAATAATACAATTATTAAAAAAATCATAAAAATAAATTAGAAAATTAATACTTTAAAACAAACCTCGCCCAGATATAATTGATCTTTCATATCTTTCTTCAATGGGATCTCCATCTCTCCAACTCGTACCTCGACCTATTAAAAAAAGCACTTTAATAGAAGTATTTTAATAATATGCTTATAATACTAATTGCAATACATATGTATAAAATAATTAATTTTTAACTAATATGTAGTGTTTGTGTTTATTTAAATAAATTTACATAAATATTTCTTATAAAATTTGATTTTTATAAACAAACATACCCCATTTTTCAGTTGCTGATGGAATTCTATGATTTGAACCACTTGTACGCCATCCATCTATTTCTTCATCATTCCTATGCCGTCGCCAATTATCAGCAGAACCAGCTCGAGAAAGTTCTTTTCGTGGACTATTACTAATTGGAATACTACTCCCCCAATCACTAACTGCTTCAGTAATACTTCCACCATTACGCTCTGACCAACTCCGATGTTCACTTGAATATGATCGACTACCAACTTCTTCATAACCTGAGCTAGATCGAGAATAACCTTGATGAAATGTGGCACCTCTCCCTCGACCTCGTCCACGTTCCAAGGAACCACCTCGTCCACCACGACTTGTTGAAGGAGGTGGAGGACGAGCTTGCCACAGTCTCTGTAATATTTACATTCATTTAATACATGCATCAAGTAATATATATATATATATATATATATATACATACATATATATATAAAATAATTTGTTATATGTACTTTGTTACTTAAAAAAAATACAATAAAAATTAATTTTATACTTATAAAAAGTAATTCTTAATATAACATAAAATACCATTTGTTTTATTTTTTAAATGACTGATTTTGGTTATCTTGAATAGTTATTTTAATTTGTGATTATTTAAACTTGTGTTTACAGTTAAGATTAGTTAAATACAGATTTTTAAAATAAAAATGTCTTTAATACTAAAGTAATAGGATATCTAAGATTTTTAATTAAGAGAAACAAGAAAAGATGTAAAAGTTTTCAAATAGAAAATTTTATAAGAAAAAAATTACTTGATACACCTAATAATTTTGATTTAAAAGAAAATATACAAAAATTACTCACTATTTCATCTTCTGTCATGGGTGTAAATGCAAGAGGTAGTTGTGAATGTTCAACATAAAGGGCTGAAAAATTAGCAAGCAATTCAGGAGCTCTCAAACCACGTTCAAAAAGTGCTAACATTTCCTCTCTACCATACCTAAAAAACAATAATTATTAAACAATTAATATAAATTACATAATATTATTAAGAAATAATACACTTACATTTTAGAAAATGTTTAGTTTCTAATTGAATTTATTAGCGAACAACTATACAAATGTTGCACAAACATATACAAAATATTCTTACCGGTGTTCTGCAAGCTGATACTTGGTACCTCCACCACTTCCACTGCTACTCGTTGTACCTTCTGAAGACAAATTACGAAGCCACTCTGGCCCAAAGTTTAAGGAATCGGTCATTTTGATAAGCTGTAACTATAAAATAATACATAATGTACAATATAGAGGATTCAATGATTTTAATTTCTCCCTCTCTCTCTCTACATATAACACAAATATATATATAAAAATAGAAATTGACAAATTTGATCTCATAAAATACCAAACTTCTGCAGTTTTTGTCAAATGTGAATATAAAAATTCACAAATTATAATATTATCTAGCAAAAATTAAACAATTTTTTTTTAGAAAATAATTTAAATTTTGATATTATTTATTTTTACTTATGTAAAGGTAGCATTTTAAAATTAGAGATAAAGTAACTAAATTAAAAATATTACTATAAATTTTAATTAGAATTTTAACTTGAAACCAAGTATATAATAATTGTATTTTATTAAAATATTACACACACACAAATATATATACTAATATAAATATAATCAGTATAGTATTTTATTTTAATAAATGTTATGTTATGTCTCCATCTTAAAAAGTATAAAATTGATCACACGACTTAAAACTATAATTTTTTTATTATTAAATATATTTATGTATATTAACATAAAATAATCTTTAAAATTTATTTCCTTAAATTTAAAAATATTCAAAAAATATATCAAAAGCAATTATTATTCACATACATTCATTTTATATTCTAATAAAATAATATTTAAAAAATTACTATAGGTCACATATATTTAAAATCAGAGATTATTATATTTTTAGTATTTTTTTGCATAAATTGCAAATTTTTATGAAAAATTACATTTCACTTTATTAATATATACATACATACACACACACACATAATCCCTTCTCCATTCATTGCTGTATGAAGGCCTCTCCCAAAAGTTCCCACTTCAATTGATTCAATGTATTTCTCTTCAAGTCAATTCTAAAGAATCTCTCTATATACCATCTATTTATGGGTCTCTATCTAGGTTTCCAATTAATAATTACCCTTGTTCATTTGTGATCCCATCTTCTTCTTGCTATATGGAAAGCCTGTTTCCATTTTAAACTTTTCACTTTTGCAACATTCATAAATTTTGTTTTCTCTGATCCATTCATTTCTTTTTTTGTCATTTCCATATATATATATATGTGTATGTATGTATGTATATATATATATATATATATATATATATATATATATATATGTATATATATATATATATATATATATACATATATATATATATGTGTATGTATGTATGTATATATATATATATATATATATATATATGTACAAACTGATTAAAATTGTGGTCCAAAAATAAAAATACTAATAACAAATTTCAACACAAATTATCACCCAAACACCACAAGATATAAAAATGCTCAACAAATACTTATTGTTCACTTTATTTGTTTAAGTTCTTGAAGTGTATTAATTAATTTGAGTTAACTGAATTTGCCACAATATTGCAACAGTATTAAATTTCAATTTTGATAAGTTCCATGCATTTATGAGTGTGTGTGTGTAAATAAATAAATATATATATATATATATATATATATATATATATATATATATATATATATATATATATATATATATATATATATATATATATATATATATATATACATATATATATATATATATATATATATATATATATATATATATACACATATATATATATATATATATATATATATATATATATATATATATATATATACATATATATATATATATATATATATATATATATATATATATACATACATATATATATACATACATGGATACCCACATACACACACACACACACGCACGCACACATATGTAATTTAAATTATGTGCATAAGTTTCATCAATTTTTTAAAAAATAGTAAAAAATATATCTTATAATTCAATACAGGAATAACTTAAAAAGTGTATCTTACGACAATGAAATCCGCATCGCGATACATCACAATGTTTTGACTAAATATGGAGCACAAACTATTTATATCTAACAATAATAAAATTATTACAAATGTATTGAACTAAATATAAACGAAATGGTCACAACACCATAATATATCATCACTATAAATTCGATTTTTCATTAGTAACTGCTTTATACTTAGGAAAAATATGTATTTTCGTTGCCTCAGGCATTCGCTTAGGTGGCACTATAATTTTTTAGTTATATATTTTTAAACAAATTTTTTTAAGCTTATAAGAAAATTCTCATAGTTATTGTTCATTGTATTCTTACATTATATAAAAAAATCAAGTATTTTACGTAAAATATGGAAAATACCTGTTCTGTAGTACACACTGGAAAGATCAACATCAATATGGCTGAATAAAATTACATGCGCGTGCGTTTAGATATCACATGCGTATTAGAATACAACTTATAAGCGACAATTAAATGTCTGTAGTAGTATAAAATATTTATATTTTAATAAAATTATTCCTGATAAGCAATATTTTATTTATTGTTCTATACATTAATTGAGTATATGTTTAATAAATCAAAATATTTTACATACGTTTAGCATGATAACAAGGCTTAGTTGTTTCTTCTGCTTCCTCTATGTGATAAATGATCACAAAAATTACCAATATTATACAATGTTTTAAAATTCACTCCATAAATATATAATTCTGATAAGTAATGAAGCGTGTTGTAATTTCATCTGATCAACAAGATTTAGAAGTAATGAACAAAGGTAAATGTATATTATGCAAGAAAATCTAAAACATAAAATGACATTTAAATTTCAGTTACTTTAGTGGAACGAAATTTAACTCCTTGTGAAATAAGTTTGGTTAATTCTAACGATACAGGTAAAAAATCATCAAACGATCTTATCGAATTAGCAACAACTATTAAAGAGGTAATCAAATATTCTTAAATGGTTGTAAGTTCTAAAAAAATTGTAAATTTCAATATCATTAATTGAAAAGTATTTATAGGTTAATTGTAAGTTATTTAATTTTTATATTTTAATTTGAGTTTATGGTGTTACTACAAAAATTAATGTATTTGATCATTAAATTACGTTAAAAAATATTTATTAATATTTATTGTTCTGTAATACTTAATTTTATACCTTTTTTATTTATATTCTATGATTTACTAATAATTCCTGAGTTCAGTGATATATATTGTGTATGGGTAAAAGATTAAAAAGTATATATTTTAATATTATGTATTAAAATAATGAACTAAAAATTAAATTAGCCTTATATGCATTACTTTTTATATAGCCTTATATGCTTTTTTTCTAAACAAATGAATATTTATATATTTACAATTATATTACATTATTTTTAGTAAAAATTATAGTAAAATTATCATTTAATAAAAAAATTGTTTATTGTAAAGTACATTGTAGTAAAAATTGTTCATTCGATACAAAAAAGTATATAATAAAAAAATTGTATTTATTTTTTTAATTAGAAATATTTGTATTTTAATGTGTATTTAAAATGACTGAATGAAATTTTGTTTGAAAATTATAAAATTTTAAATGTGTAATGTGATTTCAAATAAATATATCTATTTAAAAATAATATTAAAGTTTATACATATTCAACAAATCAAATGAAATAGATTAATTGATTTTATATTTGTTTTAAAGGTGAATACAAAATAATTTTTATTATGAAATTACAATTATAAATAATTTTATTATGGTGGAATAATAATAACTTAATTTTATTTATAGTTGTAATTTAACTAATTCTCTTTATATAAAGTTACAAATAGATTATACTACTTAAAAAATATTTTCTATAATTTTTGTATATTAAATTATTTTTAAATGTGTGTGTGTATATACATATATATATATATATAAATGTGTTTGTATTTAGGCAGATGATTTTATTAAAACACGGACATGTAACCAACTTCAATTAATTGCTGAACAAATGGAATATTTAAAACAACAAGCTATAAAAATTTTAGAAGATTCAAAACAGCAATTTGAGTTACATCATACAGCGTGCAATTTTAAGAAAATTCCTGGTCATATTTATTATCTTTATGAAAGACAATCAGGCCAAAAATACTTTGGCATGATTTCACCTGAGGTAATCATTTTTTTTTTAATTATTTATATATAGATATGAATGGATTTATGTATGTGTATTGTTATAGGAATGGGGTAAAAGTCCTCATAAATATTTAGGATGTTTTCGTTTGGAATCTGATTTATCATGGACTTCCGAGGAAAAGTTTGCTATTAGAGAAAAACAAATATCATGTTTACATAAAATTTTTAGTGATAATGTCAGTGAACCTATAAAGCAAGATAGAAAAAATCAGTTATCAATTATTGACATACCAATGGAGCATTAAAAGTGAACAAGATAATATGTATAAAAATAATATTGCATGCAATTTTGTATATATGTATATTTTTGTTTATATTAAATATCAGATTGAATTTGTTTTAAATAAAAAACATTTTTTTTTTTAAAAAAAGTAATTGAATTATTTGTTGATTAATTTGTAAAAGAAATGTTTGTACATATATAATAATTTTTGGTTTTAATTTTTTTTAATGTATAATAGTGTTTAAAAGGAAAAAATAGGATATTTGTTATTTTAAAGTCAATAACAGTGAAAATAATAACAAATTTTATTTTTACACATAATATTCTAACTTCAATTTCAGAAATCTAACAATGCACTAAAAAGTTACAATTGCAATACAATTTTCACTTTCTTGCAGTTACACTATTTCTTATAGACCTTTATGGTAGTTTACTATTAAACGAATGTTTATTATGTTCCATTTAAACGATGAGCTAAAAAAAATATTTTTTTATAAAAGATTTCAAATAAATTATTAAGTATAACAATTATAAATTTTGTAAGAAATATAAGCATTATCCATTTTTTCAATAATTTTGAATTTAATTTTTATCATTCAGTTATTTTTTACATAATTAACTTTAATAACAATACAAAAAATAAAAATATTTAAACATGTGTAACAAACTCAACATATGAACAATTAATATTTGTAAGAATATAAAAGTTTTTAAATAATTTTATAAAAATGTTCTGCTTATAAGTTTAAAAAAATATTTTAAAATTACCTTGTTTAGGTATTCGAAGACTTTGTGTATCATCGATAACAATTTCATGTTGTAAGGTATGAAAAAGGTAATATACAAAAAGCCTTTTTTTCTCTCCGACACATGGATCATAGAAACCTGGTAACTGACTCTGGAAAAATTCAATAATCATAACTATCAATTATATTTCATGTATAACTTTAAAAAACAAATAATTACCTTAGATGTTTCATATAAAACTAATTTACTATCTTTTACAAGACACTGCAATGGAATTCGTACATCAATTACTTCAGAATTTGAGTCATTAACAACTGTATCAACATCTGCTAATTTAAAATCTGAAAAAAGTTTAGCATACAATATAATTTTCTTTAAACATAAAAATAAATGCATCTACTTATAAATTATAATTATATACAATAAAGTATTTTTCAAACTAACAAAAACAAAGTCTATAGATGCTTAACAATAGTTAATAATAACTTTATTACCAGTGGAAAGATTTCCATACAGTGCTGTCACTATTATAAGACCTCGACGATTTTCTTCATCAGAACAAATACGAGCAAATGTTGCTTGCATTAATTCTATTGCTGCTAGAGCTTCACGGCGCTTTTCTTTTATTCTAAAAGATTTTTTTTAATCATTAATAAAATTAACAAAATATTTTATTTTTGCAGTACAAAACAAAAAATTATATAATTATATGTAATTTTTTATGAAATTTAGTTTTATAAGTATAAGCTCTCATAATTTTTTTCTAAAAACAATTATTCATTAAAAGTAAATCAACATACTAATAAATAATATGAATTATAAAAAAATCATTAAAATATTAAAACCACTTTTGTTATTTAAAATTAATATAAAAAAATGGATTCCATACATTGTAAATACTCGCTAAGAATATATTTTTTTTAAATATTCCATTCAAGTATATTACATAAAACAAGTAAATTATAAAAACAAACTTTATTTCATTTGCTTCACGTTGCTTCGCTTTTTCTTTCTCATTTTGTTCAAGTATATAAGGCTCAATAATTAATTTTTTAACAACTGCATATACCACTAAAGGAGCTAAAGTGGCATAAAAAATTGGTGCTGGTATTACTTCTTCACATAAATGAATAGGAAATGAATATATTTGGTTTGCACGAGTTACTCTGAAAGAAAATTCAATTATCAATGAAATAAAATATTTTATGTTTGAAAAATATTAATTTATAATTAGAAAATTAATATGTATATGTATTAGGTATGTGAATTAAGTATACTTTTAATATTGTTAGCATTATAACATTCAAGAGAATATGAAATATAATTACTAATAATTATTTTTACTATATCATCATATTTTATTTAGTACTAACTTTACTTTCAGAATTACTCCAGTTGGTATTCCAACTGCTACAGCTGCTGATAATGAACTATGACGAGACACTTTTTTTTCTGCTCCATATTCAATAATACCTCCAAATGTTCCTAATCTGAAATACTGTTCTTATTAAAACTAAATTTATCAAAGAAAATAATAATAAAAGTTTTACAGAATAGAAAATTCAGTAACTAATTTCTTAAAATAACAAAATTACCAAAATCATCACATAAGTCTTACTTCAATGATAATCGTAATTTCATCTCTCTTTGCAACATCTTTTTGGTATAGTTTATTGATAAATGTGAATGTGGAATACCAAATACCAAAGTAAAATTCATTAATGAATTTTCTGAAAATAATAACAATTTTATTATATGATATAAAGTAGTAGATACGATTAAAACAAATTTTTTTTCACTATTAAAAATATAATATTATTTTAAAAATACTTTCACTTTTATAATAAATCAAATTTTTTATATTTGTGATTTCATTTAACTAAATTACACATATATCTTCTCTTGAATATTATAGTAAAATTAAGATAAAGCCAATATATTCATTTTTGGTAATCCACTGTATCAAAAAAAAAAAAAAAAAATGCTTACAGTAATAAAGTGTAAAATTAAGAATATATGAAATTTTGAATGTTTTTTTTTTTTGTTAGTATTATTATTTTTTTTAATGCTTTATGAAATGTTAATGTATGCAATGCCAATTATATCTTAGATGTGTGTAATTTGTTTGAATTCTTAAGTAATAAATGCCCTAACTGTGTATAAATTCTGAACTATTATGCTTCTAGACATATTTTTTTTTAATTAAGGAAACTAGTATATACAGGATCTAATTTACTCATGGAATTTTAAACATAATTTTTAATTTTATATATTACCACTGTCTCGAACAATACTTGTAGTCATAGATGATTGAATACCAGCTCTATAGGTTAAATAACCTACTGTATGTTTATCTAATTGTGTAGCAAGTGCTGAAAGGAATAAACTAAAATTAAAGCTATTAATTTATGCTAAATTACTTTTAATTATTTAATTAACTTACTGCTAATAATTCCTGGTCGAATACCCTGCTGAGTAAATTGTAAAACAGTTGCAGCATTACAAAATACACGACGAGTTAATGTACGAAATCCTTTGAAAGAAATAACTGGTCCGTTTCCAGCACTTGCCTCTAATTCAATCCACCCTCGTTCTGATAAAAGTCTTCTACATGAAAGATTCACACTCCCTGCACCTTTATTCACAACAAAAAAATACTGTTATATAATTTGATTTTATAATTTATTACTTATTTAAATGGAAACAAAAAATTAACTGAAATACCAGTTCCGTTATGAGTACTAAGTTGACCAGAAAGTGTAGCAGTATCCCGAACTGTTAATGGAAGTTCTACTGATTGTGAAAAACTCATCCCTGAAATTTCTGTATAAGGAATGAAACTATCTTGCCTAAAAATAAATATTTTATTTATTTATACATACATATATATATATATATATATATATATATATATATATATATATATATATATATATATATGTATATGTATATATATATATATATATATATATATATATATATATATATATATATATATATATATATATATATATATATATATATATATATATATATATATATATATATATACAAGGCATTCAGGACTCTTTAAATAAGGTAAAGGCAACCTGTCTAAAGGAGTAAACCCTAAACAAAATCACTAACATGCCTGATCTGCATTGTAAGTATGACCAAGTACTAGTGAAGAGTAACATTCAATGAGATTAGTTTAGCAATGGGCTGATATAAGGTAATATAATGATGATGATATACAAAATATATACATATATACATACATACATATATATATATATATATATATATATATATATATATATATATATATATATATATATATATATAATGATGGACAAATATAAAGGTACACTTAAGATTTTAAGGGAAAAACACTTATTATAATCATAAAAATGTTTAAAAGTTTTTATAAAAAAAAGTAAACAAAAATATTAACTATATTTGTTAATAAACCTTATGTTTATTTATTAGCTTAAATAAATTTTAAGTAGGTATAAACTTTATTTTACAAGTTTTAGACTTATCTTCTCTTTTGTTTACCGTTTATATATATACATATATTTATTTCATTACGTAATTAAATTATCTAACACAAATGATTAAATATTACTAAAAAATTTATTATTACTAAGGGTACAGAGAAATTATCAGATATAATAATAAAAAATACTTACTCATATTCCAAATCATCATACTTGTTGAATAATTCAACAGCACGTATATTAACAGTAATAGCACCTCGAGGATTAGTACGTTGTTGTAATCTACGCTCAGCACGCTCTTTAGCGAGTCTTTCATATTCTGAACGAATTTCTTGTGGACTTCGGGTATATTCTACAACCTTCCAACCTTCGGTTAATAATCCTTTTACACCCACACTATCATAAATTGCTCGTTTATGTGCATCCGATAATACTGTATTATGGAAGAAAATAATATTAAATGCCATTTATACAAAAACACACACACACACACACATGCACACGTATATATGTATATATATAGAATACTTTCATACAAATTTAATACTTGTTAAAAAATCACCTTCATATGCTTTTTTAATTTTGTTAAATAAAATTTCCGCTTCCCTTTTTTTTTCTGGTTCCACATGTTTATCAGGATGATATAT
This sequence comes from Neoneuromus ignobilis, assembly GCA_029203775.1. Classification (NCBI taxonomy): domain Eukaryota; kingdom Metazoa; phylum Arthropoda; class Insecta; order Megaloptera; family Corydalidae; genus Neoneuromus; species Neoneuromus ignobilis. Next base: position 21,954,442 of record CP092091.1, on the reverse strand, counting down.
TCGACTTAATTTTCTATATGCATTACTTATTTCATCAGTTGTAGCCTGGAAGAATGTATTTTATTTAATATATAATTTAAATTAAAATATAAATTAACTTTATTTTCACTTCAATTATATATTCAAAATAAAAGCTTTATTTCAATTAAGTATTCAAAATTTTGTACTTTTCATACATTTTAATTGTACAAAAACTTAAACATTTTCTATGTAATCAATTTAAATAAAGATCATATAACATATTGTTTAATCTAAAAATAATGTTAACTAAATAAAAATTTAAATAAAATAATAACTACATTTTTTTAAAATAACTTTTAAATTCTAACCTCTACATGAAATAAAAATATATTAACTATTATATACGAACTAAATATTTTAGACTGAGATTAGATCAATCCATATATAATTTTTTTACAGCTAATATAAATAATTTCTTTAAAGTATTTTAATTCAATTTTTGTATTTTACTTCAATTATATTAATTGTGAAAAATCTATTTTAAATATATATAAATATATACATATATATTCTTACTTCTTTTGAAATATTTAAAAATGCATAATAATCTTCATCATTTAAGTTTTCATTATCTGAATCAAAATCCATCACAAAACTTTTAAAAAATTAGACTAGAAATATATAAAAACAACATGCAATTATGTAGAGTATATGACGGCAACGTGTGTGACGTATAAACGTTATTTATATAAGTTTGATACATACGAATACGAGCGCGTGTGTATGAATATAATATATATATTCTATTTAATTAAATCCTATATTTAATTTAATATTTTGAAAATACCTTTCATTATTCTTTTTAAAAACCAAATTTGTATGAAACTATTAAATATTTTTTTCATATATTGATAATTTAATCAATATCTAATGGTTAAAATATTGGTTGCATTAAAATTTTTATATAAAATAAAAATTTTCAATCTACCAAATGAATTACTATTTAAAACACCAATTTTTCTTTGTAAAATGTTGATATATCACTATTAGATACAAGTGTTTGTGGTAGTAATTCAATTGTGGAAAAATTCAACTACAAAATCTAAATTTAACTACAAAATATATTACATTAAATTGCTTTTTAAATTTGTTAAAGAGAGTATAACTTTTTAATAATAAATTACTTAAATAAAAAAGGATATAAATTTATTTATAAACAGCCTGTTATTAAAAATTATTACAAACACTTTAAATATGGCAATTGTTATAATAATCATAAATTTTCTTCTATATAATATAAACTAAAAAATATACAAAAGGGTTTTAGTATTCTGTATTATAATAAAACAAATTGAAAAATAAACACTATTAATTTTATAATTATATATTTTTATAAAGAACAAATATATACTACAAAATCACAAAAACTGATTTATAAATTAAAATTATGAATGTTTGAAATAAAAGACAGTTAATTTTAAATAACTATATAAAGTACAGGGTTTTTTTTTATTTTTAAAACAATATGTACAAGTTGTGTAAACACTATTAAATTTACTAATGTGTAAGCTCTTTCATGCGATTAAGAGCACTTCCAGCTTTAAACCATTCAATTTGTTGTTCATTCATTGTGTGGTTGAGTTTAATTTTTTCTACTTTTCCATTAGAGTGCTTTATATGACATTCCACTTGACTACCTGGTTTTAAATCCTTTAAATTAACTAGCGATATTTTGTCTGTAGGATCAATCTAAAAAATTGTATTTTTTAATGAAATCAAGTTGATAAATATTTATTCAATAATCAAACCTTGTCATAATCAGATGCATTTGCAAATGTAAGTGGTAATAATCCTTGTTTTTTGAGATTTGTTTCGTGAATACGAGCAAAAGATTTTACAATAATAGCACGACCACCAAGATGACGAGGTTCAAGGGCAGCATGTTCACGACTCGAACCTTCTCCATAATTTTCATCGCCAATTGCCACCCAACGAATTCCTACTGCTTTATATTGGCGAGCTACATCGGGTACTAGTCCATATTTTCCAGTCTGTTGATTTTTTACATTATTCATTTCATTATTTTCTGCATTAACAGCTCTGTAAGTAATTATTAACATTACCTGATAACATTACTTGATTTTTTATAAATTTACTTACCCAATGAACATATTATTTGAAATATTATCTAAATGACCACGATACTTTAACCATGGACCCGCTGCACTTATGTGATCTGTTGTACATTTACCTTTAACTTTTATTAAAATTGTCATATCTATAAGATCTTTGCCATCCCATTTATCAAAAGGTGAAAGTAATTGCAATCTTTCACTTTTTGGATTTACATCTACAGCTACACCACTACCATCAGAAGGTGGTGCCTGGTAAGTATCTACACCTGGATCAAATCCCTGTGATGGAAGTTCTGAAGCAAATGGATCTGACAATTTGAATTTTTTGCCATCCTTTCCTAAAATATAAATACAAATAAATAAATATATATATATAAATATATATAAATATATATATATATATATATATATATATATATATATATATATATATATATATATATATATATATAAAACACACACAAGAAAGAGGGACTGAATCAATGTGGAAAATTTTAGCATTCATTCAGCAGTGGAAAGAAAGGGGCTGATGATTATGATGATATATACATACATTATATATTTTTTCATATTTATAACTTCTTGAAACTTACAAAGGAATTTGATATAATAATAATACAGAAACTAAATTTAATAAATCATATCCAATAAAAAATAAATACCTTGTAATGTATCTCTTGTTGGATCAAAGTTCAAAGTTCCTGCAATACTAAGTGCTGTCACAAGTTCTGGACTAGTAACGAATGCATGAGTAGCAGGATTTGCATCATTACGACCAGTGAAATTACGATTATAAGATGTTACAATAGTATTTTTTTCTCCTTTTTTTACATCTTTACGATCCCACTGACCAATACAAGGGCCACAAGCATTAGCAAGAACAGTACCACCTAAAATAGGTAGATTTTTTTCAAAAAATTATTGACAAAATAAAAATATTTCTATACTGTACCAAATTTCCTGAATGTTTCAGCAATGCCATCTCTTTCTATAGTTGCTCTAATTTGTTCTGAACCTGGAGTTACATTAAATGGAATTTTAGATTTTAAACCATGTTTTAAAGCTTCAGTAACAATAGATGCACAACGACCCATATCTTCATATGAACTATTAGTACAGGAACCTATCAAACCTACTCTAATATCAAGCGGCCAATTATTTTTTTTTGCAGTACTTCCTAATTTATTAATAGGATGAGCTAAATCTGGTGTAAATGGACCATTTACATGTGGTTCAAGTGAGGTAAGATCAAGATCAATTACCTAAAAAAGATATCATTGAAATTAATATTTCCAGTATTGCAATAACAAGTAATGAAACTATTTAATTATATTTTTTATTTTAGTTCAATTTTTTATTTAATTTAATTTGAAATAAAACATTACTTGATCATAAGGTGCTCCTTCATCAGCTGTAAACAGAGTTTTTTGAAATTTGTCAGCTTCTTCAGCTACAGCTTGACGATTGGTGGCTTTTAAATAATTACTCATTCGAACATTATAAGGGAAAACAGATGTTGTGGCACCTATTTCAGCGCCCATATTACAAATTGTTGCCATACCCGTACAAGAAATACTATCAACACCTGGTCCAAAATATTCAACAATTGCACCAGTTCCACCTTTAACAGTTAAAATTCCCGCAACCTAAAAAAAACAACATTTTACAAATATCTACAATGAACATAATTTCAGTAATAGTATAAATGTATTTTTTTTTTGAAAATAAATAGAAATAATAAATAACAATTAAATTAATTAATAAAAATTAAGAACTTTTCATATTATACTATGATTACAATTAGTTACCTTTAAAATTATATCTTTTGGTGATGTCCAACCTTTAAGTTCTCCTGTTAATTTCACTCCAATTACTTTAGGACATTTTAGTTCCCAAGGAATATCTGCCATTACATCAACAGCATCAGCACCACCAACACCAATACATAAACAACCTAAACCACCTCCATTAGGTGTATGACTGTCTGTGCCAATCATAAGAAGTCCTGGAAAGGCATAATTTTCTAAAATAATCTGATGAATAATCCCGGAACCAGGTTTCCAAAAACCAACTCCGTATTTGGCACCAGCTGTTTTCAAGAAATTATAAACTTCTTGATTAATGTCTATTGCACGTGCAAGATCTTTTTCTCCGCCAACCTAAAATTATATAAAAAAGGAAAGTTAAACTTTTTAATTCATGTAAATAAAATTAAATCACATTTCATTTTAATAGTTATATAAATATTAAGCTTATATATGATTGCAAGCATATATATAAACAAACCTGTGCTTCAATTAAATGATCACAATGAATGGTTGAAGGAACTGCTACTTTTTTTAAACCACTTGAAATAAACTGTAACATAGCCATTTGGGCAGTAGCATCTTGCATAGCAACACGATCAGGTCTAAGACGTAAATATGATTTACCACGTTCTATTTCTTGCTTTTCAGGTTCATTAATATGGGAATATAAAATCTAAAATATTTGTCATTTTATTTTTATTTCAAAACTTACAAATGTATATTTTTTTTTAACTGATACAAATGAACACTAATGAAAATTAAATATTACAGCAGTAAGTTTAATTTTAATAACAATTTACTTTTGTAACAAAATATTTGAAAGTACATAAAAATAATTTTTAAGGTTCATGAACATAATTAGATATACACTTTTTAATATATACATCAACATATAAAATTAAGAACTGTTTAACGTATATCAAGATAAAAATAGTAACATATTTAACAGACCTTACCTTTTCTGATAATGTCAATGGTCGATTTAAACGTGACTTTACAATTTTGAGTGTTGATTCAAGTTTTTCATATGGCAAATAAGCACTGCTATCGAATTTGCTCATTGCAACTTTGGCAGCTGCAGCCACTGGTGAGAAGTGAAAACATCTTCGTTCCACATTCATAAGTTTAAAAAATGTTTTGCTACCCTATAATACACATACACATTTATAGATATACATGTATATATATATATATATATATATATATATATATATATATATATATATATATATATATATAAATATATGTCTATAAATACTAACAAACATGTAAATGATGTAAAATTGACATTTATGTATCTATAAATAAGTCTTTTATATTTCTTCAAATCCAAACTTATACAATAATTTAAAAGAGAAAAAAATAATAGAAGAATAATGGAATTTTAACATTTTAATAAATTTGATACCTAAAAATCTAAACATCAATCAATAATAAATGAAGATTTATAAAGGTTGTTATGAAATATTTAATAAACAAGTCATACTTGATAAAATTAATTACTTATCATTTAAATAAATGTAACAGGTTAGGGTTAAATAATAGTTTATTATAGATAAAAAGTACATTTTAATATAGATGAATTTTATTTGTTATGAACAAATTGTATAGAAATTTCATTGATTATATAATAATTTTGCTGAATTGACAAGTTATTGATGAAAGTACTGATAGATAGTTAATCAAAATATTTTAAAATTATTGATTGTTTGGCGATAAATTATCATCTATAAAAATTTATATTTATTTTTTAAAGTTCTAATGTATTACATAAACATTAACTGCGATCTATTACTATACGAGTATTGTTCAGTCATAAGTCTATCTTTTTTTATTCTTTCACTCGACGTAAGTTTGTTACCTCGTGATTTAAGAATTGGCCTCTACAATATGCACGTAAATAATTATGTCGAGGTAAACAAGCATACGTATTTGATACATTTTTAAAAAGTACAACACTCACCTGGCGATGCAAAACTCCCGTACAGTACGCCATGGTTCGCGTTCAAAATTATTTCAATTATTCTTTACGATGGCCCTTTCTTCTCGGTTACACAAGTTGCAATGGCTGGTATTTAACTGTACGAATTTACTTTGGTGCGCACGCATTTTAGAAGTCGATAGATTCTATTTTTTAAAAGCACATTTATTTCTTATTCGTATTTCGTATGCATATATACACAATATTTGGATATGTATGTGTATGATACATGCAATATATATATATATATATATATATATATATATATATATATATATATATATATATATAAATAATTTAATACAAAATTAATTAAATGAATATTTATTTTATAACATTTATGAATTCAACGCTATATTATTTCTAATGATATTTATATTATTCTATCACAGTCATGTGACAAAATTATTGAGATTATATATATATATATATAATAAAATTTTTATGAATACATTTTTTATCCTGTAAGATATGATTAATTGACCGTTACTTTTCAAACTATGTTAATATTTTTTAATTAAATTAATTTTTTTACATATTTTTAAAATAGCAATTAATTAATCTAATATCACGAAAGTTTATAAAAATACTTATTATTCATTTTAGAACGTAAAATAATGTATTATATTTTATAATGTAGTATTATCATAATGATGATGGAATGACCATTGAATGCGTACCACGGAATGAAATTAATAATAAGTAATTATTGTTATTATTATAAAATCTCCTAGTGTTACAGTAAGTGATACATTTGTGTAAAAATTAATTAGCCGCAATGCTAAAATAATAATTAAAAATTGATTTGAACAATTCGTACTATATTTATTTTTTTATTGCAATGAGTGTTTATAAATAAATTGTATTTTTTGTCTTTCTCTTTAATTTTTTTTTCTCTATATAAATATGCCGCATATATATATATATATATATATATATATATATATATATATATATATATATATATATATATATATATATATATATATATATATATATATATATATATATATATATATATATATATGTATTTATATAATGATGATAAGCAGAAAATTTGGAAGTATACAAAACTCATATAAATTAAAAGCAAATAATAAAATGTGATTAAATCGTCATTCCTTACATAAAAAATCAAATGTTGCTCAGGGACACCCACGAATACAATATTCAGGCGCCTGAAATGTGGGTCAAACAATACGGATATGTATATGCGATCGACAATAAAAGTGGTTATATTAATTTTAATATGACTCAATCATATAGTAAGTATTTTAATGTACAATAATATTTTTAGAAACGTTTGTACATGTCATCAATGATCTGCAGGTTAACGTTACGAATTTTATTATTTTTTTACACAGATGTGTAGATTGTTGTGGCGTTCATTGATGCGATATACTCGTACAAGGATTATATTAATATGTGTATAATACAAACATATTATTTTTTAACTGCGGTGTGTATAAGTTTTATTTATATTTTTTCATTTTTTTGCTCTTTAGTTGAAATGAATATTATAATTAATGATTACCTGCATACATACATATACGCACACACACATAAACACACACACACACACACACACACACACATATATATATATATATATATATATATATATATATATATATATATATATATATATATATATATATATATATATATATATACACGAGGGTCGTTTGAGAAGTATGGAAAAAAATAAGAAAAACTAAATTGAAAAATTTAATGTAATTAATTAAATTAAACAATAAATAAATTTACCATACTATATATATATATATATATATATATATATATATATATATATATATATATATATATATATATATATATATATATACACACACACAGATACACGCACACACAATACGCCCTTCTTCCTTCTGTAGTTCGGTAATAGATTCCAATTTTGGAACAATTCTTATATTAATACATTTATCTCTCTTAATCTAAAAAACTTTAAATGATAAAGGCGGTGTCTTGAAAAGATTGGAATGAAGAGTATTTTATACTCGAGTACCTCTAGGAGAGATACAACTTTCTTCAATCTGTTTTTTTTTTTCAATTTCATTTTTAGCGTGTGAACATTTTTGCCGTAGAAAGAAAAAAGTTATTTTTTGATTAAAATTCCTTCAGATCGGATACTTCATAAAAGCTTTAAATATGTAAAATAAAGACGCAAGCCTTTGTCTTTTTTCCCGACTTTTTTACTGAAGTTACAATATTTTATCATTTCATTTGGACTGTTGAACTTAAAATGCCTATTTAGTATGAAACGAGCAGCCTATCTTTGATTTCTTACTATTTCTCGTTTTTGTCATGGAATATGGATCCCACACGCTTCCACAGTACTCAAATAAACATTTCATCAAATCCAACAATGCGTTTTCTTTAACGACTGTATTACATTTCTTGATGTTCTTTTACAAAATTTAGGGTATAATGAGTTTTATTTGAAATACCTGAATATATCCATCTTTGATTAAGAAAGAGTGTAATGTGATCCCGAGATATTTTCATAAATCAGATGCTGTAGTTTCACTCTATCGATAGAGTAGGATGAATAGATAAAATTTTGTCTATTAGTAAATAGAAAAAAGACATTTCTGAGAATATATATATATATATATATATATATATATATATATATATATATACACATACAGGTAGCCTAAATGAGACTGAAGGTTTAGACACATATTTACATATTATATCATTCATTTAAGAAGGAAGTTCAAGACAAGAGAACACATATTAATATAAGTAAAAATGTACCACAGCTTAGCTCTTTTTGTAATATAATATTTTTGATAAAGATTAGATTTTTTTAAAAGAAAATAACTGTTTAACACAACGCTGTCCAATTAATCTTTTTTATTTTTAATGACCTATTTTTAACATAAAGTAGAAAAAAACTGCAGTTTGTATAAAAATAGATCACAGAGATTTATAATGCAAAGGAATTTTGTTTGAAACGTTCATTAATTAAATTATATACGATAAAATACTATGTTACGCATTTATCTACAATATAATTTTTTCCACTTTATCGAGAAATGTTTTAAAAACACTTTCAGTTTATACAAAGATAAATAAATAGAAATGACAAAAAATAATAACTAAAAATGTAAAAAGCAATATGATTTATATGAAGTATAATATATTCCATTTTTATACAGGTTTCAAGAATTTTTATGCCACTATCAATTTGAATAATTGTTTGATATACATGTTTTGTGAATTTTAGAAAACAAATTTTGTACGTTATAAAATTCGTTATTTTTATTTATACCGATTATAGTTTTTTTTTCAAATATTTAATATAAATTTTTGGTAGATATTAGTATGTACTGAAAATGTGTTACAATTTTCTTAAAATATTTATTTTTAGATGCAAATGAAATTATTCATAATAGTATTTAATATATAATACATACATATATATATATATATATATATATATATATATATATATATATATAATTAATAATTTTTTTTAAATTACTTCATGATAAATTATCTTGATATGTAATATAAAGCGTGGGCGCTTTCCTTTCAACAGCAGCTATGTTTTTTTAATTAATATTTTACATTTACAAGTTAATATGTTAAATAAGTTAGTGCCTGCTTTGTAGCATTTCTTCTAAAATGCAAAGAAACATTTAAATATTATATATATATATATATATATATATATATGTATATATATGTATATATATATATATATATATCCAGTCACACAAGAGCCTTGGGCGAGGCCTTCATCCGACAGTGGATAGAAAGAGGGTGTTGCTGTTGAAAATATGTATATGAGTCGTTTGAAAAATTACTTAACAACTAAGAACAATCAATCGTCTAATCAATTGCTAGATGTAATCTAAAAATTAGTCTGATAAGTAAAAAAAATGTTTTTTATTTATTTAAGTCAAATGTAAAACATTTTTTAATTATTGAAATGAACAATAAATTTTGGTATAAACTAGTTTTTTAAATGTTAAATATTATAGTAAATTTTAAAAAAAACATATTTTAAATAACTGGAAAAATTCCAAAAAAAAATCAAAAAATTCAAATAACTACAAAATATTTTGTTTAGTTTTATTTTATATTATCCAAATTTGTTAGTAATTATTTTTTTTAATTATAACTACCTGATTAATCGTATGTATATATATATATATATATATATATATATATATATATATATATATATATATATATGTATGTATGTATGAATGAATGTATATGATTGTAAAAATACATTTATTCTTAATGTGTATAAAATAAAATTGTACGAATTCTTTGCACATTTAAAATTAGTGAATGTTAAAATACAAAGAATCATATCGAAATTAAATTATTTGTTTTCCTTTCCAATAAAAAGTTATATTAAAATTTAATAATTAATTTATAAAATATACATGTTCTTTTAATCTACTTTCAAGTAAATACGTACTATATGTAAATAAATTAAATACAATGTAAGTAAATTAATGTATTCAGAAATGAAGAAGATGCGTCTTGAAACTGCATTAAAATTGCAAATTCAATTAGAGTTCTACTTCACATTACGTCAGATATAAATTAAAACGGACACTTTTTAAAAACACGTTTATGTTATGGCGTTACCGATAAGGGTCTAACTAACATAAGCGACTTGTCATTTATTCACTGTTTTGTATTTCATTATTTATTCATTAATCTTCATTATTCGATTGGGCACACGTTTGTAGGCGAACGTTTTCAGTTAACACTGTAAAGCATGTTGCCATCAATGGTTGCACTATAATATTTTTGCGTAATAATATACTGACTTTTTTCAGTTTCATATACACATTCATATTTAAACAGAAAGGTATTTGCATACTGATAGCGAAACTGGATTAAATATAGTAGATCAAAAATATAATTGTTACTAAGAATACGGTGTGTTATTTATGATAGTTGAATAGTTTGTGCAACGTTTTGTATACGAAGTGTAACAATAAATTTTTTGAATTGGCTTTATGGCTCGTTCAAAAGTTGCTTGTGGCGTTATGATGTAAATTCGACATGTTTTAATAAGTCTAAGTTATATTGTCGTTTAAAAATAATAGTACCATTCCTTATGAGGAATTTGTGTTGAGAATAGGAAAGGTATCTTTATTTTGAAAAAAATACTGCAATGAATTGCCATTTAACAATTTTTCATTTTTAAACAGAATATAAAGTTGAACTATACTTGCAATTTACTTTCATCTTATTTATGCATTTATATACACATGCCAGTTGATTAAATACTTATTTTATAATTTCTGTGCTATATATTTGGTTTATTTTTTGATTATATATATATATATATATATATATATATATATATATATATATATATATATATATATATATATATAGAACCCAATATAAATATATAAAGCAAAATTTACATTCTAAAATAAATTAAGAATTAGATTAGCATTTACAGTTGTTGATGGTGTAAAAACTTGAAAATTGGAGAATTCCAGTTGTAATAAACGTTTGTGTACATTATAGTATATATATATATATATATATATATATATATATATATATATATATATATATACATTAGAGCAATATTTGTAATTAATTTATTTGTCATATTACTTATTGATAAGTCTGAAAACAATTATTTATTATGAGAACTTTAAAAGTATACAGAAAAAAATAAATTTCCCGGAATAATATATACTATATATATATATATATATATATATATATATATATATATATATATATATATATATGTACATATAGATCAAAAAAATAATGTAAAAAAATTCTTAGAGACACAACAAAATAAACAGAAAGAGAATAGGTATTTAACTGATTTATAGGTTATGAAAACAGATAAAAGTTCACGATGTAACATCAAAAAAATAAAAAGTACATAGTTCAAACACATTGCATGATTAAAAAAGAATGGATGGTCAACAAAACTATATATATCGAAATAATATCATAAAAACCCTTACGATAAAAAAATAAAAAGAAATAAATGATCAGATGACTTTAAATGTACAGAAAATGTTTAAAACAGAAAAGTAATGAATTATTCAAATTACGTTTAATAATTCATATATATATATATATATATATATATATATATATATATATATATATATATATATATATATATAAATATATATTCCTAATTATAATAGCATTTTTTTTCATTGTTTTTACACTTATATGTATTTATAAGAAAAAAGTACGTGATTACATTTATTATACATATTTATATTTTATTAACAAATGTAATAAAACATGTTAATTTCCAAACATGACTAGTTATTTTAAATTATTTTAATATAAGTTGCAATAGTTTTAAATTATATTATATTGCATTTTTGAATACCAATTTTAGATGTGAAATTTTTTATAAAATAAAATTATGGTTTCACTTATTTTTAGAATTAATTTATTTTTTTTTCAAGCTAAGACGTATATGCATATAGGTGATGTAATAATAATAATAATATATATATATATATATATATATATATATATATATATAAATTATTATTATTTGCACCATATACAATAATTAATACATATTAATTCTAAAAATTAATGATTATAGAAAATATAAATTTCATTCTTAGAAATAAGTCATATATTTTCCATCATGGTTATTTAATAAATAATGATAGTGATTAAATTATAGAAAACATTGAAATATTATTTCAATTATTTTGTATAAATATAGTAATCAAGTCACACGCTCTAGTTAATAAATTCATTTTATCTATTACAGGACTGGTCAATTTTTCTTTTTATTTTACATTGCCTTAAAGAAAGTAAAATTGTTTTTTGGATATTATATATTTATGAAATATTATAAAGTAATAACTACATATTCATGAACAATTTGGAAATGAATATTCCATAATTGCAAACAACCCCGATTTATACTTTTAAGATTATTATTATTTTTTGTAATTTTTAATATTAAAGGAAAAATCTAGTAAATATTAAGAACATAATAATAAATAATAATTTAATTTAGTAAAATTTTATGGGAATGAAGTAGTACTTTGCTGTTTCAAATAAATAGTCAGTATCAAAAGATTTAGTTATTTTAGGACACTATAAGAACTTTTTAAACTACTCATAATATATTATTTAAATAACTATTTTTATTTCCACTTAATTGCTTAAAAAATGAAATAATTGTCGAAATAATAAAACAATATATCTACAGTATTTATTTAATAATATTTACCAACTTTATATATCAGATAAATAAACTTATTAAATATTTATTTAAAGATTAATGTTGAATACATATGAGCTCCATTAATTTTAAGTTGTTATCATATAATATGAATTGCTAATTCATATAATTGTTAGGAACTACATTTCAATTACTCTAGTTTATTTTCAAAAAAGTATTATTATTTTAAAACAACTTTGAAAATAAATTTATTAAAAGACGAGGTATTCTAAATATACGTATTAATACTTCAAGTTTAATTTTCTATAAAATAAATACAGCCTATTTTTTGTTAACCGAATTTGAAAACTGATTAATTGTTAATGAAAGTTCAATGATTACAAATAATGGTAGATCTTTATAAAGGTGTTACAATCTTGATAAGAGCTTTAATACAAATGAAATAATATCACTTTATAAAGTGTTTAATAATTATATATTCTTCATTTTATTTATTGATGTGCATTTCGATGAAATTGTCATTATATAATCCAATAAGTGATTATTGCCCATTTGTATAAATATTTGTCGAATTGGAGCGAATGATCTATTTGTCACAGTGCTAAAATGAATAGTACCTTTATAATAATTTAATTCATTATATTTAAAATCTGAATTATATTTAATTAGCTAATTGAAATTTAATCTTTAGCAATTAATATATAAAGAAAAAATATAATCAAACTTAATATCACAAAGAATAGGTTAGCTTTTGAGTAAAAACAGTACAGAAGAAAGTACAATGGCCCTAAGATATAAGCAGCAAGCATACTTATAATGGATAAGTAAGAATAAAATATGGACTCAAAATTGTATAATGCACATATTTCAGTGTTTTTAAGTATTTTATTAGAATTTCTGTTTCAAAGCACTTTTGAATGGTTATTTATTCATTTATGTACAGTTTTGATTATGATATTATTATCGTGAAATTTGTTTTTCTGAAAATTTCCTCATTATTCTAAATCAATTAATTCCTTTATTATTGTAAATGTTAGAGAAAAATTAAAGTTATACGACAAAAGTGGAAATAATTTTGATTTTGAATTTATTTATGCTTTTATTATTCAAGTTATTATATAAAGACAATTATTGTATTATATAGAAAAAAGCAGTTTGCATATTGGGATACACTTTTCTTTGTTTTTATTGATATTTTCAATTTTTGGGCGAATTTAAGCAAATATTCACCAATTTATGTATACTGTTGAAGTATTTAACATATTTTTAAAGATCCTTTCTATTGTATTTTAGAAAAACTGATAAAAAATACATATTTTAATAATTATATAGTTAAATGATCTTTATTATTATTCATTACAGATTTATATGCATTTTTGTAAAAAGTACAATAATTTACTCATTGTAGAAATTACACTAAATGAATTATTTGCTAAAAAATACGTTTTTTAAAAATATTATTAATAAATTGGTTCAAAGATAAAGAAAAATTGCATAAAAAATTATACATTATATATATATATATATATATATATATATATGATATATTAACACATGTCTTGACCATCCCTGATATAATTTATATGAAATAATGGAAAATTTAAAAAGTCACTTGACACTGATTGGATCGGACTTAATTTTTAGTTTGACGTTTATAAATAATCATATGAATGTATTTCTTTTTGCGAGTGAAGGTTTACATGTGTAAAAATATATTAATTAAATTTTAATTCGCAGCTTGCAATATTTTTATTCTATCGTAAATATTAAACAAAATTTTATGTAGAACAAAACATGAAAGTTCTTAATAGCTGTCATTTATAGCAACTTATGTAAATAAATCTGTGTCACAAAGTAAAGTTACGCAAAAAATAATATAAATTATATATAAATTATATATATATATATATATATATATATATATATGTATATATTTCTTCTTTCTTTGTAATATTTAATATAGAAAGTTATTGAAATATGGATTTTCCACGTATAACACGTATGAACACACATACAAAAATACATGATTTTTATATAAGTTTACAGAGGTGTATTATATATATATATATATATATATATATATATATATATATATATATATATATATCAGAACCAATCACATTTCTCATAATATATTTCTATAATTATAAACCACTATGGTGAACCCACGATACTCACTAACTCTTTTTTATATATTATTGATTATATTTTAGGATTATTTGAATAAAATAAACAGATTAGATTTAAGGGATATATAATAGAAAAATAAATAAATATAATTATCAAAATTATATATTTTAATTTTGATTGATATTTGAATCAAATTTTAAATTAAAATTTTATTGAAAAATTATAATTTATTGTATTATAATAACAAATAGAAATTGCAGTCTATGAATACATAAAATATATTAAGAATAACGGATTTGTAGGCAAAGGAAGTAATAAATTGAACTCTTAAAATTAATTTATAAGAAATTGATTTAAAAATCAAAATTTATAGTAACAGAATACAAAATATCACCGATTTTATGGAAACAATACAAAAAATAATTTTTAAAATATGGTACAATATTATTTAATTTTGATTTTATTGGTAGAAAAGTATATTCTGTTTTACTTGTGTCAAATAAAATGGCAGATACAATACGCTTATGAATCTTCACTATAAAATGAGTATTGTGTAGTGTTGCATCATTGTTAATAGAATATTTACAATTTTTTTTAAGAAATATTTTATTAGAGTAATCTTTGCAGACTGAAGAAGACACATGATGTCTGATAATGTTTTCGATACAAAAAAATCCGTTCTAGTGATTTTGTCTTCCTAAAAAACTTTCAGCAATTAATAACAATATTTTAAAGCAAACAGTAACCTAAAATTCATGATTAATTTCATGAAAATTAGTAGATTGATTTAAGATCATTGTACAATAATTCTGAATAATTTGAAAAAACTTAATGTTTAGGTACTATATGAATTATTTTATTTACAATTGACGATTTTTAAGATTTTTCTTTCTCGTTGAGAAAATGAACCATTTTTGAAACTATTTATGACAGAAAATCAAAAATGGGTTTTGTATAGTAAGAATTTTTTACACATCTTGTATATTTAACTGATATGGTACTTTCGGATTATATTTTATTCTGATTTTTAAAAAAATGTATTAATTGAATTTAAAAAATCAAATTATATATTGAGACTTTTTTCACATTCAATCCTATATCCTTTTTGAGAATGGAGTAAATAAATTTCTTAAAAGATGAAAGAGTAATAAAAAATAATAGAAATTATAACGTCGATTATATTTTATAATATTTCTGATTACTGTGTTTAAAAAAGGAAAAATATTTTTATTTCATACATCAAAACGGAAAATATTTTTCCAGCAATTTCCATATATGTATGGATTAAATAATTCCATTAATGAAATTATTAACGTTCTCTTTAAGTAGTTTAATTAAAGAGTAAAATTAATTAACGGATGATTATTTTACAAATAACTGTCTATTCTTGCAAGTGATAAATCTTTTGTCAAACAGGATCTATTATCAAGCGACAATAATTATTATGTTGATTAAGATTTTTTTACATATCGGTAATTAATTGAATGCACGAGATTTAGATTTTGTTTGAAAAACGAGCGATAGTTTTTCCTTGTTGAGGGTTACTTGGGAGTGGCGGATGCGATTGCGTGAAAGACAGTGGCCAGTGACTATGCTGACATGTTGACGATGGTGTCAGTTCAGTGTCGGCGTGATGCAACGCACAAAACGTTCTGTATGGTCACAAACTAGGCCAAGTGATTGCCAATAAATGAAATATATATACTCTCTACACGATACTCATGGTCGACGGCTACCTGATGCACTACTAGTCAATGACTCACTGCACTAATTTATTTAAATAACCATGTGATTACGTATCTACAGAAAGATTTTCTATATCACAAGTATAATAATTAGATAACAATATCTATTGACCGTTTCAGATCCGTTTGACCAAATATTTTCAAATTTGATCCGGGTTTAATTTATTACTAGAGTAATGCACATTCTCTTGCACTAAATAGTTTTATAAATGTAAACGACACGACAAAATTATTAATTTATGATTATATAACAGTGAATGTTATACGTCTGATGTGTAATTATCGTTTTCGAAAAGAAAGTTGCCGTTTCGGATTTTCCGTCACAAGAATGGAATTAAAAATAAAAAATATTTTTTTACGATTTGAATATTGAGCATTTGGATAATTAATTATATGTAAAATAGAAAGTTTGGAAATGTTAAAAATGTAATGCAGATTTAATGATTTTATTAATTTTATTTTATTTTTTACACCCTATACAAAAATTTGATTTCTCTTTTACCCCTTTCTCTTTACATATATATATATATATATATATATATATATATATATGTATGTATGTGTATGTATGTATGTGTGCGTATGTGTGTGTGTAAATTCATGGCGTTCTGTAAGTTGAGGATAATTTATTAGCTAAAATATACTTATATTAAACTATACAGGTACGAAAAATTGGCGGATCATCAAAATGTATATTTATTAAAAGAAGATTATTAGACCGAGATAAAATATCGAAAATTTATTTTAAATAACTTTAAAATAAAAAAAATATCAAAAGAAGACCTTTAAAAAATCTCTGTTATCTTTTAGATAATGTTAATAAATAATGACCAAAAAAATGAAAATAATTAAGAAAATACGATTATATAATGATATATAATGATTTTTTCATTTTTTACACATAAAATCTTTTTAAACTCATCTTTTATAATAATATTATATTTCAATTCAATATGAAAAACATCATTTTTAGGATATCATCTTTCTAAGTATATTTCGTTATTTTATTGCAATTATGTTATTGTAATTATCTAAGAGTTGTTGATTTTTCGATATAAATACATCAAAGTATTATAATATCTTTTAATGATTATATGTTTTTGATGTTTTTAAAAAGATTATTTCTCTCTTAGTAAATATTAAAAAAATATATATAAAAATTAATCAATAATTAAATCTGATCAATAATTTATAAAAAATATAATGTATAATTGTAATTGCAGTCTACAGAAATTATTTATAATTTTAATAAAAAAAATTGAAAAATAGATAATTTTATTTGGATAAAAAGCAGTTTAATGAACTGAATCTAACTTGAATCCTTGTTAGTCTAATAAGAAAATTAAAAAGGTATTTTTCCGTGTCTTTTGGAATAATCCTTCAAATTTCTTTCAAAACCTGAGAAGAAAATATAAAAAGATATTTTTGAATAAATTCACAACTATTTATATAAATATTGAATGTATTTTTAGAAAGCCATTTAAGTGAAATGTCACCCTGCTCTTATTTATTGAAGAATGTAATCATTGTTTAATCAAGATCCATAATGACGATTATGTAAAGGTTTGATTTTTTTTACACAATATCTATTGATCTATTTATCTGTCAATGCATTTACATGTATATATATATATATATATATATATATATATATATATATATATATATATATATATATATATATGGATTGTACATATCGGCCTTAGTATTCATTCAAAAATTCAAGGAAAACACGAGGCGTGGTTGTAATGAACAACTTTAAACATAAATGGATAAATACACGTCTATATTTTCGCGATTAATATTTTTAGTTTATTTAAATCATTAATATATTGTAGTATAGTACGTCCTTGTATCTTTCATTTTCTTAGATTATTTGTCAATCTTTACAAAAATTCTAATTTTGAAGTGTTCCCATTTTAGTCATTTACATGTCATGAGTTCGAATTAACATTTGTGAATTATAATATTTTAATTTGATGTTATTTATTACATGATTTTTAATAGTGTTAAGTACATTTTCTGTATTTACATACAAATATGTACATATAGACACACACACACACACATATATATATATATATATATATATATATATATATATATATATGTGTGTGTATATATATATATATATATATATATATATATATATATATATATATATATATATATATTTATACAGGAAATACATTAAGAAAAACCTAATGTTTTCTATTTTTAAAAAAATATATATAGAAAAGTCTTGTGATTTAATTTTTATTTGGAGTTTATTGTAAAAAATATTTTAATTATCTTTATTGAAGTTAACTGTCATCTTTTAGATAATTGATTTATTTCATTAAAATAAATTGGCTCATTTTCAAAAGCTTAAAATTTTATGAAATTAATTTATAAAAGCTATTCTAAAACATTAATAAAAAATTGTTTGTTTAGAAAAATACAGTGATTTCAATAAAAACTTCATAACTAACAATAATAGTTTCATAATAACTAAACAATTTAAGGTATGAGGTAGAATCTCAAAATTCAATTAGTTTAATTTCTGAACGATTTTCCGTGCTATGTGAAAATTATTACTTTCATATTACACAATAGAAGACAATACTATCTGTGTTTACAAAAAAATGATTTTATGGTCGACTTTTTTATTTCAATTATCGAACTGTATAAAATAATAGTTACAAATAATTATTTCAAGCTTTCTTTTAAGGTTCCATTAATAACACAACTTAAGTTTTTTTAAATAAAAAAAATGTATCTATTTACTATCGAGGCTGGAATTTCTTTTATATGAATAAAAGCTCTCAAATATTCTTATATTATCATTTTTATCTCTGATAAAAATATGTCTTTCGCCCAAAAACATTCCTTTCTTTTAATGACGAAGATTTTAACAATGCATGAAAATTCGAATTATCAAGTGTTTTTTTTTCAGTTTGGGATTCATATCACTCACAAAATCTCGTATATTAATGTTTATAAATATAGGGTTATCCAAATGTGACACCTAGATTTGTGTTTTATTAAAAAGAAACATGCGTTTAGTTTTTTTTCTTTTAAATAAAACATAAATCTAGGCGTACCATTTGAATGATCCTATATTTTGAACGAAATGTTATTATCGAGATAGAAGTTCGAAAAATTCATAAAAATGCATTATTTTATGTTTATAAATTTTATTTAGTATTTAGAGTTCAGAAATTATGATAACTGTTTATTATAAAATATTTAATTTAATAAAAATGAATATTGCTTATTATAACAATATTTAATTTAATAAAAATAATCATATATAAAAATACCTCCAAGAAATATTATTTTGCTGACGCAAGTTTTCTTAACAAACAATGTTTTTACAAAGCAAGTTAATGATACTCCAATATATAATAAAAATGTTTAAAATATACAATACTATTTATTTGTTTTTCATTTATGATTTTTTTTAAATAAGATATTTTTTTCTTATGCTCTTACATCTATATATGCACACATATATATGAACGTATGTATGTATATATTCGTTAATTATTGGTTTTAATTGCTAATATCGTTATCTTTCATTCTAATTTGAATAATATTTGTCATTCATGATAATATTGAAAGATTGTTTGACATTCATATACATATATATATATACACGAGGGTCGTTTGATAAGTGTGGTAAATTTATTTATTGTTTAATTGATTTAAATTTTTCAATTTAGTTTTTCTTACTTTTTACTATACTTATCAAACGACCCTCGTATATACGTATAAGGCAATAAGATAGTATCAAACAAATTTACCTTTTGTTGTTAACTATCTTATTACCTTATGTTTATATATATATATATATATATATATATATATATATATATATATATATATATAAATGTATGTATAAGGTAATAAGATAGTATCAAACAAATTTACCTTTTGTTGGTGTCACTTTGTGGTCCTTCAAATTAAATATGTTTTAGACACATATATATCACGCTTTAACTGGCCTTTCATTCGTGTTGTTTTCAGCACCACTTGTAACAACAAATCAATTGCCGATTTGTTAACTAAGCTCTCCCAAATTAAGAAGTGGTAAAACATGAATTTAAATGATAGGTATAATAGTAGTGGAAACAAGTTGTTAGTTTTAACAAAGATAATATTGATCTGATCCTTCATAAGTAGTTCAACTACTGCATACAGTGAATAGTTATAAGACCCTTCTAGTTTAGGATCAAATAAATAAATCAAATAATTTTTGTGTTCATTGAAACACATAGATCTCGTATGTTGAACAGATCTCTTCAATGATATAGTACTTGTCGCGATGGTTATTAAGTGTTAAACTGAAAATACAACAATATAAGAGCAACATGTTGAAATTCTTTTTATTTTTGATACTTTTCGAAGTAGGTTTTCAAATTATTGCCGCAGATAATAAATGTTCGAATGTGGAATCAAATGGACTGAAATTAGTATGTTATGTGGAATCCACAACTGTGAAAGATATTGATATCTGCTCATGTACACATGTGATACTGAATAATAAAATTGCTAATAAAGAATATGTACATAATTTAAAGACGGTCAATTCGAAGTTGAAATTCTTGCGGGAGCTGGATATATCCAATACAGTAAGTACTAATAACATTTACATATATTCAATTTTTTTCGTTTCAATTATGTTCATATAAATGACATTAAAAATACTTTTAATAAAATTAAAATGTACTACTAACCAATTAAAACTAATTTGAGTATTTTTATAACTTATTATAATTTAGAAATTTTAAATAAAAATGAATGTAAAAATATGAATTAAAACTTGTAAGTAATAATTTAATTTAAATTAATTTTGTTAAAAAAATAGTTATTCAATTTGTTTTAATTCGTTATAATAAGGGTAGCCTAAATGAAACTGAAGAGTTTAAACATATTTAATTACTATAATTTACTATTCTTTACTATACTTCAGTCTCATTTGGACCATCCTATATATTAATATCATGAATACTTTTAAAATTTAAAATTAAAGCATAGTCATCAGGCCAGTACAAATTTAGGATAATTAAAAATGATTGTTAAAGACAAATACTAAATAACATTTAAAACATATGTAAATTGTACAAGAACTATCAATCTTTATTTATACAAATTATAGTATTTTTTTTTATTATTTCATTTAATACATGTATTTGGACGGTATGTATATATTATACTATAAAGGTACCGTAAGAGTATAAAGTTACAATGACCAATTTATGCTATGTTTAATTAATTTACATAAGTGTCAATATCTGACTACATGATGTTAATCTACGAATTTTAATATAATTATAATTAATACAAGTGAGATATTGTAGTTGGTATAAATATATTAGATTATGATTTTTTTAAGTTATCGAAAATTTTTATTTTTACACACTCATTAAAACATACATACATAGACAATATATATGTATATATATATATATATATACATATATATATATATATATATATATATATATATATATATATATATAACCGACTGGTGATGTAGTGACTAGCATTACTGCCTGTCATGCTAGACAAGTGTATTCGATTTCCGGTAGGAGATATAGGATAGGCGGGGATTTTTAGCTTCAGTGAAAGCAACTTGCCTAAGACAGTAAATCCTGAATAAAAAATTCTCACCAACCCACTTAGCCAGAATGGTGAGTATGACCAATTACTAGTGAATGGCAACATTCAGTTGGCTGATGTAAGTTAATATGATGATTGTATATTATATATATATATATATATATATATATATATAAAATAAAGTGAAAAAAGAATGAGCAATTTTTAAAAAATATATATTTTGAAACAAAATCGATTTTAAGTAATTTGTTAATAATAGTATACTAAATATATTGTTAATAATTTTTAATTTCAATAATAACTGAATAGAGTTTGATTAAATTACTGATATTTATATTTCAAAAAAATATATTTCTTTGTACATTTTGCATTTGTCTGGTTTTCTGAGCTGGTTAAATTTTATAAATTTCTCTATTTTCAATACTATATAGGCACTCTAATATTAGGGATAAATCTGCAATTAACTAAACTTTATTTTTTTAATAATTACTACAAAAATAAAATAAATAAAAATCTATAAATAAAATAAGTAAAAATCAAATTGCAATATTCTGATATTTTATTATACTTCTTTTTAAGTCTGAAATAATTTTTGCCTTTATTGGTATTTTCTTTATTCATCTTGTGCCTTTTTTTATTATATTTTCACAATGTAATTCCAATTTAAGATAAAAACACAACTTTAAAGTTCTATAAATCATTGTAATAAAATAAGTTGATTCACTATTTACAATGGAATTAAAAATATCCCATTTATCGAGAATTTCTGAATATTAATTCCAAGAAATATAAAATTCAATTTGATAATTCAGATAATATAATTGAAGAATAATGTTTAGAACTGGTCAAATAATTGCTATTTTTTAACACACTATGGTTATATACTGCACTGATGAATAAACAATTAATAGCATTGAGCTACTTAGATTTAAGTTATCGCTGTTTTCCGAATATTATTGCTTCAGATTATTTTTTATTTCAATCATCGTAAAATTACTTAAAACAATATCTAGAGAAACAATATAATCTTCATAGCAGTTAAGAGATTTTTCAATTGTAAAAATTGGGTAAAAGAATAGAAAATTTTCATAGAAGATTGGATAAAATTCAGTAACATAACTTGTTGAATGATTTTTTTATGATTTTGTCAATTTTAAAAATGTATACTATAACTTTTCCTACTAAATAAAGTCATCCTTTTGGCAAAAGTTTCATTATAGTTACGCCACTGGTAAATTAATTTAATCTGGTATTTAATTTCCCTTGAACTTGAATAATTTATGGTGTTCATTTCAATTATCATATAACATGTTTTTTTACATTCCGTCTGATGAATGTGAGAACTATTTTTGTTGAAATGTAAACACTGATGAAAGTTTAATATGTTAATGTATTTATCCATATTATGTACCATATATTGATTGATTTATTTACTATAAGAATTTTTAACCTTCATTACATTTATTTACTATTACTCAATACAACTTGTTTAAAGTCTAGTAAATTATGATACATGTTTTTTAATATATTTTATCATTTAGACATACACATGTTTTTGATTAGATCAGACTATTTTTATAATTGTTTTATCAGTCTATGTTTACATATTAAGTCATTGTTCTTTATTTTTGTATCGTTAATGGAGATCTTATGTTTATTTCATTTTAATGTAGTAATGTCCATTACAATAAATTATATATATGTAAATATATATATATATATATATATATATATATATATATATATATATATATAATTTTGTGTGTGTGTCTTTAATGAATGCATATAATTTTCTCCATTTAAAATATATTTTTCTAGATTTTTTTAATTAAAATCATTTTTATAAACTTTAAATAAATATATTTTATATATGAAATGTTAAATTCTAAATATATCATTTCTATTTCTTTAAATATATTTTAATAAAGTATGACATTAAATAAAAAAATATTTTGTACAAGGAAATTTTGTTACATAAATATATAAACCATAAAATTATTATATATCATTATCGTAAAATTATTATATTTAATTTTTGTTTCGTGTTTTTTGTAATTTAAGTTAAATTAAGTAATTTAAATGAGAATAGTTCATGATCTTGAGGAGAGCAGTAAGAGCAATTACTCACATAAAAATGTTTTGTAGTAATTATAATTTAAAAATGAGTCTTAATTTTTTATTAAAAAATAATAATAACAGAAACTAGAACATATAAAACACTGAAATCAATTTATTACTTAGAATTAAATTATATATATATATATATATATATATATATATATATAAACGTGTGTGTGCGTACGTTTGTACCTATGTTGACTATGAGCCTATTTCTAAAACCTTTCACCTCCATTAATTTATAGATTAAATCCGTTCTTGATTGCAAACATTGAAATTGATAAATACGCGATAATTAATATAAATGACACATTATTTTAAAAAAATTCTTCACTCAATTATCAGTTACATTACATATTTTATTTAATATATTTCGAAAAAAGTAATTAATATATATTGATGTTGTAAATGTGGTAATCATTTATCTCTAAGTATATTGGAGTAAATAAATGATTACATATATATATATATATATATATATATATATATATATATATATATATATATAAATCTTTCCAAGATTTTTTTATAAAAGTGAACTTTGAACATAAATTAAACAACTTGTACTACTATATCGTAATATTATTTACAAATGAATAAATTTATTAATAGACTTAAAAAGATACGTTCAAACATATACAATGCAACATTTTTGAAGAAATGTTTATTGTTATATATATATATATATATATATATATATATATATATATATATATATATATATATATATATATATATATATATATATATATATATATATATATATATATATCCATATAAATATAGTAGTTATAATATTACAGAGCTTCGCATGATTTTTTTTTAATTTATGATAAATATACGAAATCGTACAAAAAATTAATTAGATCAATTTAAAAAGTAAATATGTAAAGCTAACTAGTTGATACATTACATGTAAAACTAATTAGTACATTTTAAAGAAATTTAAAAATAAAAGTACTAAATTTTAAAACTTCTATTTGTTTTCTCTTTACACACACATCCACACACACACACACACATGTATATATATATATATATATATATATATATATATATATATATATATATATATATATTTATGTATGTATATATCTTATTAATTAATATAGATAAAAATATAATTATTTTAAATTTAATAATTAATATTAAAGATAACTTTTTTCATTATATATTTAAATGTGAATACATCGAAATATATTTCATTCGTGTTTATTTAATTACAGGTAACAAATATTTCTGAAGATATATTTGATGGTCTGTTATTGAAAGTTAAAGATAAACAGCAAGCAGAAGTTAAATCGAATCTTACAACAATTGTTCAAGGTCTTAAATCTAAGAATGTTATATTTATGGAACTTCCACCTTTTACCCAATATTTAGCCAAATATTATGATTTGAAAGCATTGTCTAAATACGTCGATTTGTTTATATTAAGAACTGATTCATTAAATGGTCGGGAAGGTACCGTTTTTCATCCAAACAGATTGTCTGGTCTATGGGATATGTTGAATGCGGTAAGGATTTATTTATATATATATATATATATATATATATATATATATATATATATATATATATATATATGTATATATGGGTGTATTTATGTATATATGATCAATATTTTAGGATTCCTTAATTGACTTAGTTACTGGTTTGGGTACAGAAGAATCGAAGTTAGCAATTTCAACGTCTATGAATGTTTTGAAATTTACACTCAAAAATGATACACAAACTTTACCTGGAAGTTTAACATCGTTAGATAATAATAAACCAGTAATCATATCACAAAATGATCTTTGCAATTTATTAAATTCAACGGGAAATTGGACGATTGAACGTGATGAAGATCAGGCAGGTCCATATGCTTTCAGGTGAATGTTCATCAAGCAATTCAATGGTTTAAAATTAAATTAAAAAGAATACAAATAATAATTTTCATATTTTTCATCTAAACTTCTTGCCAAAATTTGAAAATAAATATTAATGAACTGGAAATAAGGAATTTAAAAATTATAATTAAATATCGTAATTTTTAAATTTTTTTTCTAATTATATGAATGTTTTTAGTGGCAATAAATGGGTTGCATTTGAAGATTCATTGAGTCTTCAAATTAAGGCTAAATATATTAGAATTAGAAAATTAGGAGGACTAGCAATTTATGGATTAGAAAATGATAGCGATTGTGATAAAGATTTTCCATTATTGACTATTACTTCTAAGGCCTTATTTACTCAATCAAGAGTACCTAGAGGGGCGCTCCTTCATTCTTTGGAACGTGATATCATGTCGAATGAAATTTCAAGATTCATTGATGTAGTTAGTGTTAGCCCGTACAGAATTACACGTGTAATCGATGAAGAAGGGCATGTACATGCTATTAGAGAGGTTTGTTCTCAATGTTAAAGTATTTATTTATCAAATAACTCATAATTAAGAAATAATTTTAAATGTGATTTTCATACGATTACGATAATA
Source organism: Neoneuromus ignobilis (assembly GCA_029203775.1). Classification (NCBI taxonomy): domain Eukaryota; kingdom Metazoa; phylum Arthropoda; class Insecta; order Megaloptera; family Corydalidae; genus Neoneuromus; species Neoneuromus ignobilis. The sequence continues at coordinate 21,927,283 of CP092091.1, read as the reverse complement.
GAAATATTAATTAACAATATAGTGAAAAAATTAACGAGGTTTAATCAAATATTTTATTTCAATATAGGATATGAAAACACATTTTTCATGTTCAAGACAAGGGTATTTTGTGCATCCAAAATCTTGTGGACGTTTCTATAGATGTGTAAAGTTTAATCAATTAGGTGATGACTGGAGTGTATTTGAATTTTCGTGTCCTACTGGTTTAGTATTCGATTCTCGTTGGGAAGTATGTGTATGGCCAGGTTCTTCACCACATGCTTGCCCAGGATCTTCTGAAATCACGCCTGTCCCAAGAGAAAGATTTATCTGTCCACCTGTTGAAGGATATTATGTAGACCCAGAAAACTGCAGGTTTGTTTAAAAGTTCAAATTAAAATAAATCCTTAGCAATTACATTATTTTTTTGTGAAAGCATTTCAATAGCAAATTTAACGTTTTTCAGATGGTTTTTCGCTTGTTTAGATCATGGAAAAGCACCGTTTTCAGCTTATGAATTTCGTTGTCCTTTTGGTCTTGTATTTGACGAATCTCGTATTCTTTGTGATTGGCCATGGAAAGTGAAAGGACATTGTGGATCAGTAGGAATTGTTGAAGGAGAAACTTATCACTTAGGATCCGAAACACTTAGTTTATCTGGACAAATAAATCAAAATGAAATTGGAATTTATTCAGAAACGAATGAAGATAAATATTTAAGTGGTCATGAAGTGCATTTTGCAAATATTGGAATTCCATCTGGAACTGTACAAAAAACATATAATGGCCTTATAAATGGCAATGAAGGAGTAATTTTAGACAACATTGAACAATTATCACCAGTTGTGGCACATGAAAATAAACAAGTTGAGTATCATAAAGAAATAATTAGTGGAAAATCTGGTATTGGATCAAATATTAATTTACAAGGGGAATTTGATGCTAATTATAGATTACATGAACTTGATGAAAGTGTAAAAACTGCGGGAGTAACATTTAATGAAAGAATTTATCAACCTATTGTGTCAACAGAAAAACCTTATTCTGAAGAGACTTTACTATTAAGTACTAAACTGGAAAAAGAAGCAGATCATTTATTACCTTTAAGTGGAGTTTTAAACGCAAAAGAAGGCGTTTTAGATAACTATAAAGTAATAGATAATATAAATATTCATCCTACACAAAGAATTCATACAGTTTCCTTTGGCACATCTAAAAATTATCACGAAGGCAATAAAAATATTTTATTATCTCCTTTAGTAACTTCAAATAGTGATTTAGGAATTATAGGTCACAATGTGGATACTTCTGGAGTACTTACTAGTGTTAATGAACAACAAATTATTTCAACTCCATCTCCATTACATACCATTGAAAAAGGATCAGCGCGATCAAACATTGAACTTAATTCATATATTCAACCAAATGTGCATAAATTTGAATTTGTGTCTAGTACACCAAGTACGTTACTAGTTAATGATGCAGTGAATTATGGAACCGAAAAATTCATATTTAATGATAATAAGCAGGAATTGAATAACAGACAAATTTTATTTAATCAAGACAATGCTGCAACTGTTGCTCATAGTACTCAAACTATCCATAATACGCCAATAAAAATAAATCCAGAGGAACAAAATATAAAATTAACTTATTCTGCACCAAAATCTGTATTGATCAATGAAAAATCATTGTTAAATAGTGAAAGTCTTTTAAATACTTATAATACGAAAGATTTAGATAATTTAGCATTAAATATTCAGAATGAACCTAAACAATTTTCGATACTAAACGGAAATAAAGAATTTATACAACACACAGGAGAGTATCAAAAGATTATTCCTAAAATTAAATATCAGATACATACACCTATTATTAATGAACAAAATCATTTTGTGGAAATAAATGACAATAATCCACAAACTCACTATGTTGAAAATTCTGCAATTAAGTTTGCAAGAGAACATGAACCTAATGTAGACTTAATTCATTCTCAAATTAATACACCAGTATTACATTCAACATCACAATTCTTTGGTAATAGAAAATTAAATTTAGTACCAGTTCAAGTTGATAATACTCATGATCTATATTTAAGCGGATTACAAAGAAATGGAAATTATAATTCAACTTATGATACACACTTAGGAGAAGTACACTTAATTAATAAAAATGTACATCATCCTATTTCAGTTTCTACATCAAAACCATTTTCAGATTTAGACAGTGAAATAGTTGAAAATATAAACTTTGAATATACAAAACCACAAATCAAATTTTCGCCTATTTCTTTCTCAACACCACAAACATATGTGGAAGGTGACTTAAATGGAAATATACAGTTAGATTACAAAAAATCAGCTGTTGAAATTTCACCTATTGAATTTTCAACAATTTCACCCGTGCAAAAAAATTTTGCGAGTTTCAATGTACATTCTATACCTCAGCCTGCTTACAAGAAACCACGTGTTCAAGTTTCACCTATAGGCTTTTCCACGATTTCACCTGTGCAAAAAACATTTGAGAGTTTTAGTATACATTCAACATCTCAGCCTGCCTATAGTGAATCAATTGAAAATGTTAATTTGAATTATAAGAGACCGAATATTCAAATTTCACCTATTGGAATTTCAACAGTTTCTCCTCCCCTGAAAACACATGAAAATTTCAATATAGTTTCAACGCCACGATCTGTTGAATTTGAAAATTTAAATATTGAATACAGAGAACCACATATTGAATATAGAGAACCACATATAAAAATTTCACCTATTGGAGTACCAACAGTTTCACCTGTAGGACATACATTTGAAAATCTTGATACATTTTCAGTTCCATTAACTGTCGATAATACACTAAACAAAAAAGTGAATTTGGAGTATGAACAACCAAACATTCTAATTTCATCTGCTGAATTTTCAACTGTTTCTCCACCTCGAAAAATAATTAAAAATTTCAATACAATTTCAACTGCAAGACCTATTGAAAGTGATTCAGTTGAAAATATAAATGTTGGATACAGAGAACCAAGTGTTGCATTTTCACCTATTGAATCTTCAACTATTTCTCCTATTCAGGAAACCTTTGAAACTTTTGGTATTAGTTCAACTCCACAAACTTATGTAGAAAGTGATTCACTTGAAAATGTACATTTTGAATATAAAAAACCAAATATTAAAATTTCACAACATGGAAATTCTGGGACTATTCATAAAATAAATTATGTAGAGAGTACAACTCATCCAACTATTATTCAAGAAAATATTCAACCAGTGAAGTTATTCACTCCTACAGAACCTAGTACAATTCATATTCAGAATAATGTTCCGCATGTAGAAACTTTAAATCAACAAGGACATAATGTACATTTTGGTTATTCTCAACGACCTACAGTTGTACCATCAGAATATTCTCAATCTACAGTAGCACCGATTATACAAAATATTAATTCATTTGAAACTGGTTACTCATCAACATTAAAACCTGAATTTAGTTTTGTTACTGAAAAAACATATTCTGGTAATAATATTCCTGGTTTTAGAAAAGAAAATGTTGATTTTGATATTCTTGGAAATAAAAATAAAGACTATATCGATATTAATAATTATGAATTGAATAAACAAGAAAATGAAGATGTTTATCTTCCAGAATTAAGTATTGCTTCTCAATTTGATAGTAAAAAGAAAGTAGTTGAAGCTGGAACTTTACCAATTCAGTACACGAAAACACAAATTAAACCAACTATTCAAACATACCATGAAAAATATGAATCAGTTTCACCTATTATAATAGAAGAAAACTTTAATAATGATAATGTAAAACAAGTTTTTGTAAGTTCAACACCAACACCAATTAAGTATGTTACAGAACAAGTGATACCTGTTACTTATTCACCTATTGTTACAAATTCAGAAACAATTAAGTATCACAATAATTATAAAGTTTTGCCTACAAAACCCGTGACAATTAGTTTGTTCAATCAGAATTATAGAAACAGCTCTTTTGAGCTACCTGCTTTTACTGAATCTCTTAAAACGATATATTCTAGTCCTTCCCCCATAATTGACAATGGGGATTCAATTGAATTAATAGAAAATGAAAAACAAGACTATGTACCTGAATATGAAGGAGTGGTGTACAAACATCCTGTACAACATATTAATAAAAATAGAATTATTGTATTACCAGAAACTGATCATCCATACCTAATTACAAAATTGGGTGCTACCTGTCATTGTGTTTCAAATAATTTGAAATTACGACAAAAATCTGCTGGAATTAAAAGACCAGTTCATTTGGTAAAAATAAATGGTAATAGAGGATTAGTAGGTGTTAGAAATACAACTCCCAAACAAATATTTTTAGAATCAGTTACTCCAACAGTTTTAACATCAGAAATAAAACAATATTCTGTTGATAATAAAATTATAGATAATTTGTCATCAACTAGCTCACCTCTTCAATCATCTGATTTAGTTAGACAAATTAACTGGGGTCCTGGTTTTATTGAAAAGATTACACCTTCTGAATACTTTATTAAGAATATTCAACCAGAGTCACAGGACTTTGACAGAATTGTGTCATCTACTACTGCAAAAACATTAAATGCTGATAATGATTTTAATATTCACTATATTTCATCAACACCAGTTCCATTTGAAACTAATTCTTTAACACCACAAACTCACTTGAAAACTGTAACTGAAGTTCCTATATTGGTTGATTCTTCACCAGATTTCATTAACGTGGAAAAGATTGATATACCAAAAACAGTTGTGATTAAACCAGCCATTTCTTCAACACCAATAAATATCAAAACAGTACCAGTAGTTACAACACCAGCATCATTTGTAACCAAAACAGTACCAGTAATATTAGAAGAAAATCAAGACAGTGTAGAAATCAAAACATCTGAACCGAAATTTTCAATACCAATAGAGGTTGCTGATCGAAGAGGTTCAATCGGTATTTCTTTACCATTTGAAAGATACGGGTTTGGAGGACGAAGAGATAATGATGAAACGTTGCAGGGAACATTAGATTGTACACGTCCAGGATTATTTAGACATCCTCATCACTGTGATAAATTTTATTCATGCAGATGGGATTGTAATACACAAAGATTTACTCTACATGTTTTCAACTGTCCTGTAAGATTATCTTTTGATGAATCACAAGGTGCTTGTAACTGGCCTCATAATGGACCTGCATGTCAACATGATACATTAATTTTTTCACGGAAATAAACAATTGAAAAATAATTAATATGGAATATTTTAATGAATATTCTACTTTATTACATATATATATATATATATATATATATATATATATATATATATATGTATATATATTTATTAATAAACCACAAATGGGTTATAATATATTTAAGAATTTTTTTACCTTAAATTTATTTGTCTAAAAAGTATTTATTTATTTATAGTAATATTTATTTTCTAATTATTGTATGAAATATACAAATGTAACATTGAATAATTGGTTTCATTTCTGTTTTCCTTATTTATTCTTATTTCTTTATTTGTATAAATATGAGTATATTTGCTTTAAAAATAATGATTTAAGGCAAATTTGTAAGATATTAGATTTTATACAATATTTTTACTGTTAATTTCTTTTTTAATAATCATATAAAAAGCATAAAATTGATTAGCTGATATAATATACAGTAACAATATATAAATCTAAGAATTCAGCATGAAAAGGTAATATTAATAAAGATTCATGATTTAATAAAATAATTAAGAACTGAATAATTAATAAAAGGAATTCTTTTAAATTTTATTTTTAGTTACAAATTTAAAATGAAGAATTGAGTATTCATACAAATGTTTGTAAATAGTTCCTTCATATTAAATATTCAAAACAACTGGTTTGGTTACATTTTTTATTTCATTTTTATATTTTTCTAATATAGGTTGTACTTCATCTTTAATAAATTCAGTAACTTGTTGAGGAGCACGGCCAATAAATGTTTCCGGTTTAAGTAAAATTGGAAGTTCATTTAAAATTGGAGAAAAATATGAATCATTTTGAATACGTTTTATTAAATCATTATCAAACCCATATTGTTTAACTTGTGTTCCAGCTTCTTGTGATAAAACACGTATTTTTTCATGGCATACTTGCCGATCACCACCATGTTTAACCATAGCCATGATAATATTTTCAGTGGCCATAAATGGAAGTTCCTGAAAATATATAAGTAATAAGATTTATTACTTACAGGATTACACATACATTTACAGACACACATATACATATATGTGTGTGTGTGTGTATGTATGTATGTACATACATATTATAAAAAAACATAACATAAAAAATTCATTGGAATAAATTGGATGAGAAATGCATTGAATTGGTCAAAGTGTAAAGTTTTGGGAGAGGCTTTCATTTAGCAATGGATAGAAAAAGGAAGAGGAGGAGGATAATATGTGTATATATATGTATATATGCATGTATGTATGTATGTATATATATATATATATATATATATATATTTATTTATTTATTGTATATTAATAAATGATTTTGAATATATTACTTACTTGCATTATATGTCTCCCAATAACTTTTGGGTAGACAACTAATCCTTGTGTTATATTCAAAAGTGTAAGAAGTGCTGCATCAGCACAAAGAAAAGCTTCAGGTAAAAATACTCTTCTAATAGCACTGTCATCAAGAGTGCGTTCTAACCACTGAACACTGTGTGTATTAGAAGCATCTTGAACTAATGACATTAAGTGTCGAACAAGAGCACAACACCTTTCTGAGCGCATAGGGTTTCTTTTATAAGGCATAGCAGAGCTACCAATTTGAGTAGATTCAAATGGTTCTTCAAGTTCTTTACGAGATGCTAATAAACGGATATCTGAACACATTTTGTGAATAGTAGAACCAAGACTAGCTAATGCTGAAGTGACAATTAAATCTACCTAATATGAAAAAAAAGTAAATTAGCTACTGATTTTTAAATATAATTTGGTTATTGTACCTTTCTGCTATAAGTTTGTCCAGTGACAGAATAGGTACTTTTAAAACCAGAAAGTTCTGCAACACGTTTGTCTAAAGCTTTTACTTTATCATGATCTCCATTAAATAATTGAAGAAAGGATGCTTGTGTTCCAGTAGTACCCTTTACTCCACGAAATTTTATATCAGAAAGAATTCTAGAAAGTGCCACTTCATCCATTAAAAAATCAGCAATCCATAAGGTTGCACGTTTTCCAACTAAAAGTATTTAAAATTGTATCATTCATGCCTAATTAATTTAATTTAGCATAAAAGAAATGACAAACAACCTGTAGTAAGTTGAGCAGGTTGTAAGTGAGTAAAACCTAAAGTTGGTTCATTTTTCCATTTATCAGCAAATGCTGCAAGTTGTTGAATGACACCTGCTATACGGGGTAGCAATATTTTAAGTCCATCACATATGTTAATTAGATCAGTATTGTCTCCAACAAAGCAAGATGTTGCACCTAAATGAATAATAGGTGCTGCAAGTGTACACTGTGCTGCAAAAATATGAACATGTGCCATTACATCATGACGTGTTAATGATTCTTCTTTAGCAGCTGCAGAAAAATCTACATCATCAAAATGTGACTTCATTTCATCAAGTTGTTGATCTGATATGTCTAGCCCAAGTTCCTGAAAGGACAACAAATTGAAAATAATGTCGATCTTAATATTTATAAAATTGAACTATTATTCATTTTCAAATATTAGTGTTTGTTTTACTTCACTAATTTTAATATTTGTAATTTTTAGGGTTGCTTTCATTATTTATTTTTTTACTTTTACTTCTATTCAGTCATATAAAATTTTTGTTGACTTAGATTTATTTCATAACTTTAATTTCAGGTTGTAAAAATATTATATTTTTTATAAGAATCTAATAAAATTACAATCCTTTTTCACTTCAGAAAAAAATATTCTTCTTGAATTATTTATATAATTTTTAAAAATCTTGAAATTTGATCTAATATTATTTTTTTTACATAAATAACAACTAACAATTGAACCAATTTTAGATAGATAAGTTTATTGGTTATTAATTTGAAAAGTGGATTTTAAAACAGAAATATGTTTATTAAAAAATATATAAACAATAAAATAGAAGTTTTCAATCTTATATATATATATATATATATATATATATATATATATATATATATATATATATATATATATATATATATAAGATATATATATATATATATATATATATATATATATATATATATATATATATATAATGATAATAATATTATATTTATGTTTTATAAATACTGAATAATGGAATTTTAACTTAATATTTTTTTATTTATAAAAGGATATTTTTAAAAATTATATTACGTACAATTTGTTATATTTCTTTATTTTGTTCTCAGTCTTTGTTATTTTACAAAAAGATAGAGTTATTAATATATGAAAAATAAAACTATATTTAAGTGCGAAAATTTAAAATATATACTCTTATATTAAAAATATCTTTATATTAAAATGCATACAAAAAATAAAACATAAACGTAAATATTTTGCGTGAATTATAAAATACTTGAAAAAATTAAACTAATACTTTTAAAATACAATATATTAAATTTATATAAATATGGAATAGATAATAATTCTCATATAATATAATATATATTTTTATTTAATTTTTATACAATTAAAAAATGAATAATTAGTTTGTTACTTTAGAATATTTTTTAATTTAATTTAATAGAATAAATAAAAACTGACTTAGTACTAAAAATTAACAATCTATTTTATTGAAAGAAAACGTGTTAAAAGATGTTAATATTAAGGATCAATATGTAATGAGACTTTTAATAATAAATTTGTATTCAAGTTATTTGAATACGTTAAAAAGAGTAATAATCATTTTTGGTGTTAATGCAAATCGCTCAATAATACTACCATCATTTAAAAATATTTAGAAATGTTTATATATATATATAATGTTATTTATGTGTATGTTGTTACATAATTTTAATGTAATTGATTTTTTTATTGGCAATTAAAGAAATAGTAGAGTAGAGAGCAGGGTTCAATTGATCAGAAAATGAATTATAGAACAATATTTGAAAGGATTATGTCAGAGGAAAATTAGAAAAAAATGATCAGAAATAAGAAATTAACTATTTTAATATTAGATTTTGTATAATTGGATAATTGTTTTCGCATTTTTTGATAATTTGTTTTGGGTTTAAAACTATACTTAAATAGAAAACAGTTTTAGAGCTGGAAATGATTTAAGTAGAGAAATGTGAAATTAGTGATTTAAAAATAGACAATAAAAAATTTACATGCAATAAAAGAAACATGATGATAAATGGTTTATTAATTATGAGCTAGAATTAAATCGATGTAAAAGTAAAAAAATAAAAACATTAAAGAGAAGTAATAATATTATACTAAGTTGGAATAAAATTGCGATAATAATGTCGTTATTTTTGGATTATACCTTTAATATATATATATATATATATATATATATATATATATATATATATATATATATATATATAATACATGTTACAGGTGTATTCTAATATTTATTTAATTTTAATCAAAGAACTTGTTACTCATCATATAATAAAAATAAGATAAGATAAAATTCATTATTTCGTAGTGACTATTACATTCTAGGCGTTTTCAGTAATTTGTTTTCGGTACAGAAAGGACACATATTATTGTAATAGTATTTTTTTAAAAAATAATATTATTTGGGTCGTTTTTTTTACGAATTCTAATCATGGTGGCTGTACAAACTGTTGGAAGTATTGTGATAAAAATTGTTAAATTGGTAAGTTCATAGTTGTATAAATTTTAAAGTTCACAATGATATATAATGTATAATATATATATATATATATATATATATATATATATATATATGTGTGTGTGTGTGTGTGTGTGTGTGTATGTATATTTTATAAAATAATTTTAATTGGATATTAGGATACATATTTGTATTTTTCTTTTAATAGTATATATAAATTTTACTGAATAATTTTTTGGTGAAAAGAAAGAAAAATAAAAATCTTATCCTTAAAAATATACACACCTTACTACAGATTTATTAAAAATACTCATTTGTTAAATCTGAACTTAGAGTATATAGAGATATTCACCTATAACCAGAGTCTTTTTTATATGTGTTTGTTCTTTGTTCAAAATACTAAGTAAGTTTCATTGATCTAGTATAAAATTTAATATTATAACGACACCTACACACACACATACATGTACGCATATATATATATATATATATATATATATATATATATATATATATATATATATATATATATATGAATGAAATATTTTTTAATATTTTCTATTTTTATTATTTACCAATTTTAAACTACGATTTTATATTTCTGATTATATTTCTTATAATTTAATAAAACTAAAATAAAAACTTTTTTAATTGAATAAGTCATCAAATGCGCTTATCAGAAATATGATAGTTATTTTCAATTTTTTTGTAAATTTTTTAATGTAGAAATAATTCTGTCATGTACAAATAGATATCAACTTTAACAGAAATTTATAAAGGTTATATATATATATATATATATATATATATATATATATATATATATATATATATATATATATATGGCAACTCAGAGATATTTAACAAATAAAGAATACCCTCCATCGGATATAGTCTCATGTGGGATTTTCGTGTCGCTAAAGGTTAAATGATGTTAACGAAGAACGTTCATTTATAAATTGGGTTACTTTTAATTAATGCTCTCTTCGGTAAGGTTTGAATTGATGACACTTGTATATGTGACTCATAATAGTACATACTTCTTATATGACTACACATATTAATAAATAAAAATTAATAGATTCCTGTACAAATGTGAGAAAGTTTGTTGAACAAAATTCTAGTTTCAATTAAGTTATTTAACCTGATATTCTCTCTCTCTCATATATATATACATGTACAAACATTTACTTTAAAAAATATTAATGTATTATTTCGATTTTCAATTTTATGAATTTGAAATTTTGTAATTTATTTCTGTAATGTAATAATTAAAAAATGAATGTATTATACTGTACTGAAGTCCATGAACAAACAGCTATTTATATATTTGTTTAAAAAATTTCTTAATATCTATCATGTAAATTAGTTTATTATATAAAATCATCATTAAGACCAACTTCGTTCTATTTTTTGCTAAATGAAAACCTTTGTCAAAATAAATCATTTTTTTCAAAAGGTATTAGCTCACCCCTATGTTCCAATGCCTTTTTTTTATTCTACATCAAATATATATATATATATATATATATATATATATATATATATATATATATATATATATATATGCTTATATGTGGAACTTTATAAAGCCAAATCACCAACTACCAATGACATTTATGCGTGTTACAGAAAATTCAGAGTTATAGAGTATTATATTGTTTAATAACTTTGTAGTTAAGAGTAAAGAAAATGACAGGTGTTAAATAAAATATTTTATTCGTAACGTAGATCAAATAAAGGATATTTTTATAGATTAAAGAATATATAGAAATATTTTGACTATTTGCTACATGTTTGTGAAAAAGAAAGAAAATAGAACGTTTAAAATAGAAGAAACCTTTATCCAAAAGGCGAATAACAGTTGCAAATGATGTTAATATATATATATATATATATATATATATATATATATATATATATATATATATATATATATATATATATAATATTACATCATACATAATTAATTATAAATGTATAATAGACCATAGAGTTATTTTCTACAGATTTATAATAAATTAATATTATTATACTTTTATGCCTATTTATTTTTCATCTTATTAATATAAATGTATTACTAAGAAAAACTTTTTTGATTTTAATTAGAATACTACTTTCTAAATTTATTTTAGATTTTCCTGGTTATGTTTTAAGGAAACATTATAATATTTTTTTAAGTAAATAATATTAATGCAATGGATTGTTTCACAAATAAATTGTAAAAAAATATAATACTGAATTATATCAAGTGTTTGTTTTGGGATAAGACCTTTTTATCTAAATTTTGCTATCATTCATATTGATAACACTGATAAATATTATTGATAATGTTTTATTCAAATATTATGAAACACACACACACACACACACACACACATATATACTTCTATATACATATACATATACATATATATATATATATATATATAAAAACCTATCTGTGAGTTCTTACGAATAATAGCGAGAAAGGTATATCTGGCTTAGTGAACTAAACATGTTATCTATACACCTGATATCAATAATTGTAACATATTACTAAATTTATATTTTTTTAATGAAATCACTTTAATATGATAAATAATTATTAAGTAAAATAAAAGTAAAACATGAATTACAGCATATTGATTTATCAAATGAATTATCATCTTTTTATTAAAATGATAAATTGTAAGCTACAATTTTTTAAAAATCTTTTTAATAAATAAATATTTTAATTATTATTAACGACTAAGATTTTTGTTTTATGTATATATGATACATATTTTCATGAACAGTAACTGGATGAACTATATATATATGAACTATGAACTATATATATATATAAATTAGTTCATCCAGTTACTGTTCATGAAAATATGTATCATTATTTCAATGTTATTATTTAAATATTTTGAATTCCTCAGAGTTCGACATGCATATTTTAATATTACAAAAATAACTCAATGAAAATATAAAAATAAAATTTATTACTATTTTCCGTTAGGTCCTGAACTTAATAATTTTGATTATTTATCGAACTGGCTACGGAGGAGAATTCCTTGGTGTTGGCGGTACTTGGAATTTAAATGAAGATAAGAACCAAGATACTGAAATTGTCGCCAGTGGTGTGATGGTGGGATATTTCATTTATACATCTGTTACACTTATTTCTCTTTGTTTCGGATCAAGAGATCACAAAACGTAAGTAAATCAATTAGTTTAAATGAAATAATTTACTTTCAGCACATGTTAAAAGATGAATATAAGCAAAAATAATGTTATAGAAATAGTTGCAAAGAATGAAATAAATCGGTGTGGATATGTTGCGATTGTTGATTTTTTGTATTAGACATATTTTTAGTTACTGTCGACAGTTTATTTGTAATTATTTTCTTGTACTATCCTTCAGTTTCATTTAGGCCATCATTTACATACATACATTCATACATATATACATACATACATATGTATATATATATATATATATATATATACACACACACGCATAAATATTTTATAAATTATTATTTTAATTTCATTATAATTAATTTATGCTAATGTGGAATAAGTGTTTTTGCTCATTGATTATTTCACATTTTATTAATTGATAAGCGGGTTTTATTTGTAATAATTAATAATGATATGGAAATTATATTGAAAGTAATGTTTTTTTTACAGACAGCCTGTCGATGGTATCATGAATTTTGTAGGAGTATTTCTATGGTTAGCTGTTGGAGGTACAGCACTACACTATTGGCACGGATATATGGAAAGTACACATTCTGAACGACAAGTTGGATTAGCACTTGGTTCTTTATGTATAATTAGCGGAGCTTTATATCTGTTAGACACAGTATTTGCGATACTTCATTACGCTAAAGAAAATATGTAAAGATATATTAACATGCATTTCTAATCATGAAAAAAAAATCGATAACGTATGTTTTTCATTTCATTAAGTCAAAAATCGACTTTTTTCAACTGACATTATTTCGATTGCTTATTTAATAATTTTAGTATATTTTTCTATATTTATATAAAATGTTAAACCTGATTAATAACTGATTTTATTTACTGATAAATAATTTAGTAATAATTGTACGTTTTTATTTTTTTTTCTTAAACAAATATACTTTAATATTAAAATATTTTAAAAATAAATAAATAATTATTAAAGAAGAATAGAACTAAAATTACAAAATTAATATAATTATTTTGTTAAAATTGTGCCAACAAAATTACATACACACATAATTTATGAAATTTGCGATGATTTAATTTAAAAGATATTACTTTATATTTCAAAACTAAGTTTAAACAACATATTAATACTTAAAGATAGCCAATTAGATTGATATACTTACTTAAATCATAAAAAATCAATAATATATTTTATTATTTTTTAAATAAGGTACATAATTTTTAATAATATTTTTTTAAATAATAAATTTCCTTTTAACAAAATAATAAACCTTATGATAATTGAAGATTATGTTCATTTGACCATATTGTAGGGTTCAAACAGTACAAATATATTTATATTAAAATTACACACTGTATGTTTTTCCTTAAGTTTTCTTTGTGTTCATTTAAATTATTATTTCTGTTATCTTCTACAACTGATTTTGATTTTTCAAACATATTCAGATAGTCTTAATTAAATAAATACTTCGCCTGTAATTAACATTTTCTCTTTTTTATGAAGTTAGAAATCATGGCATCAAAGAATAATTTTAAATAAAACTAATTGAAAATAATTTAAATTTTGAAATCGATTATAATAGACAAGAATAATATGTATCAAAACGAGTTATCACGAATATATATATATATATATATATATATATATATATATATATATATATATATAAATCAATTATAAAATAATATACTTTGTAATATAAAATTCTTTTATAAAATTAAAAATGTTTAATCTATTTTATGTATAAATAAAATATTGTATTTAATTAGTTGCCTTTTATTTATTTATATGATTTAATCATTAACTGTGTTTTTTTTGAAATCTGTATAGAAAATCATGTTTATAATAATTAATTTAATTTTCTATGATAAAAATTGGACATAAATAATTGATTTGATATTGTGGTTAATTTATTTTTTGACATACTAATCACTCTTCCTACTACATAATTTTAAAAAAGTGTACAATATTTATGTGTATACTATATTCTACTTATGAAAGATTCAATGATCACAGCATCAATTTAAAATACAGTAATATAAAATTGGTTATAAAATAACTTTAAGATTTAAATACTTTTCGAAATAGGCTTGAGAAAACAAGTAAATAATAAATGATTATTACATACTCTTATGAAATGTTAATTATTTTAAATAAAAAATGTTATATTTATTTAAAATAACATTAAAAAGTTTAAAAAAAGGATAGAAAAATAAAATACACGTCTTCCTATTTATTCATTTTCTATTTGAATACAATATTTATCATATACATACATTTATTCAAATAGAAAATATTTGTAAATTTATGTATTCATACTGATTATTAAACAATATAATACTAATATCAGTTCTTAATAAATTCAAGAAAATAAGAAATAATTAAATACTGGAAAATTAAAAATTAAATTGTATTTTAATATTCTGTTATCTGTTTCAAAATGTTTTATTACTTATATATATATATATATATATATATAAATTGTGTCTAATGAAAGACATCATCAAATTGGTATTTTAATTCTATACTATATTTGGTTAGCAAAATATATAGGGGTAACAATGAATGACTAAGGATTGATACGTGCTGTGCTATCGTTACAGTTGACTGCTAACAATTTATTTTTGTTACATCTGTACGAAATCTTTATTCAAATGTTGTATGCAAAAAGCATGAATAATTTGAATATTAATTACAATGAATATCACATTAATGTTACATAAACACACACAAAATCATAGGTACGTACATACACATACATGCATACATACATACACACATACATATACATATAGATATATATATATATATATATATATATATATATATATATATATATATAAGCAGATAGATAGATAGATAAATAAATAGATAGAGAGAGAGAGAAAATCAAAACTGAATGCATTTCATAATCGATAAGTAAAAATGTTTCCAGTGGTTGTAATAAAACATTATATATATATATATATATATATATATATATAATGAAATTATTTGGATAATTTACGAAAAATTTGTCAGGTATGTACATACAAATCTATTACTGATAATAGAAATGTGCTATTTTCTGATATCATTAGAAAGTACGTTGCAGGAACTACTTTCTATCAAAAAAATCTAACAATATATATATATATATATATAGTAAATATTTTGAAAAAGATGTTTGTGTAAAAATGTGTAGTTTAATCTATACGGTAAAAGGCAGTGTTATGTTGAAATACATTGTTTTGAAATAACTAACGTCTTATTAGCACATTCTTATTATAGAAATATATACTTTTTTCTTACTTAAGTGTAAATTACAAATGAAAATATTTAGTTTCTTAAACTTAATGAAGTTTATACTTTATTCACATGTTAGAAATGTAAGTATGTGCACACTCACATTTAAAATACATAAAAAAAATATTAAATGGCAATTGGAACCGAAATAATATAATGAAAGAATTTTAAATGTCATTTTTATAGTACTTTTTTTATAAAGCATTAGTCATTTACAAGGAACGTCTCAAAAAAAATTCTTGTGAGTTTTCAATAGATGAAAATATGACATCTGAACAATTTGCTGGAGATATTAGTTTAAAACTATCTTCAACTATATATTCTTTGATATAATTACATCTCTTATTAATACATTTGTAATATAAATGTAAAAGGTTTTGAATTTCACAATCAAAAATATCTGTTGGACATTCTGGACAATTGTTTTAACCTCATTACCAGTGTTGAGTCTTTGTAATCCATTTAAATAGTCATGAAATAGAAAAACGAATAAAGTCAAGAAGTATAAAATATGAAGGCAATAAGTAAAAAATTACACATATGTATATATATATGTAATGACACATATATTAATATCCAAAAAGACACACTTCTGGAAACTATAAAGTTGAGAAGTAATTGAAAATTACTTAATTTAATGCCTATAAATAAATATTTAAAATATTGTCATACTATTAATTTTGAGTTTAGGAAAATTTATTCCCTGAATACACTTTTTATACTTACAAATATTTTTGGAAAAAATTCATTAAACAAATAAAAATAATATTTTTAAATATTTTACTTTTTAATAAAATATATTTAATTCGTTGTTCTTATTACAACTTTTTTC
The DNA here is from genome assembly GCA_029203775.1 of Neoneuromus ignobilis. Lineage (NCBI taxonomy): Eukaryota > Metazoa > Arthropoda > Insecta > Megaloptera > Corydalidae > Neoneuromus > Neoneuromus ignobilis. The sequence goes on along the minus strand of CP092091.1, from coordinate 21,910,192 downwards.
CAGTTAATTTTTATATTTTATATAACTTGTTTCGTAGAAATTATTATAATTACTAATTTGTTAGGTATTCTAAAGATATTGTAATAGAATAAATGATGTTATGAAATTTATCGAATTACATGTGTACAAGTATGGAAATAGTTTTACCAAGATATAATAAGAATAATATATACATTTTTTTATCAAGGAATTAATTACAAGAAAAAATACACATGACTAGAAATACTTATATATTTTTTTAAATATTTCTAAAACAAAATTATGTTTAATTTACTTATTTTTTTAAAAACATTAAAACATAGAAATTTACTAGCTTGGAATTATTTTTTTCCTTCGTATGTACCTAACTATACTACAATTATTTTTTTAAATAATGAATGTCAGATTTTCTGACTATAAATAATTTTTTGTAATTGCTATTATGTTGTACGTTTTCTTTATGTTATTTTTTTAAAATTGTTTCCATACTTATAATTAAGAAAACTATTTCAAATATTCTATGTAAAATAATAGACGAGTGTGATTAACGTTGAATGTAACAACACAAAGACGTAACATGTAAGACTGCTTCAAACTGAAGCGAGTGAAAATCTAACAATGGAATCGTCAATGCCGTTATATTATGCTGTAAAAGCTAGATTCAAACTAAAAGCCACACCTAACGACATAACCATTGATTGACGTCGGAAGAATGATCGCAAAAATAAAGCTTGATTAAAATGTCTGCACCGTGTACGGTAAAAAAGGTAACGTGACGATTTTAAGTTAGAATATACTATATTATACAATCATGTGTGCACTATGCGTGACGGGCTAGCATACTATAGTTACTGTACGAATACTAATAATTAGTACACACGCAACACGGGTATCACAGAAGTATTCAAACAATTAAAATCGATATATGAAGAAAAATTAACAGTTATTGAAGAAAACAAAAGATAATGCATGCTTTTCAATCATTACATTTACTTTAATTCTTTATACAACTCTCAGTAATGGTTACTTTATTTATATTTATTTCAGGATATCTACGTTTTTAATTACTGAAACTACGTTTTTAAATACTGTAACTATTCCAATATATTAAATATTGGGCCATATAAATGAGACATCTAGATTTGTGTTTTATTAAAAAGAAACTATATACATGTTTCCTTATATACCACCTTATACACATGTTTTTTTTAATAAAATACAAATCTAAGCGTCACATTTGAATGACCCTATGAAATTTTATCTATAGGGTATTTTTTTAAGCGTAATAAAACTATAAATTGTATCCCTATCGAAAGCTCTATCAAACTCAAAAAAAAATCTTTATATATATATATATATAAAGAATGTTTTTAGGTTAGATAAAACTTTAAATTGAATCCCTTTTGAATGTTCTATCAGTTTATATTGAATTATGAAAAAAAATCAAAAATCAATCATAACGTTAGATTGTGAACATTGAAAATGGTTAATTAGTTATAGGGGTGTCAGTATTATTTATTTTATATTTAAGATGTACTGAAGTTCTTTGTATGCATAAAAAAATCTCCATAAATTCAAATAAGTAACATTTTTTCGTTAGAATTTTTTCTAGTTTTACTACAAATCCAAGATAATTATTGTTTGATTTTAATATCATATTTAGTATTTCTTTATATGGTAAAAGGTATTTAATTTTCGTTGCTGATTTTCATGTATTAATTTATTAAAGCAGAATGAAAATTGTATAAATATATTGATTATATTTTACTCTAAATAATTTTATAAAAAATCATTTATGCTGAGAGTATACAGAGTAGTTATAAACAACGTCCTTTTATTTAACATATAAATTTAACGAACACATTGAGGTATATTTTCAATTTTTATATTCAATTATATTTTGAAATGAAAAGTATACCAATCTTTTTTTTAAATGAATTTCAAAAACAAATATTATGTTATTTATCAAAAAATATGACCTTAGAATATATATATATATATATAGATATATATATATATATATATATATAATTTCTAATTGAATAAAAGTTTATAAACAATTAACAATACATTACAAACTATGAATGAAAGGTAAGATAAAATCGGCACAATTGCATAATTAAAATAATTTAACGCCTAGAAATATTTTCAATGAGTCACAACCTTCGATAATTATTTTTTAAACCTTTTAATTGACTAATTCGGATGAATGATTCAAAGTCG